>BNST01000736.1:0-194226 GCA_019650275.1 Xylocarpus granatum
CTTGTTTAAAACTTTTTGGGAGAGTATAAAGAAACTACATGGTCAGAGAGTAGACAATGAACCCTTATTCTTTCCAATCTCTTGCATGCAAATGCAACAAGAAAGTTGAGGGAGAAAATCATCAAAGATCGAGCAGACTGGAGCCTGCGAAAAAAAGATAACAATTACAGGAATGCAACTCGAGATATTGCAATTGAAAACTAAGGATGGATTACTGCTAGGTGCCATGCATTTGAGCTCTGAAGAGCTAAGACTTCAGTGTATGTCTATTTCAGTGCAGCCTATGAATGTATACATGGGCCAAAGGTTTGTCTGCAACACTTCATATGTCTACATATCTCTAATGATCAGGACAAAAGTTGGGAGACAAACCCATATGAATCTGGACCATCATTGTTGATTAGAAGCCCATTGAAAGCTAGAAATATAATAATATTTGTTGGCCTAGGAGTCATATTGTAAATACTATTATCTTCATGTTTCCACTTATATGTGATATTTAATTTTAATTTATAATTATTATAATCTAAATTATATAACTTAATTTTTAGTTTTGAACATATATATTTTTTATATAATTGTAATTTATTGCATGAGTTGACAATAATGTATCATGAAATTCTTAAGATCTACTTCATGGATACTTGTTCTTAATGCTTGTCTTGGATTCTCAATCTGTTCTAATGAATGAATATGAATCTCTTTGTTAATGAAACCTTCCAAAATCAATGAATCTTAGTTTTCAATTAATGGTTTAGGTAATACATTAATAAATCATATTATCAATATTAATAATAATAAAAATTTTTAAAAATATTTATAACGTAAATATCTTAAAATTATGTTTTTTTTAAAAAAAAATTTTACAAACTATTTTTTTAATTTAAGGAAGAAATTAAATTCAATTATTAGAAAATTTTGGATTCATTCATTTATTTATTTTTTGTTAGAATACGATAGAACTTTTGGTCTAATAATATTATTGTATGGATATTTGAGTAGATGAGTGGTGTGTAGGTAGCACAACTAAAGTACTTCAAACATTAACATTAAAAATACTTTGCTTTGGCTGAAGAAGACAAGAAGAAGCTGGCATTGAAAAAAGATCAAATTAAAGAACCTTTATGATTCTTGATAGAACGATGATGATGATGATGATGATGCAATGAATGAATCAATAAGAGAGAGAGAGAAATAGAAAAGAAATGAAGCAAACAAGCAAGGGCACATGGAAACAGTAGGGCATGTGGAGAAGATTCAGAGAGCATTGTTCTTTAATAAATATCGAGGTGAGAAACAAGGAATAGGGTACCCCCTAAACTCTTCCAAATAAGGGCATGTGAAGAGCTTGATCTAGGCCAGACTAAAGCACCTCATGTAGGCCCCACTCTTCTAAAGACCCCCCCAAAAAAAATACATTTAAAAATAAATAAATAAAAGCAAACCCACAACACCTCCTCCACAAAAATGATAAAATTTGGGATAGTGAATGGGGATGAGAGGGAATTTCTAGCTTTCAATTCAATTCCCTTAGATACATTCACATTCACAAACATTAGAAAGAAAGAAGAAGTGAAAGCAACAAATCATTTCTTGATCAATTGGATGGATAAATAATTAATATTATGTCACATATTTTTCCATACATTTTCCTTTTCAAGGCCATGTTTGGTACCCACGAAAAGTTCATGAGAGAAGCTTAATTATCATGTTAGCATTGGATGCCAAAAATTGAAGATTCCTTCATACATCTTCAATATAGAGCTAACTTGTTAATGGCTGTAGGAAGGAGAAGCAACTTTGTGACACTTGCTATGTGTCATTTCTTCATGGGTTTAATGTGTTTAAAGGAACAAAAGCACCATAATAATATATGTGTACCATTTGGAGAGCCAATTTAGAAGCATGAAGAGTATTTTCATATAAAAAGATACTTTTAATTATTTAAAAATATTTTTAATAGTATATATTAAAAAAAATATTTCGTACTATGATTTTGTAAATGATACGTTCCATGTAATTTTCGATATATCTATATATTTTTAATCAATTTATATATATATATATATATATATAAATAGTCAAAATTTTTACCTTTTAATATAATTTTAACTTCATATATTATTATTTTATTTATTTTTTCTGATATTTAATACATATTAATGTAATGTTATGTTGAAAATATTTTAATGTCATATGTAACTTAAAACGTTTATTGATTATTGTCAAGTGACATCCACGTATTAATGATATCATAGTAATATAAATAATTAAGATGCAAAAGTAACCAAAATTCTCCAGCCAATGCCAGACTAACCATTAAGAGAGATAAATTTGTGTGTGTGTGTGAGAGAGAGAGAGAGAATTATTTTTCTAAAATTTTCGTCCCTTGGATTCTGGATTTTTCATGTTGCCAGGTTTCCTCATCACTCATGGCTTATGCCCTCGGTAAATGGATTCATCAACTCCACCCTTGGCAACTATGGAGGGTTATTTTCTTAATTTTTAGTTAATTAATACCTATAGTCTTTCTTCTGTTGACACTTAATCCAAACTTCCACCATGATTTGTATAATTAGTAGTTTTAAAAGGAATTCCTTTTGAAGAATCTGAGAGAAAAATAAGGTGTTAAAACACGGAGTTTTCAATGATCAAGGGGGAATAAACATTGTATATTTATTCGCAAATTGTGTGTCAAACATGTGTGTGTGTCAAACATGTGTGTGTGTGAAAGAGACAGACCCCAATATCAGAAGTTGGGTCCAGGAAAGCTCCCATCTCTGATATATATTACACAAATTCACACCTCTCTCTTTCAACCTAAAAATCGCTGTCTTTCAGTCTCTGCACCCATATGTCTTCTTCCTCTAACTTGTCACCATGGAATTCTGGATATAGTCAGTCCATTATTCACACCTCTTAGCTTAGCTTTGCTTTCTTTCTTCCTCTCCCTTGTTTCTTATATTTTTTTCCCAAGCTTGTTTAATTTCTCCTAGAAATTGGAACTTTCTTGCTCGCCGGCATTGGCGTGTGAATAATTTCTTGTTTACTTTTGCGTTGACACACATATGGCTTTCCCTCATCAAAGTTTCATGTTCCAATCCCATGAACAAAATGACCATCTTCCTTCTCCTACATCTCTCAGCTCACTCCCTTCTTGCCCTCCTCCATTCTTCCATGGTTATTTTCTCTTTTTTTGCTTATTCGTGTTTGTTATGTATGTATATGTATTCATGTAGGTGTGTATGCATTCATTTTTGTGTGTACGTATGTATATGCAGGTGCACCGTTCATGATGAAGAGATCGATGTCGTTTTCGGGGATTAACGACAAGTGTGAAGATGTGCATGGAGATGAAGAATTGTCTGATGATGGATCACAGGTCGGGGAGAAGAAGAAGAGGCTGAACCTGGAACAAGTTAAGGCACTTGAGAAAAGCTTTGAGCTGGGTAACAAGCTTGAACCTGAGAGGAAAATGCAGCTGGCTAGGGCTTTGGGTTTGCAGCCAAGGCAAATAGCTATATGGTTTCAGAATAGAAGAGCTAGGTGGAAGACAAAGCAACTGGAGAAAGATTATGGAGTTTTGAAGAAACAGTTTGAATCTCTCAAAGCTGACAATGATGCCCTTCAAGCGCAGAACCAGAAACTTCATGCAGAGGTAATTAATTTTCATTCCCTGGATCAAATAGAAGCTTAACCTTTTTCTTTCTGAATTCTGATCTGGGCACGTTTGATTTTTGTGAATGGAAAATGAGTTTTCTTCTCTCTTGATCTTGACTTGATGGTTTTGTTGCATTACGAAATTGAAGTGAACAGACAAGCAGTAGTACAGACTAGAATGGTTTTTTCTTTCTATTCTGAATTTTTGGGCAGTCATTGTTTAAATTTCTTATGACAATGATAATATTTTTGTGAAACAAGATCCCAAAAGAAAACCTTAATTCTATTATGGTTGAGCTCATGATCCAATAAAGATAATGATTAATAACTTCAAAGGGTTATTGTGTTCCTTAATTTAGTATTTTTCTTTGTTAGCGATCATAACTTTGAGTGTCAGGTGCCAGAACTGCATCGCAGCAACATAAATTAAATTAATCTTAGCCGTTCTCAAGCAGACAAGCAAAGCATTGTTGCAAGCACTTAATACGCAATTGGATTTGATTTCTTCTTCTTCATTGGAAGCACATGAATTGGGTCCATGGTTTTTTATTTTCTATAAATAGTTTCATGATTTTACTGAATGCTTTGGTTGTAAATGATACAGTTACTGTCTCTGAAAAGTAAAGATTCAAATGGAGTGAATCATCATCTGAAGAAAGAAATTGAAGGTTCATGGAGCAATGGCAGTGATAACAGTTCTGATATCAACTTAGATATCTCAAGGACATCAGTAATAACCAGTCCGGTATCCTCTCATTTAAGTAGTAGACAGCTTTTTCCAACATCGATCAGGCCTGCAAGCATGACTCAACTTCTCCAAGGTTCATCAAGACCAGAACTCCAATGCCTGAAAATTGATCAAATGGTTCAAGATGAAAGCTTCTGCAACATGTTCAATGGCATTGAAGAGCAGCAAACAGCTGGGTTTTGGCAATGGCCTGAGCAGCAAAACTTCCATTGAAGCAAGTAATATGTACTTCTTCAACAAAATTAATACACAATATGTTTACGTGATTCGGCTTTTCCCAAGATTATTATTCAATATTTAAGAGGAAAATTAGGTTTTCTCTCCTCATGATCATCATCAGTTTTCAATTCATGTATCTGTAATAGATTGGTGTATAGAACTGAACATATTTGGTTCAATATCAGCTGTTCTGAAAAATACCAGTATGGGGATTGTGTTGGCTCTGAATAATACACTTTCCTTCCCATACGTTGGTGCATTTGCTGTGAACATAATATTTGCGAGGATTTGCTAGGTTGGATCATAGCATAATGGATTAAGAGATCATACATGTGCTAGTGAGTGGTTTTCCAGCTCTGGCATGCAGCATGGGCCATGAAATAAGAAAACTGAATTAAAAAAAGGGATTCACCAAACATTGTTTAAATCTTATAATTGTTGTTGGTGTGCTCTGGAATAACGAGTCCATGATTAAATAAAATTGCATGGGAAATGCTTTTGGAGAAAGTTCCAGTAATCCGATGCTGGGAAAATGGCTGAGTTCATGAATCAGTAAGCAAAATCTAGCTGGGGATAGTATTAGATGAGTAATGGAAATGAAAATGAAAGGAATGAATTGAAGGCACAGAGAAAAAGAAGGGGAAAAGAGAGAGATTCTGAGCCCACATTCCAAGAAGAAAGAAGCCAAAAGAGATGGTTGGAGAAGAAAACAAATAGAAAGAGGTTAAGCAAAAATTGGGTGATTTGAAAAAGACATTAATTAATTTGTATAGAAAAATATTTCTATTGATTTCTGACAAGAGAAAGTATCTAACTGTGCTACCCTATCTGTGAGATTTCCATGTGACCTACTGCCACAAATTTCTCCATCACTCATTCATCAAACCAGCAAACCAACTCTCTCTCTCTCTCTCTCTCACACACACACACACACACACACACACACACACACACACACACTCAGTCATTGTTCAAATTTCCCATGACTCTAGGCTTCATTTTCATAAGCTTAAAGGTTTATTTGTAATTAGCGGCAATTAACTACCATTTGGGTAACAGAAACGCAAAAATTGTTGGGGGATTTGATGGAAGATTTATCTAGGAGTTTCTAATTAGATGGAAATTAAGACCAACTCCATAGATAACACTATTGTTCTTCATTTCCACTTGGTAACTAATCTTTATTTCCATGAATGCAAAGAGGATGCCTGATTGGGTAATTATGTGAGATTTTTAGTATGGAACATGATTTCAATAACATTAATATAAAATTATTATTTCAAACTTTAACATTGATTAATTTTATCATTCATTTTGAACTAAATTATCTTGTTATTGTGTGATTGAATTTTCGTTCTTATTTTTGTAAAATATTTTAAAGTATTTTACTTAATTTATTAATAATTTTTTGATCTTATCTTTATTTTTGTCGTATCAAATTTTATTCACAATAATCTAAGCAGTATTTGTTGTTAAATCTATAAATTATCTTGTTAAATTGAGATTTTGAACTACGTGTACTATATTCTTTTCTTAAATAAATCTAAAATTTTTGAGTGAAATTGTGAAATAAACTTGTGCTAATTAATTAAGTAGATTGTGAGGAAAGTGATATGAATTTAATTAGTATGCTTGTGAGGTGAAGAAGATTTCATAGCATCTTCAATGAAGGGTATGGATATGATTAAAAGTGATTAAGAAATGATGTAGCAGATTAAGAGATAGTTGAGGATAAGCGACATAGATAGAGTCGGAAAATTTATTTCATTTTTCAGTTTAATATTAAGTTTTATAAGAATTATGTTTTAAGAATTTGTTTATAAATCTCATAAAGTTAAAAAAAAATCAATTTTTTCCTTGAATATGACCACCTAAATTATGCAATAATTAACTATTTTCTTACTACAAAGGGAAAAGATGAAATGTTTTCTCTAAATCAGCTGATTTAAACGTTTACACACAAGTTTAGTATGTTAATTAGGGAAGATAACAATAATTAATAGTAAAGAGGCATGTTTGTGATCATGATTACAAAAAATCAAGAGAAAGGATGTGGGGGTCATGATACAATGTGAATATATGAGTAATTTGGTTGAAGAAAACTAGTGCATATCACATGATTGTTAGATTGGTCAACTATCAAAATCATAGACATCTCCATATAGATTTATTTTCTCTTTTCTACTTTTCCTTGTTAGGAAGACTCTAATTCTACTAGTTACAGATTTCAAACCAAGGAAAAGAAACCAACCTATTCTTCTTCATTGGCCAAGAGTCACCTGCCTGGTGGTAATCATATAACTGATAATTTCCATCATTATTATCAGCAGAAACATGCAGAATTCACTAAGAATTTGGGATCCTGCACAGAATTATTTCAGTTTTCACTATTAAGCAAACGGCCAAAGCTTCTATCATTCTATTTAAAGTTCTGTGTAGAGAGAAATCTTCAACTAGAATTTTTAACGGAGTTAAAAAGTAAAAAGCAGGGAACAAGGATGAAATATCTCAGTCAAACTTCTTTACATTATTATTGCAAAAAATGCAGAGGGCACAGGGTACTATGAGCAGAGTTTCTTTTTGTTTTTCCCTTCTGGTGTCTGTTTGTGTATGGCTTACCATCACTCGCCAAAGAAATAGAAGGAAAAGAAATTTGGGAAATCCTATAGTCCATGCATACAATCATTTTAATTCAAAATCACAGTGAATCCATTATTGCATAAGGGTCCATGAACTCAGGCTTTTGGGAAACAATTTCTGATGAAAATAAATTAAAGGCTGTTTCAAATTGTCTTTTCTGTTAACTCTACAAGCAAGGATTCTGGCTTCATTCCATATTCCTATCTCTAAATTGTTGTTTTGTACCAAGAATGAAATCTGCTTTGGATTTCTTTACTTGTGAGTTCTGGTACTAGGCTAGCAAATTTTCAGGGAAGATTAAACGTAGTTTTCCAATCGGGTAAGTCCGGAAAGAGCTGCAATATGCCCCCCTGGATTTGCCAGCAGTTTGCCACTTAAAGTTAGAAGCTTGAGAAATTTGAAAAACTTTCACGATACATGATCATAATGAAATAAATGTTATAATGCATAAAAGTTCATTTAACTAATACAAAAATGAACTGAGCATTCATCAAAAGAAGGTCCCCCGAGATTGAGATTCGTGTGTAATTATAGCAAATATTTGCTGCAGGAACCATTCTACAGACCACAAAATTACATATACAGCATTCAAAGGTACCTGATACTTTTAGGCTTTGTGGGAAGTAGAAGGCACCTGAAATAGTTGAGGGTTAGATACATGTTTAGACAGGAAATCAACAAGAAACCCTGGATTTGTTTTTGCAGATATGGGAGAATTCTTAGTACTTCTTATATAGAATACAGCGAATTTCGACATTATTTCTTACATCTACTACTTGGTTTTCAGGAGTTGCACTTAGCATAAGGTACTTACAGCTCCAAATGATATACTAGACTCAAGGCTTCAAGCCCAACCCAATTCAAACAATGCTTCTTATTCACAGATCTGCTGACTGCATTGATATGCCTACCAAGGAATATTTTAGAAAAATAATGCAAAGTTTGCCCAAACATTTTGGATTCTATTACGAAAGTTATAAAAGTTTAAATCGCAATGCAATTCTTGACGTAAAGGGTGTATAGTTGAGGATACAATGGAGAATTTTCAAAAACTGTCTTTTTGCACTTGGAAGATGTCTCTGCATTGTCGAGAATTACACTGCATGGGAGAGAAATCACGTCATTGCAAAGATTTGCACTGGATTGACGAGAAATTCAATGACTAAACCAAGATCTATGGGTTAGTTGAAGTTGACCATTCTCACAATTTGCTCACTAGAGGCAATATGCATATAGATATTTCGACGACAGAGTATTTACTTCGTCCAGATTTTGAATTGTAATAAAATTCTTTAGGAAAACACAGATAATTCGATAATGCATTTTGCACTTTAAAAACAGTGAATTTCTCTCGTCATTTTCGAGAATCGCATTACATTGAACACAGCATATATATGCATACAAAGAGTAATTGGAAAACATATTACAAAGCCTGCACAAATTTTTGAATTTTAGCACAAAGATTACAGAATTCGAGCTCTAATACAATTTCTGAGGGAAAAGCAGATGAAAAATGGCAATAAAGGGGAGAATGGTAAAAGGTATGCCCCCCAGCACTTCAAAGCCATCAACTTCTTCACATTCTACAGCGAAACTAAGCAGTGAATTGAAGAGTTCTCGACAATGTCGAGAATTCCTCTGCTTTAACCAAAAATTTCATTACAAAATTGAAGACTTTCTATTGCATGCCTTGAAAGTGAATAATATCTTAAAGGCAATTAAATGACATCAATTTACTTCATATTTTTCATGTTATTTGAAGAGCATATCTTATTTAAACAAAACAATAAGTGGATAATTGCAAGGCAATACTTACAATGTTTTTGATTATCTAAATTTAAATCTAGATTATAGTCAAGGATTAATTAAAAGACAGAATCAACAATTTCTCTCACAGTGTGACTGACTGTTTTGTGCAATTCCATGATATGAATTTATTGTGACAGAAATGACCGATGAATACTATCTGTTCTTACTTGGTACAAGCATTTCATCGGAATTAAGAACAAACTTCTTGAGTCAATTCATGATTATGTGTCGTAATTCCCACTCAGGCTATACACACTATATATATAGTATATATGTCATGCAGGAACATTCGAAATTCGTATTTGAGGGTACTGTTGCTTGCTCTTAAAGTGTATGTTTTATCGAAAACAGAGCAATTATAATATGATTATATGTGGATGATAGAAAATCTTATTTAATTAAAATTTACTGCATATTCTAATCTAATTCAAAGCGAGCCATAGCTATCGACAAAGGACACGACAACATCGATTTTATAACGCTAACATAAGGCAACAGCCAACCATACTCAAGTACCGAAATTCAAGCTTTCGTTGCCTGGTGTTGGGGTGGGTTTTGGCTTTGATTTTGATTTTACTCTTTTTCGCTTTCTAGCACCCTCACTGTGTCTCACACCTTTTCACGCGCGTAACGCTCGTTTCCCTTTCACACTGTTCATCTCTCCCCTCTATGCCTTGTTTGGAAAACCAATACACAAACTAACCTCACTCTCTCTAGAGCCTCGTGTGCACATTGTGTAGCTTAGCTTGCTTGGCTTTGTCTGTGAGTTGTCTGTTTGTTTCTATTTGGTTCAGCTGAATTGTAACTGAAAAATTTGTACTACATTTGTTACTGGGTATTGGTTACTGTCTGGGACTTGATTTCTGGGGTCTGAATTGGGACATTACTCTCTATGCCAGTTTCAAATTACTCTTGATGGTGGTGGTTTTGTTTTGCATGTCCCTTTATGATCTGGGTTGTCCCCATTGGTGGCATACTTGCCTTCTTGATAGGTTTTCTCATCTGGGTTTAAGTGATTTTGGGGTTTTCCCAATTATGGCTCTTTAGCTTTAAAAAGGATTCTCTTTTTGTGTGCGTTTCTTGTCAGAAATTTGGTGGGGTTTGGTCATTAGTGTTGTTTTGTGGGAAGGAAAAATTAAAAGGTTGGTTTTGGGGGCAATGCGGCTGTTATTCTAATTATGGAGATTGATTGATTCATTAGTGTTGTTTTTTTTTAATTTCTGTTTTTGTTGGTGGGTTTTGATTGTTAGTGTTGTTGGTGGCGCATTTTTGGTGTACTGGGTTGTTTCCAATTTATGAAAATTCAGTTTTAGGATTTAGAGAAGATGGGATTAGGTCTTGATGTTATGAATGTGGGGGCTTGGAATGTGGATAAATCAAAAGGAAAGAAGAACAAAGACGTTGAATCCGAAGAGACTGGATGTTGGATTAAGTTTAGGTTTATGAAAGGTTGTTTGTCTTCAAAGGCCAAAATGGATGGTCCAATTACTGGCACTAGCACTCAATATGGTATAATATAACTTGCTCTTATTTATTGTTTCATCATACCATTTCCTGAATTCATTTGCTTGAGCATCTTCTATTTGTAGTTAAATAATATTTGATTCTTTGGCTATACCATGTTATGATCATATTCTATTTGTCTATGTTTGGTGCCACAATGATTTAGAATCATAGAATTTATTTGATTTGATTGTTTTAATCGATTTGGTCCCGTTTTCACTGTCATATTATGATGCTATGCACATCTGGCATGATAATCTCCCAATAGAGCATATATCAATTTTTTTGTCATATAGCATTTTTAGTTGTGGATATTATTTTAAATAAATGCTTAATAGTCTAGGTTGATTGAGATAGTTATTGCTAATTATTGATTTTGTCGTTTTTGGTTCGTTACTTGATCAATAAGGCTGATTGCCATTTTGAAATTCAACCACGTGGTCCTCTCTTACTTTGATGCTTTTTTCGGCACCTTTACAGAGAGATGAAGTATTTAGTAACAATATAATGGCTTATTATAACTAGCCATTTCAGGATGTTTTGCATGGGGCAAATTATTGGTTGGATCAAGAAATGAAAAATATGTGGTAGTAGTAATAGCACATACAGGTTATTGGCTTATGCTGTGGTAAAAAATTTTAGTAGACGAATTAACTTGCAAAAGAATTTTCGGCAAGTGTTGCCATCTATATTTCCACTATTGTTGGTTTTGGCTGAAATCTAGATACATGGGAAGAGTTATAAATATGTATACTCTTTTAAAAATGAGTTTGTTTGACAATTTACACAGAGACAATGACTTGTGCGTTTATGCTTAAAAGTCTGCAGTGTCCTCAATAGTGTAAGATCCAGATCCCAGTTTTGAAAATCAATCTTGTATGCTTTCAATTGTTTCTGTCTCCCAGAGGATATTCCACCTTTATTTTTGCTTTAATGTTTACATACGTAAAATCCAAATTTTCTTCTTCATAATAGTACATCTATAGACCTGTATTACCTGAAATATGTTGCGGCGGGCATTATCTAAATCCATCTTGCAATATGTGATGTGGTTATTTTGTAATATGTCAAATACAGGACTGAAATGCTTTTATACCTATCTTGACCGATTACTGTTGTATTTATAAAATCTGATATTATTTTTTTGTCCCCCTTTTTTGTTATGTGTTTTATTGTGGATCAGCTGAAAGTAAATCTACCAATGATACCAGTCATGATCAGCCAGTTGTTCCAGTGATATCATCTTCGACTACTAGCAATGCAGAAAGTACTGCACCATCCACTCCTAATGTTGGTGAAGAGCTTAAAATTTCTTCTCAGCTCCGTAAATTCTCCTTTAGTGAGCTTAAGTCAGCAACAAGGAATTTTAGGCCTGAGAGTCTTCTCGGTGAAGGTGGCTTTGGTTGTGTATTTAAAGGTTGGATCAATGAGAATGGTACAGCTACAGTGAAACCTAGCACCGGACTTCCTGTTGCTGTGAAGACCCTGAACCATGATGGACTTCAGGGTCATAAAGAATGGCTTGTACGAGACACTTATCATCTAATTTAATCATTATCTGCGCATGCATAAGGCTATAACACAGACTAACATGTGAATGCTTGTAATGAGACATATGTCTCATATGGATCTTTGGCCTGCTTCTAATGACTGATTATCTTGATTGCCCAATGATTTAAAGACAATTCTAATCTCTGCCATGTGACAGGCTGAAGTTAATTATCTTGGTGAGCTTGTCCATCCTAATCTGGTTAAGTTAATTGGTTGTTGCATTGAGGGTGATCAAAGGCTACTTGTATACGAGTTTATGCCTCGAGGAAGCTTGGAGAATCATCTCTTTAGAAGTATGTAATTGAGCTTATTACTCCTACAGTTTTAGTTACTTTATTTTGGATCTTTTGTGATAAAATCTTTTCTCCTTTGGTAAACTTATAAATTTTTTAAAATGAATATTTTGATAATAAATGGAGCAGTAAAGTGAAGTTGTGACTATATGGTGCATGCTTGAATACCAATAGTTGTCCATCAAACTGGTCTTTTATTTTGATTTGATGATGCTGGTGTCTTATTTACAAAATGATGATCTGCTAGCAAGTATTGTTTCTATCTTTTGTTTTGTGTAATATTATTTTATGCAGCAGGGTCTCTACCTCTTCCTTGGTCCATCAGAATGAAAATTGCACTTGGTGCTGCAAAGGGCCTTGTCTTTCTGCACGAGGAAGCTGAAAAGGCAGTGATATATCGAGATTTTAAAACATCTAATATCCTGTTAGATGCGGTGTGTGACCCATTTTGTGCGACCAAAACAACCGATCTTTCCTTGATCATCCCCTTTCTAATTGTTTGCCAATTTGCTCTTCCAGGATTACAATGCTAAGCTGTCTGATTTTGGACTCGCCAAAGATGGTCCAGAGGGAGATAAGACCCATGTATCTACCCGGGTGATGGGCACTTATGGTTATGCAGCACCTGAATATGTCATGACTGGTGAGCATGGTTAAACACTGTTATCTCTTTTTCTTTTCCTTCTTATTTAGGAGAATTTTTCTGCAATCTTGTGATGGATCTAACATACTGCAGCAATTAAATTATCTGATATCTTGAATGTGAATTATGTCTTCTCAATTTCCAAATGTAATTTTTGGTTTGTCAACTGGTTTACATTTTACTCAGTGTTATTTTATTCGTCCAGCTGCTGGATGTTCTTTATTATATTGGTGTATGTTTAGAGACCATTACCATCATTGGTACCACACTCATCTCCCCTGCTGGTCCACTGATAAACAACCTGAGAAGAAAATGGAAGAACTTGATGCAAAAGTAGCAACAGAAACAGACAACCTTAAAGGAAACAGTGAGATGGTCTTGCATGTTGAATGGTGAATATCAATTTATCACAATTTATGTGAAGAATTGGTGGTACTGAGGCATAGGGATGAATAGATTCTGGGAGAAAGTGTTGCTATTGGAACTAAAGTAATTGGTCTTTACAAGATATTTCAGTTCTTCATCTGGTTTAGAAATTACAACAAATTACTAGATTGCTAACTTCTATTAGTAACAGAACAAAATCCTGAAAAACCAAAATTATTCCTTGCCATTGTAGTTTTTACAAAGGTTTGCTGAAGCAGTTTGTCAAGTAAAGCCAGAAACACGAGGTTTAGATTAAAGATAAGGCTAGTTTAAAGTTTTTTGTTCTTACATATAGGCTGGTGTTGCACAGTTTCTTTGTAGGAATGATGATGACTCTTCACAGGTTCTGGGGTTGGTCAATTTGTAATATTTGGTTAGAGAAAAATTTAACCATAGATTTTGATATTTTTTGCTGTGTATTCAGTCATGTATATTTGAAAAAGAAAGGGAACCCTTAACAGAGTCATAATGTGATGCATAATAGAGAAAAATGTGTTCATAGATGAGCAATTTTTATTCTGTACTTCTGACACGAGCCATTTTGTTCAAAAAGGCACAGTTTGGGTAATCTAGAACTAAATACATCTTATTACTTAGCTTTTGGGTGTTATTTTGAATCTTCTTCAAGACTGTCATATGGGTTTGGAATAGCATAGATTATAATGGTTTATATCCCTTGGGCAAGCTCTAGTGAATTTTCTTCTTCCATTGTAATTTTTATTTTCAAGCCAACTGAGGGTTGCATTCAAACTAATATGTATATGTGTGAATGCTTTTTCTTCACTCTAATACTAGAAAGATAGTTCTTCGATTGGCTGGGTAAAGATGACTTGCATCATCAGTTTATATCATTTGTCAGATTTTTGGTTCTTAATGGGCCTCTGTTTGGAACATTTTTACAGGTTTTAAGTATATCCAATCATCCAAATCCTTTGTGAATCAGTTTATAACTAACACAATTAAACTTGTGCCAGGGCATCTTACATCAAAAAGTGATGTCTATAGCTTTGGGGTGGTTTTACTTGAAATGTTGACTGGCCGAAGATCAATGGACAAAAACCGACCCAATGGAGAGCATAACCTGGTGGAATGGGCTAGACCACATCTTGGAGAGAGGAGAAGGTTTTACCGGCTAATAGATCCTCGCCTTGAAGGATGCTTCTCAATCAAAGGTTGTCAGAAAGCTATTCAGTTGGCTGCCCATTGCCTCAGGCGTGACCCAAAAGCCAGACCTCTTATGAGTGAAGTGGTTGAAGTCCTTAAGCCACTGCCTAACCTTAAGGACATGGCTTGTTCTTCATCCTACTTCCAAGCCATGCAAGCAGAACGTGTGGGGTCCAACCCAAATGCTAAACATGGCATTAGATTGCCAGCAGGTTACTTACCGAGGACCGGACAGCCACTGAAGAGCTTCTCCATACCTAATGGTCCGCATGTCTCTCCATATCATGGAAACAACCCTCGTCTCTCCATTCCTAATGGTCCGCACTTCTCTCCATATCATGGCAACAACCCTCACCATTCACCCAAACCTAATGTCGATCAGCCATAGAAGCAGGTTCAGAATGGAAGTTAGTGCTGAGGTTTTTCTTTATGAGAGGTGAGTGAGTTTAGTGGTCTTGCAATCAAATTAACAGTCAAGTCAGAAAAGCATACCATGTGTGGCTTGTAATTTGTTTTGAACATGAAAATTTTACCAAGCATGATTCTTGGCTCTCTGGTTTTTTAGTTCTTATGGTTCAGCATTTTTAGAATATGCAACATCTTCATTTATTTATGATATGCAAATGGAAGTTTGTTGGGTATTCCTGCTCAATATTGTTTTCTTTTGTCTTATTTTTTGGTGTATTTACATTTTTAAGCTGCTGATAGGGTGTACCTCTTGGAAAGGTTCAGCAAGTAAAAAGGAGTCCTTTTTAGAAAGCAGAGAGATTTTTCATTTGTCTGGGAAGAAACCTCACTAAATTGAGACCTGGTTTGAGCCTAGAGAACTGCGCATAACATGCACGGTGCTCCACAGTTTTAGCAAAATTTAGAGGAAATTTTCAGTACGGGCTACTTGTCCGGTTGCTTTATTTTAGTTTTAAGCACATCAGATTTCAGCAGTAGCAGTTCCTTTTCTATTACTGTAAGGAGTCCATGAAATAGATGGTAATGACCAATGCATACTCACACCAATGACCGCATGCAAGCATATCCACCAAATGCATCCATAATTTGGTTCCATGAATATTTTCGCGACCGCGATTTTTTTCAAATGCAAGAAAACGCTTAAATTTCATCAAAGCAAATGAAGGAATTTTTTGAAACTTCAGGTCAACACTTGTCGTGTAACATGTAATCATGTACGTGTTTCAAGAACAGTAGTGAGTCAATTGCTTGCTCTTCTTCTCGACCCTTTCTCTATAATTTAGGATTGTGAAGGGATTGGTTGAATGTATTAGATTTTACTCAAACAAGTTTAAACAAAAGCTCCAAATTCCATAAAATTAGAGCAACAGCCGCAGTGAGTATCTTCGAATAATTCTAAGCCTTGAAGTAGGGGATATAGGGACCCATGCATACAAATATCAACTAGATACCTCCACAATTAAGTACCACATTCATTTACCAAAGATAATTCTTAGTTTCTAAGTTCTGAAATTGCAATTTCATGAAAACCCTTCTGCGTTTGAGTCCCGCGGGATAGAAATGCTGCAGACACCTGTTGCATTGTAGGTCGAGACTTGGGTTGAGAATGCAAGCACGCAAATGCTAGTGATGAAAACAGAACGATGTCCTCGACAATCTTTCGATTTACTGGAGGTGAGAGGCGTTGGTCTAAAACGTTAACCAACTTTATTTTTGGATCGAATGATGATGAGGATAATGAGGAAAGAAGATCTCCTGGATGTTTTCCCATTAATATTTCAAGTGTCACCACTCCAAAACTATAAACATCACATTTCTCTGTCACAGCCATAGTGTAAGCAAATTCTGTAAAAAGAAGGGAAAAATAAGAAAAGAAAAGATAAAAGTGGTAAATGTAATATTTTTTATGGGTGTTACAGAAAGTGAAGATGATAAAGAAGCATGAGAATGAATCCAATGTATGATCACCTGGAGCAATGTATCCATAAGTTCCTGCTACTAAAGTTCTATTGGACGAATCTGAATGCAGAAGCCTAGCAGTGCCGAAGTCAGCAACAAACGCATCTAATTCTGAGTTTAATAGAATGTTGTTGCTTGATATGTCGCGGTGAACAATTGGTGGTGTGCAGTCATGGTGCAGGTAAGACAAGGCATGCGCAATTGCCTTCACAGTGTTCAACCTTTTATTCCAATCCAAATTAACAGCCTCGTCATCATCGCGTAGAGCGCAAAACAAGCTTCCCCTTTCCATGTATTCATAAACCAAAAACGTGCATTTTCTGTGCAAACAAAATCCATAAAGCTTCACAATGTTTCGATGTCGTAAATTGGATAGAATACGAACCTCATACTGGAAACTCTTGATGAAGGCTGGCTCTTCAGTTTCCGAACGATGAAGCTTCTTCAAAGCAACAATGTTGCCACTAGGAAGCTGTGCTTTGTAAACGCTGCCGTAACCTCCAGTTCCAATGCAATATTTGATGTCAAAATCCTCTGTTGAGTTGATTACGTCTTCAAAGGCAATTTTGCCGTCATAATTCCATATTGAAAATATATCTCCATTCTTGGTTACTGCTCTGTTGGGTTTAGGTTCTTTATCCTGAAGCTTTAGAATGAAGTATTGGAAGATTAAGATGACAAACATGGTGACTGGGAGAAAAATTGTGATGAAGAGAATGAATTTAATCTTTCGTGACTTCTTTTTCAAGCAAGAAGGAAAACCACTAAGGTGACCACACAAACCTTTGTTGCCTATAAGGTTCTCTGGTTTGAGAGTCAACCCAAAAACGGAGGGGATTTCACCCTCCAACATATTGTATGACAAGTCAACAGGATTTGGTATGCTGATGAGAGATTCGGGAATTTTGCCAGAAATGTTATTGTGAGAAAGATTCAAATTTAGTAAAATTGGCATGTATCCAAGTCCGGAAGGAATATGCCCATTGATAAAGTTGTTGCTCAATATTAAATCTTGAAGACTGGAGCAGTTCCTTATCTCGTTGGGAATGGAGCCGCTAAGTTTGTTATTACAGAGATTCAGATTAACAAGACCAGTTATACTTCCTATTTCTGGAGGAATCGAGCCCCTTAGTCGGTTACCAGAGAGGTTTAGATACTCAAGGACGAAGAGTTTTCCAATTGTAATTGGTATTTGGCCAGAAAGTAAATTTGAGGAAAGATCCCAAATAGAAAGATCAGTTAGACTTCCGATTTCTGGAGGAATCGAGCCCCTCAGTCGGTTACTAGAGAGGTTAAGATATTCAAGTACCAAGATTTTTCCAATTGTAATTGGTATTTGGCCAGAAAGAAGATTTGAGGAAAGATCCAAAATGGAAAGGCTAGTCAAACTTCCTATATCTGGAGGAATTGGGCCACTAAGTTGGTTATTAGAAAGATTTAAATATTTCAGGCTGAAGAGTTTGTCAATTGTAATTGGTATTTGGCCAGATAGAAGATTTGAGGAAAGATCCAAATTGAGAAGACCAGTTAGACTTCCTATTTTTGGTGGAATCGAGCCACTGAGTTGGTTAGAATGGAGGTGCAAATGGGTCAAATTAGTTAAAAGACCTAGAGTTGAAGGAATTGGACCAACAAGGCTGTTACAACCGAGGTCTAGTTCTTGCAACTTGGTTAAATGATGAAGAGTTGAAGGGATAGTTCCTGCCAGGTGGTTATTGTGTAGATGCAGTGTTTCTAGATTCTTCAGATTGCCAATTTCAAGAGGAATAGCACCTGAGATTGAAATACGGAAGAATGATGATGAATATCAATTTGTTGACTGATGATAGTTAATGAACATGGTGGCTCACCTGAAAGCGTATTTTTAAACAACTCTAGTTTGCTGAGTTTTGTAAGATCTGTAATTGGTGATGGAATGCTTCCAGACAGATTATTGGAAGCAAAATTGAGACTTTCAAGATTTTCCAAGCTTCCAATTGCAGCAGGAATAACACCTGTAATATGATTCAAGAAAACGTCTAACCATACACATCCTTTAAATATATATATATATATATATATATATTTTTTTTTCTTGCATTATGAAATAGGTAATTCACCCTCAAGATAATTCCCTTCAAGAGAAAGGTATTTGAGTTTTGAAAGATCACCGATTTGTGATGGAATGCTTCCCCAAAAATGATTGAAACCAAGATTGAGTACTTCCAGGTTCGGAAAGCAAGAGAAGTTGAGACGGCCAAACTCCCCTGTTATTCGGCTTCCATTCATGTGTATCTGAGTAATGCTTCCTGCTGTATTGCAAGTGATAGCATCCCATTCGCAATAATGATTTGAAGACTTGCTGGTAAACCTTACTCTGTTCCACCAACCGCTTTTAACCAAAGCTTCCCTTTCCATGTCTAAGTCGGATGTCTGAGTAGCTGCACCAGCAGAAGCTCCGCATAACATTAAAAGATTAACAGCCGATACCACCACCAATCTTGAATGAATAGACTTCATTGATTCTATTACTAATTTGCTACCAGCAGGAACAGTGTTTGTTTGTAAGAAGAGTTAATTTACAAGCCAGGGCGGCAGATAATCATCCAGCTTCAACCCTTGCCGTGTAGATTATAATACACGTAATCAACAACAGTGAGTCAAGGTCTTCACGGACCTTTCTCTGTAATTGCAGTAATCCTAGTAAGAGGAAATTGTATCAAGGTCTTCTCCAGCTAATGTCGTCGAGCATTTTTTCCAGGAAAACGGACTGTAAAATTACTTGTATCATTGCATCTTCCCAGAAATTTCACTCATTTGTAGGACACACGGCCCACTTTTTTTTTAATCTCTAATTATATACTATATAATTATGTGTAGACGATGAATATTATATTTTTACGGGGATAAATACATAATATAAAAAAATAATAAAATGTCGTAATCTTAAATTATAATTTTGACATAAATTAGATTGAAAAAACAAAAAAATTAGGAATTAAATTAATATTTTATCTCAAGTATTAATTTATTTTAAATTTGAGATTGCAATAATATGAATTTAATTTTTCATAATAATAAATTAAAAATTATTGTTGCAGAAAAATAACGAGAAAAGGAAAATTTTCAAAAATTTGATGTATGACAATAAAAAAATTGACACAATTGATTTATGTGATTAAAAGAGATATGTGTGAGATTCATATTACACATATTACACTACTGCAATCTGAGCAATTGACATGGATATACTTCCATGATGTGCACTAGATGAATAAATGAAATTCAGATGGTCTAACAATCAATAGATTTTGGTTTAATAAGCTCTACATGACCAGCAAATTATGACTAAAAGAGTTTAGCCAGCCAATCAGAGCATCAGAGCAAGAGTTTAATACCTGGATCAAATCATTTTGAGTCTTTGGTGAAAATGGATGATCCCATTTAACATAAAATGACTTCTTAACCAACATGAAGAGTAAATTTTCAATGAGATTATCCAATTTGGTTTCTGTTGTAACAGTAGAAAATAACATAAGAATATTTCAATGGGGTAAAAATCGGTCAAATCAGTTTAATGACCAAGAGTTGAAGGGATATATATCTTATTAGATTGTTACTTTTAAGAGACAGAGAGACTAGATTCTTCAGACTTCCAGTTATCTCTTGTCAGCATTCCACTGAGTTGATTGGAATCAAGTGATAGAGAATTCAAATTGGTTGACTGGCCTAAAGTTGAAGGAATTGGATCCACAAGGCAGTTAAAACAGATTTTCAGATCTTGTAACTTGGTTAAATGATGAAGAGCTGAAGGGATAGCTCCTGTGAGGTTGTTATTGTACAGATACAGTGTCTTTAGATTCTTCAGGCAGACAATTTCAAGAGGAATTGCATTGAATTACATAAGTAAAGTTGTAGTGGAATTCGCAGAAACCTTGCTAAACTATATGCCAAATCAATGCAACATTGGTTTTAATTTGAACAACCAAATCCTGAGTATGTTAATCGAAGCAGATGATATCAGAAAAAAACGCACAAGAACAGAAACAAACATTGGATTTACGTGGTTCAGCAATGAATGCCTACATCCACGGATGAACAGATTCCAGTTTTATTTTGTTATTCGAGAATGAACGAATATCGAGGTTGCAATCAAAGACTACACAGCGGTGAAGAAGAAAAAATTACAATGAAGAAGTCTGCCCTTTTTCACTACAGATAATTCTCTCTCTCTCTGTTTTTCTTTCCCCTCACCACACACCTGAATATCAGTCATCGACATGCAACCTCTAATCTCTACCCTTTTTAATTGTTACAGAGAAAACGAATTGACTTGTTAAGAGTAGCTCCCAGTGTACCACTGTGAAACAGTTTTAACTACCCAGCTAACTTCTCAAACCAACACTCATCTTATCCCCTTTCAACAGCTCATTCTAACTCTTTCTCAGACCTTTGAATCACTCACTCAAGGACTTACAAAAGTGAAAACCAATATAGAACTAACGTTGAATCACATAATGTTTTCTCAACTATTCAAAATAACAAGTTTGATAATAAATGGAGCATTAAAAGTAATGTTGGGACTATATGGTGCTTGAATACCAATATCTGTCCATCAAAACCGTCTTTTATTTTGATTCGAGGATACTGGCGTCTTATTGATGAAATGTTGATCTGCTAGCCAGTATTTTCTGTCTTTTGTTTTTGTGTAATATTATTTTATGCAGCAGGGTCTCTACCTCTTCCTTGGCCCATCAGAATGAAAATTGCACTTGGTGCTGCCAAGGGCCTTGCCTTTCTTCATGAGGAAGCTGAAAAGCCAGTGATATATCGAGATTTTCAAACATCTAATATCCTGTTAGATGCGGTGCGTGACCCATTTTGTGCAAACAAAACAACAGATCTTTCCTTGTTGATCCCCTTTCTAATTGTTTGTCAATTTGCTCTTCCAGACAACGCTAAGCTCCCTGATTCTGGACTCGCCAGAGATGGTCCAGAGGGAGATAAGACTCATGTATCTACCCCGGTGATGGGCACTTAGGGTTATGCAGCGCCGGATGAGCATGGTTAACAGTGTTCTGCGTTCTTGTAATGGATCTAGCATACTGCAGATATTAAATTATCTCATATCTTGAACGTGAATCATGTTCTCTCTATGTCCAAATGTAACTTTTAGTTTGTCAACTGGTTTGCATATACTCAGTGGTATTTTACTAGTCCGGCACCTGCTGGATGTTCTATATTGTATCGGTGTATGTTTAGAGACCATTACCACACTGCTGGTCCGCTGCTACACCACCTGAGAAGAAAACGGAAGAAATTGATGCAAAAGTAGCAACAGAAACGGACAACCTTGAAGGAAACTGAGAGATGTTCTTGCATGTTGAATAGTGAGTATCAATTTATGAGACTTTGTGCGACGAATTGGTGGTACTTTGGCATAGGGATGAATAGATTCTGGGAGAAAGCGTTGCCTTAGGAACTAAGCTAATTGGTTGCTACAAGATATTTCAGCCCTTCATCTGGCTTAGAAATTACCACAAATTACTAGATTTCTAACTTCTGTAACAGAACCAAAATTATTCCCTGCCATTGTAGTTACTACAAATGTTTGCTGAAGCAGTTTGTTAAGTGAAGCCAGAACATGAGTTTTAGATCAAAGATAAGGTTAGTTTAAGGCTTGTTCTTCTTGCATTTAGGTTGGTGCTGCTCAGTTTCTTTGTAGGAATCTTCACAGGTTCTGGGGTTGGTCAGCTTGTAATATTTGGTTAGAGAAAATATTAACCTTAAGGTTTTGATATTTTTTGCGGGTTATCCAGTCATGTATATTTGAGGAAGAAAGGAAGCCCTTAACACAGTCATAACGTGATACATAATGGAGAAAAATGTGTTGATAGCTGACCAGTTGTTATTCTATACTTCTGACATGAGCTACTTTGTTCAAAAGGCACAGTTTCGTAATCCGGAACTTAGTTGATCTTATTAATTAGCTTTTGGGTGTTAATTTGAATCTTCTTCAAGACTGTCTTATGGGTTTGGAATAGCATGGATTATAATGGTTTATATCCCTTGGGCAAGCTACAATGAACTTTCTTCTTTCATTGTAATTTTGTTTTCAAGCAACAGAGGGTTGCATGCAAACTAACTTGTATGTGTGTGTGTGCGCTTTTTCTTCACTCAAATACTAGAAAAGATAGTTCTATAATAAGCTGGGTAAAGATGACTTGCATGCTCAGTTTATATCATTTGTCGGATTTTTCTTCTTAATGGGCCTCCGTTTGGATCCTTCGTGAATCATCCAATCATCCAAATCCTTCGTGAATCAGTTCATAACAAACACAATTATCTTGTGCGGGGGCATCTTAAATCAAAAAGTGAGCGTATAGCATTGGGGTGGTTTTACTTGAAATGTTGACTGGCCGAAGATCAATGGACAAAAACCTACGCAATGTAGAGAATAACCCGGTGGAATGGGCAAGACCACATCTTGGAGAGAGGAGAAGGACGCTTCTCAATCAAAGGTTGTCAGAAAGCTTTCAGTTGGCTGCCCATTGCATCAGGCGTGACCCAAAGCCAGACCTCTTATGAAGGAAGTGGTTGAAGCCCTTAAGCCACTACCTAACCTTAATGAAATGGCTTGTTCTTCATCCCGATTCCAAGCCGTGCAAGCAGAGCGTGTGGGGTCCAACCAAAATGCTAAACATGGCATTAGATTGCCAGCAGGTTACTTACCGAGGACCGGACAGCCACCGAGGAGCTTCTCCATACCTAATGATCCGCACGTCTCTCCATATCATGGAAACAACCCACATCTCTCAATACCTAATGGTCCGCACTTCTCTCCATGTCATGGCAACAACCCTCACTGTTCACCCAAACCAAACATCGATCAACCATAGAAGTGAGTTAGTGTCCCTCTCCTTTTTCTATATTCTGTTTCTCGCCCCAGAAAACAGAACAACTTTGACGCCCAGTATGGAATTTAATGCCGAGGTTTTTCTTTCTGATGGTTGAGTGAGTTTAGGGCGTTTGCCTTCAAATTAACAGTCAAGTGGGAAAGCAGATCATGTGTGGCTTGTACTTCGTTTTGAACATGAAAAATTTTACCGAGTACAATTCTCTGCTCTCTGTTTTTAAGTTCTTATGGCCCTGCCTTTTTAGAATCTGCAACATCTTCATATATTTATGGTATGAAAATGGAAATTTGTTGAGTATTCCTGCTCAATATACTTTTTTTCTAATCTGTTTACATTTTTAAGCTGCTCATATGGTGTACCTCTTGGAAAGGTTCAGCAAGTAAAAAAGAATCCTTTATAGAAAGCAGAGAGATTTTTCATTTGTCTGGGAAGAAATCTCACATACATACTAAATTGAGACCCGGTTTGAGCTTAGAGAACTGCGCATAACATGCACGGTGCTCCACAGTTTTAGCAAAATTTAGAGGAAATTTTCAGTACCGGCTACTTGTCCGGTTGCTTTATTTTAGTTTTAAGCACATCAGATTTCAGCAGCAGCAGTTCCTTTGCTAGTACTGCAAGGAGTCCATGAAATAGATGGTAATGACCAATGCATGCACACATTAATAACCACATTGAAGTGTATCCACCAAATGCATCCCTAATTTGGTTCGATGGATATTTTCATGACCATGATTTTATCAAATGCACGAAATTGCTTAAATTAAATCAACGAAAATGAAGGAATTTTTTGAAACTCGAGGGTCAACACACGTGTTTCAAGAACAGTAGTGAGTCAATTGCTCTTCTCAACCCTTTCTCTATAATTTAGGATTGTGAAGGGATTGGTTGAACATATTAGATTTTACTCAAACAAGTTTAATACAAAAGCTCCAAATTCCATAAAGTTAGAGTGACAGTCGCCGTGAGGATCTTCAAACTGTTCCAAGCTAAGAAGTAGATGACATAGCGAGCAATAATGCATACAAACATCAACAAAATACCCCCGCAATGAAGTACCCCATTCATTTACCAAATACATTTCTCAGTTTCTTTGTTCTGAAATTGCAATTTCATGAAGACCACATGATTTTTTCTTCATCTAGATATCCTGGGAATTGAGGTGGACATTTTGATATATTACTTGTATTATTGAGAATAGGCCATCGTTCACCCGCAAGATTGACTAATAAAGTTGAAATTTCTGAGCTTCCCTTCCTATTTTCCTTGAGTATAAATTTATTGCAGTGATTCTTGTACCATCCCATTCGAAGTTGATAATTGAATACATTGCTCCCCGAATTTTTGTTAAGTAGAGCTTCCTTCTTTTCTAAATGTGTAGATGATAATTCAGATTCTGAAACATGAAATACGGTAGAAATAAGTGGAGCCCAGTTGAGCATCGCCGGAGAAATGAAGGAAGCAGACACTGGGGTTAAAATCTTTTGATTAGTGCTTTCATTTCGGAAATTAAATTGCAAATCTTTTAGCATGCTACTATGGAAATGGACGAACACCCTTAATCAAAGCAAATACTTTTCCACTAACTAGCTAGCCGTAGGTCTTCCCTCATCTTTCTCCATAGATGCTGTAGTTCAAGTAAGAAGAACACATTTAGTCAAGCTCTTCTCCTGCTAAGATCACTCGGCTCATGGTAGGACATGGCTTGTTTTTTGGATTGGAAGTATTGATGTTGAGAAAAGCACAGAGCCAAGCCAAGGTCTTCGCCTTCTACGTGAAAAAAGGTTCAAGACTTGCTTCTCATTAATGATGGTCTGAAAACCATTATTGGCACCAACCCCTACGCTGCAACATAACTCGAGGTTTTCTTCTCTAGCTTTTTAACTCATGTAATGTAATATAAGATGATAACTCAAAATCATTGTAAGGGAAAGAAAGTAAAACATCAGCGTCATTATTAAATGGTGACATTAATTTGCATGAATGAAACGTTTCTTCAATGGACGCTAACTTGGTAACATTAATTTCTCTATATAAATTTTGGATTTGTACGTACTTAATATCCGCTACTGTAATAAGACGTGAATCTATGCTTCAAATTTCCTTCCTGTTGTAATTTCCAAACGGTCGGGATTGTTTATTTCAAAAAATAGAGGTTGACAGAGATTTTATATGAGTATAATTAGAAAAATAGTGACAACAATACTCGCAGTGAGGATCTTCAAATTATTCTAAGCCTTGAAGTAGATGATACAGTGACCAATACATACAAAAATCGACATAGTAACCCGCAGTTAAGAACCACATTCATCGGACAAAAACATTTCTTAGCTTCGAAGTTCTGAAATGGTAATTTCATGAAAACACTTTCGCATTTGAGTTCTGCGGGGCAAAAACGCTGCAGACACCTGTTGCATTGAAGGTCGAGACTTGGGTTGGGAATGCAAACATGCGAATGCTATTGATGAAATAAGAACAATGTCTTCGACCACCTTTCGATTTACTGGAGGAGAGAGGCGTTGGTCTAAAACATGAACCAACCTTTTTTTTGGATCGAATGATGATGAGGATAATGAAGAAAGAAGATCTCCTGGATGTTTTCCCATTAATATTTCAAGTGTCACCACTCCAAAACTATAAACATCACATTTCTCTGTCACAGCCATAGTGTAGGCAAATTCTGCAAAAGGAAGGGGCAAAAAAAGTAAGGAGATAAAATGTAATATTGTTTATGGGTGTTACCGAAAGTGAAGATGATAAAGAAACATGAGAATGAATCGAGTGTGTGATCACCTGGAGCAATGTATCCATAAGTTCCTGCTACTAAAGTTCTATTTGACGAATCTGAATGCAGAAGCCTAGCAGTGCCGAAGTCAGCAACACACGCATCCAATTCTGAGTTCAACAGAATGTTGTTGCTTGATATATCGCGGTGAACAATTGGTGGCGTGCAGTCATGGTGCAAGTAAGACAAGGCATGTGCAATTGCCTTCACAGTGTTCACCCTTATTTTCCAGTCCAAATAAGCAGCGTCATCATCATCGCGTAGAGCGCAAAACAAGCTTCCCCCTTCCATGTATTCATAAACCAAAAACATGCATTTTCTGTGCAAACAAAATCCATAAAGCTTCACAATGTTTCGGTGCCGTATACTGGATAGTACGCGAACCTCATACTGGAAACTCTTGATGAAGGCTGGCTCTTCAGTTTCCGAACTGTGAAGCTTCTTCAAAGCAACAATGCTGCCGCTAGGAAGCTGTGCTTTATAAACGCTGCCGTAACCCCCAGTTCCAATGCAATATTTGATGTCAAAATCATCTGTAGCTTTGATTATGTCTTCGAATGCAATTCTGCCGTCATAATTCCATATTGAGAATATATCTCCGTTCTTGGTTACCGCAGTGTTGGGTCTACGTTCTTTATTCTTGTGCTTGAGAATAAAGAATAGGGAAATCAAGATGACAAACATGGTGACTGGGAGAAAAATCTGTGATGAAGAGAATGGCTTTAATCTTTCGTGACTTCTTTTTCAAGCAAGAAGGAAAACCACTAAGGTGACCACACAAACCTTTGTTGCCTATAAGGTTCTCTGGTTTGAGAGTCAACCCAAAAATGGAGGGGATTTCACCCTCCAACATATTGTATGACAAGTCAACATTTAGTATGTTGATGAGTGATTCGGGAATTTTGCCAGAAAAGTTATTGTGGGAAAGATTCAAATTTAGTAAAATTGCCATGTATCCAAGTCCGGAAGGAATATGCCCATTGATAAAGTTGTTGCTCAATATTAAATCTTGAAGACTGGAGCAGTTCCTTATCTCGTTGGGAATGGAGCCGCTAAGTTTGTTATTACAGAGATTCAGATTAACAAGACCAGTTATACTTCCTATTTCTGGAGGAATCGAGCCCCTTAGTCGGTTACCAGAGAGGTTTAGATACTCAAGGACGAAGAGTTTTCCAATTGTAATTGGTATTTGGCCAGAAAGTAAATTTGAGGAAAGATCCCAAATAGAAAGATCAGTTAGACTTCCGATTTCTGGAGGAATCGAGCCCCTCAGTCGGTTACTAGAGAGGTTTAGATATTGAAGGCGGAAGAGTTTTTCCAATTGTGATTGGTATTTGGCCAGAAAGTAGATTTGAGGAAAGATCCAATTTAACAAGACCGGTTATTCTTTTTATTTCTAGTGGAATCGAACCCCCGAGTCGGTTACCAGAGAGGTTGCCAATTGTGATTGGTATTTGGCCAGAAAGTAGATTTGAGGAGAGATCCAAAAGAACAAGACCAGTTATATTTGCTATTTCTGTAGGAATAGTGCCACTGAGATTGTTAGAATGGAGGGATAAAACGGTCAAACTAGTTAAAAGACCAAGAGTTGAAGGGATAGTTCCCGAGAGGCGGTTATTGTCTAGGTACAGCATATCTAGATTCCTCAGGTTGCCAATTTCAAGAGGAATTGTACCTGCGATTGAAATACAGAAGAAAGGTAATGAATATCAATTTGTGAACTGATGATAGTTGATGAATAATGGTGGCACACCTGAGAGCTTATTGGCAGCAAAATTTGAGAATTTCAAGATTTTTCAAGTTTTCAATCTCTTAAGGGATGACACAAACAATATATGATTTAAGAAAATATGTGAATGTAAAAACTCTCAAGTAATTTTTTTCAAATAAATCATAAAATTAGTAACTTACCATTTAGATAATTCTGACTGAGATCAAGTGAATTGAGTTTAGAAAGAGCACCAATTTGTGATGGAATGCTTCCCCATAAATTATTGAAACCAAGATCGAGCCGTTCCAGGTTTGGAAAGCAAGAGAAGTTGAGACGGCCAAGCTCCCCTGTTACTCCACTTCCATGCAAGTATATCCGAGTAATGCTTCCGGCTGAATTGCAGATGATAGAATTCGAATTGCAATAATGATACGAAGAGTTGCTGGTAAAATTATCTTTGTTACACCAACCGCTTTTAACTAAAGCATCCCTTTCTATATCTAAGTCGGATGTCTGAATAGCTGCAGCAGCAGAAACACCGCATAAAATTGAAAAAATAATAGCAGATACCATCACCAATCTTGAATGAACAGTCTTCATTGATTCTATTACTAATTTACTAGCTGCAAGCAACGTAGTGTTGAAATATATCGAGTTTCAACAAAGAGGTCAGAGGAAGTAGCTGAGTTTGAAATGAAGATAACAATGATGGTGTCTGTAGAAGGAAGCAGCAAGGAAGAATACATGTGATTACATTGTAATGGCCCTTTCCGTGCAAGAACAGGAAAAAAAAAGAGAGAGAGAGGTAATATCTAATTTTTGAGGCAGAGATTTTGAGTCAAAGGTCTTGGGGCATTTTTTTTTGTTCAAATGCATTTTATTCCAAGAGATATAAAGTTGATTGAGAATGACTCACAATCATTATCCCCCAACCCCTACGCTGGGACATAACTTGACAGGTAAAGTTGACTTTGATCAACCGGCGAGATTGACTAATAAAGTTGAAATTTCTGAACCTCCCTTTTATTTTCCTTGAGAGTAAGTGTGTATTGCAGTGATTCTGGTAACATGTCATTCGCAGTTGGTAATTAAATGCATTGCTCCCCCAATTTTTGTTCAGTAGAGCTTCCTACCTTTTTAATTGTTTGGATGAAATACGGTAGAAAGGGTAGCTAGCCCAGACGAGCATCACTGGAGAAATGGAGGAAGCAGACACCATGGTTAACATCTTTTGATTGGCTCTGCTGCTAAATAATACCTTTTAGCATGCATGGGTCATTTTGAAAATTGTTGGGCTGCTTGCGATTGGAAAATTATCAATTTATGCAAATATGCTTTTCTCTAATTTGTGATTTCAGTTTGAAAATTCTTGGGCTGTGTTTGTACAGACTGAGTCCTTGCCGTGACTCAGGAAGGATACGTTTGAAGTAAGTTTGTTGTGCCTTCTGAATTATAATTAATGTTTTCCGTCGTGTCTATGTAGAATTATGTGTTCTGCTATGGCTTCTTGCGTTCTTTTTCTTTCCGGAGTCACCATTAAATGTAGACAGTTCTAAGAAATCCAACTTTTCTCATAAAGGGTGGCCTATGAAACCGCGTGTAAAGACCTGAATTTCCATGGTCTATGAGTGGATCCACCAATCTCTATCCAACTCTCCGCACCGAGCTTCTTTAGCCCTTCATTTTTCTTAAACTTCTTCCATTTGTTGCTTTCTCCAATAACCGACCCCAGCATACATGTTTGCATCCATCACAAAATTCTCACCCCTCCTTGGCGCCAATTCAAACAGCATCTTTGTCGCCCCATCCCCCACTCCCTCATTGTCGTTAACCTCATGAATGATGCACGCACTCAACAGTGTTGTCCACACAATAGTGTCAGGCCCAATAGGCGCGTTCATTATGAATTTACGAACCTCTTTTAGACAGACGGATGCCATGATATCTACCATGGCACATTATTAATTAGCTTTTGGGTGTTATTTTGAATCTTCTTCAAGACTGCCTTGCGGGTCTGGAATAGCATGGATTACATTCCTTGGGCAAGCTCCAATGAACTTTCTTCTTTCATGTAATTGTGCTCAGGCAGGGACTTAAATAAAGAAGTATACACTGTTGTTTGATTAACAGTAAATTGAGTTATGACTATCATGTAATACGCGTAATTGATAACATCTGTCCATCAAGGTCTTGTTCTCTAGCTGAGTCAGTATCATTGTAAGGGAAAGAAAGGAAAACATCGGCGTCAATATCAAATGGTGACGTGAGCTGCCTAATTTAAACGCTTCTGTAATGGGTCCCTGCTCCGACTTATAAACGAAGAAAATCACGAAGAGCAAGTGCCTTATCGTTATGACATATAACTGACGATCACTACCTACTCTGACAGCATTAATAATTTTTTAATTCATCAAAATAATCACTAATATTCCACATCCATTTAGTCAAGTTCTTCTCTTGCTAAGGTCACTCGTTGCATGGTAGATGGTAACATTTATTTATTATTTTTGTGGGAAAAAGCACGAAGAGCCAAGGTCTTTGCCGCCTTTTTAGAAACCAAGCTCCAGACTTGTTTTCTAATCATGGATCGACTGAAACCATTATTCACTCCAACCCCTGCGGTAAGGTGGAACATAACCTGAGGTTTACGGCGATTTTGAGATTGATGTTAACAAGATTAAAAGTTATTTTATTAAGCTAAAATTCATTTTTAGAATTATTTTCAGTGAAATCACTCGTTTTTATAACAATGACTATTTTACTATTGTGTATTTAAAGAACAGTAATAATCCCCATTACTTACTGGTATGAATATGTATAAGTTTTCTGCCGCAAGTCATACGTGCTACTGATTTTTTTGTGTTCATCTCAGTTGGTCTCTATTTATAGTGAAAATTATGGTTATTTATAGATGGCGGCTCGCCTGAAAGTTTACTGTCGAACAACTCAAGGGTGCCGAGTTTTGTAGGAACACCAATTTTGTTATGTAAAGCCTTCAGAGAGATTATTGCAAGAAAAACTGAGACTATCAAGATTTTTAAGCTCAAGATTTTTAAGAAAACATGAAATTGGTAACTCACCTGAAAGATTGTTCACATCCAGATTAAGGAAATTGAATCTCGAAAGAGCTCGAATTTGCGATGGAATGCTTCAAAGACTTTTTTGTGTATTGGCTTTTTTAAGCGGCTGATAGAGAGTACCTCCAGGAAAGGTTCGCCAAGTAAAACAAGATTGTTAATGAAATGTCAGCAAATTTTCTTGAGAGCAGCAGTGAGTCAAGGTCTTCATCTCTAGTCTTTTAACTCATGTAACCTAATATAAGAAGACAACTCAAAATCATTGTAGAGGAGAGAAAGCAGAACATCAGCGTCACTATTGAATGGTGACATTAATTTCTCTATATTAATTTTGGATTTGCACGGACTTAATATCAGCTACTGTAATAAGACATGAGCTTCAAATTTCCCTTCCTGTTGTAATTTCCAAACGGTCGGGATTGTTTATTTCAAAAAATAGAGGTTGACAGAGATTTTAGATAAGTATAATTAGAAAAATAGTAATAACAATACTCGCAGTGAGGGTCTTCAAATTATTCTAAGCCTTGAAGTAGATGAGTCAGTGACTGTTGGATCTTCGAAGAACTATAAACCAAACCTTTTTCTTGATATTGTTCAACAAATGAAAACACAGAAATAAAGAAGAAGAAATGAACAAGAAATGATGATAATTTGCAAAACAGAACAAGAATTACGTGGTTCAGCCATTAGGCCTACATCCACGAACAAAAAACAAGCAGAATCTTTATTGATTGATCACCAAGAATTGTACAAGAATTCCCTGAACTAGTTACTTTCTTTCCTTGCTGTAATCTCCAGCAAAAACACTCAAGAACACAACCCTTTTCAGAACACAAGAAAATCACTCCCTTTTCCTTATGCTCTTTTTTTCACTCATACACATTCAGTATCTATTTATACTTGATTGCTGAGCTTTATTCATTCTTGATCTTGAAATCTTGATGCCAGCTGTAACTTCCTGCAATTGCATCTTGCCAGCTAGACTAACTACCTAACTGTTTTATCTAACTACAACTAACATTGTAACCATCCCTTCAATTCTCCACCTTGGTTACAATTCTTCCTGCTGTTCTTTGTTTAAACTTCTAAGATTATCAAACATCATTCCCAACAGCAACTAAATCTAAGCAATGCTTAAACTTAGAAACTGTCAATGACTTTGTAAGCATATCTGCAGCATTCTCATCAGTATGTATCTTTTCCAGCTTTATCACTCCTTTTGAGACCTCATCTCTAATAAAGTGAAACTTCACATCTATATGCTTTGTCCTCTCATGATACATTTGATTTTTAGTCAAATGTATTGCACTTTGGCTGTCACACATAATAGACACTGATTCCTCCTTCAATCCCAGCTCTGCAGTCAAGCCTTGTAGCCATTTAGCCTCCTTGATTGCTTCTGAAATTGCTATATACTCTAATTCTGTAGTTGATAATGCTACCACATGCTGTAAGGTTGATTTCCAGCTAACAATACAACCATACAATATGAACAAATATCCTGTTCTTGACCTTCTCTTATCTAAATCACCTGCATAATCAGCATCAACATATCCGTGAAGCATATACCTTGCATCCCTATCAGTTCCATAAAGAAGACCCACCCTGGAAGTACCTTTCAAGTATCTTAAAACCCATTTGACAGCTTCCCAATGATGCCTTCCTGGATTTGCCATGTATTTACTTACCATGCTTACTGCATAAGCTAAATCAGGCCTTGAGCAGATCATGGCATACATCAAACTCCCAACAGCATTTGAATATGGTATAGATGCCATTTGAGCTTTATCTTGATCTGTTACTGGACAGCTTTCAGCAGACAATTTGAAATGTGCTGCAAGAGGACAATTTACAGATTTAGCATCCATCATATTGAATTTCTCAAGAACTTTATAGATATATCCTTCTTGAGAAATTATCAATGCTCCTGCATTTCTATTCCTTCTGATATCCATGCCTAAAATCTTTTTGGCTTCTCCCAATTCCTTCATTTCAAACACTTCCATAAGTCTTCTCTTAAGCTTCTGAATTTCAGATCTCATTTTGCTTATAATGAGCATGTCATCAACATAAAGTAGCAGATATATGGCTTTTTCACTCCCAACATGCATATAGTACACACAACAATCATAAGAACTTCTTTTGAATCCATGCTTGACCATAAACTCATCAAACCTCTTATACCACTGTCTTGGAGACTGTTTTAGGCCATATAGTGATTTCTTCAATAGACAAACTTGATCTTTCTTCTGATTTGACTCAAACCCCTCTGGTTGCTCCATCAGAATTTGTTCTTCAAGTTCTCCATGCAAGAAAGCTGTCTTAACATCCATCTGCTCTATTTCAAGATTAAATTTTGCTGTCATGGCTAACAACACCCTTATTGAGCTGAATTTTACCACAGGAGAGAACACTTCTGTGTAATCAATTCCTTCTCTTTGTGCATAACCTTTAGCCACTAATCTAGCCTTAAATCTCACAGAATCAGTCCTTGTGAGTCCTTCTTTAATCTTATAAATCCACTTACACCCTACTACTCTTGTTTCTTTTGGTCTTGGTACCAAACTCCATGTCTCATTTTTAATAAGAGATTCTATTTCATCATTCATGGCTTCCTGCCATTCTCTCTTATACTTACTCTGCATAGCTTCTTTGTATGTTACTGGTTCATTTCCAATGAACTCCTGCATGGTGATCAAAGCATATGCTATTAAATCAGCATATCCATACCTCATTGGTGCTTTAACTGTTCTTTTCTGTCTATCCCTGGTCAGTTGATACCCATCCGATTCTGGTTGTCCAACTTCCTGATCAGCTTCCATATTTCTTGATCTACTTCCAGGATTTGATTGTGACTCCACCTCAATTTTGTATTATCTCATATCCTAGTGTTTTCTCCTTTTAATGTAATGATGTCTGCCCACCATCTCTAGTTTCTCTCGGTTGCTTTGCATCCAACATAACATCCTCATTGAAAATCACATCTCTGCTAATAATACATCTTGGAGGGTTTAAATCAGTGCACCAGAGTTTGTATCCTTTCACACCTTCTGGATATCCTAAAAATACCCCTTTTAGTGCTCTAGGCTCTAACTTCCCCTGTTTCACATGTGCATAAGCAGGACAACCAAAAATTCTCAAGTTTTGGTATTCTGCAGGCCTTCCACTCCACAATTCTTGTGGAGTTTTACCCCCTAGTGCTTTGGATGGACTTCTATTAATTAGAAAAGCTGCTGTCATCAAAGCTTCTGCCCAAAACCCTTTTGATAACTTTGAGTGACTCAACATACATCTTACCTTCTCAGTTATTGTTCTATTCATTCTTTCAGCTATGCCATTCTGTTGAGGTGTCATCCGAACTGTTCTGTGTCTCAAAATTCCCTCCTTTGTACAGAAATCATTGAATTCCTTACCACAGAACTCAAGTCCATTATCTGTTCTCAATGCTTTCACTTTCTTATCTGTCTGTTTTTCCACAAACATTTTCCAGCTCTTAAATGTTTCAAATGTTTGCTCTTTAGACTTCAAGATATATACCCATAGCTTCCTAGAAAAATCATCAATGAGTGACAAAAAATACCTATCGCCACCCAAAGATTTTGACTGTGAAGGCCCCCACAAATCAGCATGTATATATTCCAATATAGTCTTGGTTGTATGTCTCCCTTCTCCAAACTTGAACCTGCAAGTTTTTCCATATACACACTCTTCACAGAAATTTAGTCCAGAAATTTGATCATTGCCTAGCAATCCTTGCCTATTTAATTCCTTTAATGCCTTAAGACTTAGATGTCCCAACCTTAGATGCCACAACCTTGATTTATCAGTCTCATTAGTTATTGATACTGAGGCTGATGCAGGCAGTGTTTCACCATTGAATACATATAACCCATTACTCAATGTCCCTTTCATAATCACCATTGATCCCTTTATTACTTTTAATGTCCCTTTCTCTGCTTTAAAGGTATAACCTGCTTTGTCAAGCTCCCCCAAAGAGATTAAATTCCTCTTCAAACCAGGAACATGCCTAACATTACTTAGTTCTAATATTGAATTATCAGCAGTCCTAATCTTAACTATTCCAGCACCAATCACATCACAAGAGACATTATTCCCCATTAAAACTTTTCCCTTATAACCAGGATCATAAGTGATAAATGAATTCTTGTTTGGGCACATATGAAAAGAACAACCTGAATCTAATAACCACTGACCTTCAATTCCCTTATCAGAAGCCACAAATAGTTTTGCAGTCTCAAAATCTTCATAAGAGGAACAACTATCTTCTGATGCAACTGTGGCATTTCCAGTGTTATTCTTTGATTCCTTTTGCTTGTTTTTCTTTTCTGGGCAGTCCCTTTTGAAGTGACCTTCCTTATGGCATTGAAAACATTTGAATTTCTTGGTTCTCGACTTTGATCTCTGCTGGTTCCTTTCCTTTTGTGCCTTCTTTTCAGATCTACCTCTTGTTGCATGCACCTCACCCTGTCCTGCTTCATCTTTCTTCTTAAGTTCCTTCGAGCTTAAGGCTGCCTTCACATCCTGCATTGATATTGTGTCTCTTCCAAGAGTTAAAGTATCTACAAAGTGTTCATATGAGTAAGGTAAAGAGCTAAGCAGTAACATTGCTTGATCTTCATCTTCTATCTTGATGTCAATGTTTTCAAGATCAAGAATGATTCTGTTGAACTCATCCAAATGATCTCTCATTGAACATCCTTCCTTCAATACAAAGGTATAGAGTCTTCTTTTCTTGTAAAGTCTGTTAGCAAGAGATTTAGTCATGTATTTCTCTTCTAACTTCTTCCACATACCTGCAGCTGTGGTCTCCCTTGATACCTCTCGAAGAACTCCATCTCCCAGACTTAGAACCAGTGCACTATGAGCCTTGTTCAATATCTCTTTCTTCTCCTTTTCATTTAAACTTTCTGGCATTTTGTCTTCTCCAAGAAGTGCATCTTCAAGACCCTGATGAACCAAGAGTGCCTTTCATCTTGATTCTCCACAGATTGAAGTCATTCTCACCATTGAACTTCTCTAATTCAAACTTCGGTTGTGCCATTCTCCAATTCCTTCCCTTGCTCTGATACCAATTTGTTGGATCTTCGAAGAACTATAAACCAAACCTTTTTCTTGATATTGTTCAACAAATGAAAACACAGAAATAAAGAAGAAGAAATGAACAAGAAATGATGATAATTTGCAAAACAGAACAAGAATTACGTGGTTCAGCCACTAGGCCTACATCCACGAACAAAAACAAGCAGAATCTTTATTGATTGATCACCAAGAATTGTACAAGAATTCCCTGAACTAGTTACTTTCTTTCCTTGCTGTAATCTCCAGCAAAAACACTCAAGAACACAACCCTTTTCAGAACACAAGAAAATCACTCCCTTTCCTTATGCTCTTTTTTTCACTCATACACATTCAGTATCTATTTATACTTGATTGCTGAGCTTTGTTCATTCTTGATCTTGAAATCTTGATGCCAGCTGTAACTTCCTGCAATTGCATCTTGCCAGCTAGACTAACTACCTAACTGTTTTATCTAACTACAACTAACATTGTAACCATCCCCTCAGTGACCAATACGCACAAAAATCGACATATTAACCCACAGTTACGAACCACATTCATCGGACAAAAACATTTCTTAGCTTCCAAGTTCTGAAATGGTAATTTCATGAAAACACTTTCGCATTTGAGTTCTGCGGGGCAGAAACGCTGCAGACACCTGTTGCATTGAAGGTCGAGACTTGGGTTGGGAATGCAAACATGCGAATGCTATTGATGAAATAAGAACAATGTCTTCGACCACCTTTCGATTTACTGGAGAAGAGAGGCGTTGGTCTAAAACATCAACCAACCTTATTTTTGGATCGAGTGATGATGAGGGTAATGAAGAAAGAAGATCTCCTGGATGTTTTCCCATTAATATTTCAAGTGTCACCACTCCAAAACTATAAACATCACATTTCTCTGTCACAGCCATAGTGTAAGCAAATTCTGCAAAAGGAAGGGGCAAAAAAAGTAAGGAGATAAAATGTAATATTGTTTATGGGTGTTACCGAAAGTGAAGATGATAAAGAAACATGAGAATGAATCGAGTGTGTGATCACCTGGAGCAATGTATCCATAAGTTCCTGCTACTAAAGTTCTATTTGACGAATCTGAATGCAGAAGCCTATCAATGCCGAAGTCAGCAACACACGCATCCAATTCTGAGTTCAACAGAATGTTGTTGCTTGATATATCGCGGTGAACAATTGGTGGCGTGCAGTCATGGTGCAAGTAAGACAAGGCATGTGCAATTGCCTTCACAGTGTTCACCCTTATTTTCCAGTCCAAATAAGCAGCGTCATCATCATCGCGTAGAGCGCAAAACAAGCTTCCCCCTTCCATGTATTCATAAACCAAAAACATGCATTTTCTGTGCAAACAAAATCCATAAAGCTTCACAATGTTTCGGTGCCGTATACTGGATAGTACGCGAACCTCATACTGGAAACTCTTGATGAAGGCTGGCTCTCCAGTTTCCGAACTGTGAAGCTTCTTCAAAGCAACAATGCTGCCGCTAGGAAGCTGTGCTTTATAAACGCTGCCGTAACCCCCCGTTCCAATGCAATATTTGATGTCAAAATCATCTGTAGCTTTGATTATGTCTTCGAATGCAATTCTGCCGTCATAATTCCATATTGAGAATATATCTCCGTTCTTGGTTACCGCAGTGTTGGGTCTACGTTCTTTATTCTTGTGCTTGAGAATAAAGAATAGGGAAATCAAGATGACAAACATGGTGACTGGGAGAAAAATTGTGATGAAGAGAATGGCTTTAATCTTTCGTGACTTCTTTTTCAAGCAAGAAGGAAAACCACTAAGGTGACCACACAAACCTTTGTTGCCAATAAGGTTCTCTCGTTCGAGAGCCCACAGAGCAAAATTGGGGATTTCACCCTCCAACATATTGTATGACAAGTCAACATTTAGTATGTTGATGAGTGATTCGGGAATTTTGCCAGAAATGTTATTTTGGGAAAGATCCAAATATTGTAATTTTCGCATGTATCCCAGTTCGGAAGGAATATGCCCATTGATAAAGTTGTTGCTCAATATTAAATGTTGAAGACTGGTGCAGTTCATTATCTCGTTGGGAATGGAGCCGCTAAGTTTGTTAGAAGGGAGGGATAAAACGGGTCAAACTAGTTAAAAGACCAAGAGTTGAAGGGATAGTTCCCGAGAGGCGGTTATAGGCTAGGTACAGCATATCTAGATTCCTCAGGTTGCCAATTTCAAGGGGAATTGTACCTGCGATTGAAATACAGAGGAAAGGTAATGAATATCAATTTGTGAACTGATGATAGTTGATGAATAATGGTGGCACACTGAGAGCTTATTGGCAGCAAAATTAAGAATTTCAAGATTTTTCAAGCTACCTATTTTTATTGGGATATTATCTGTAATATTATTCAAAGAAATATCTAAATTTATATGTTTTTGAATATATTCTTTTTTCACATTAAAAAATTGATAATTCATCTTTAAAATAATTCCCTTCAGATAAAAAGTAATTGAGTTTCTAAAAAATACCAATTTGTGATGGAATTGTTCCAGAGAGAAGATTGGAACCAAAATCAAGTGTTTCAAGATTTTTCAAACCCTCAATTTTGCTGGGATAACATTTATAATATATGATTTTAAAAAACATATAAAAATATATCTTCTAAATACATTTTTCTTGAAATCGTAAAATTGGTAAAAATATATACTAAATTATTAAAACTAAAATTTTTGAGAACAAGTATCTTGAGTTTAGAAAGAGCTCCAATTTGTGATGGAATGCTTCCCGACAAATAATTGAAATCAAGATGGAGCCTTTCAGGATTTTTCAAGTTCCCAATCTCTAAAGGAATAGCACCTTAATATATGATTTAAAAAAAACATATGAATACATATCCTCTCAACATATTTTTTCTAAAATCATGAAATTGGTAATTCAATTTTGAGATAATTACTTCAAAGCCAAACGTATTTGAGTTTGGAAAGAGCACCAATTTGTGACGGAATGTTTCCTGAGCAAAATTGGAACTTCAAAATTTTTAAAATTTTCAATTTTTTAAGAGATAATATGTGTAATATATGATTCAAGAAAATATGCGAATATAAAAACTCTCAATGTAATTTTTTTCAAATAAATCATAAAATTGGTAACTTACCATTTAGATAATTGTGACTGAGATCAAGTAAATTGAGTTTAGAAAGAGCCTCCAATTTGTGATGGAATGCTTTCCCAGTAAATTATTGAAACCAAGATCTAGCCTTTCAAGATTTTCCAAATTCCCAATCTCTGAAGGAATAGAACCTGTAATACATGATTTAAAAAAAACATATGAATACTTATCCTCTGGACATACTTTTTTCTCAAATCATGAAATTGGTAATTCAACTTTAAGATAATTCCTTCGAAAACAAAGGCACTTTGAGTTTGGAAAGAGCACCAATTTGCGACGGAATGTTTCCTAAGCAAAATTGGAACTTCAAGATTTTTCTAGTCTTCAATCTCTTAAGAGATGACACGAATAATATATGATTTCAGAAAATATGTTAATATAAAAACTCTCAATGTAATTCTTTTCAAATAAATCATAAAATTGGTAACTTACCATTTAGATAATTGTGACTGAGATCAAGTAAATTGAGTTTAGAAAGAGCACCAATTTGTGATGGAATGCTTCCCGAAAATGATTGAAACCAAGATCTAGCCTTTCAAGATTTTCCAAATTCCCAATCTCTGAAGGAATAGAACCTGTAATACATGATTTAAAAAAAACATATGATACTTATCTTGGACATATTTTTCCTCAAATCATGAAATTGGTAATTCAGCTTTAAGATAATTCCTTTCGAAGCCAAAGGTATTTGAGTTTGGAAAGAGCACCAATTTGCGACGGAATGTTTCCGAAGCAAAATTGGAACTTCAAGATTTTTCTAGTCTTCAATCTCTTAAGAGATGACACGAATAATATATGATTTAAGAAAATATGTGAATATAAAAACTCTCAATGTAATTTTTTTAAATAAATCATAAAATTGGTAACTTACCATTTAGATAATTGTGACTGAGATCAAGTAAATTGAGTTTAGAAAGAGCATCAATTTGTGATGGAATGCTTCCGAAGAATGATTGAAACCAAGATCTAGCCTTTCAAGATTTTCCAAATTCCCAATCTCTGAAGGAATAGAACCTGTAATACATGATTTAAAAAAAACATATGTTACTTAGCTTGGACATATTTTTCCACAAATCATGAAATTGGTAATTCAGCTTTTAAGATAATTCCTTCGAAAACAAAGGTACTTGAGTTTCGGAAAGAGCACCAATTTGCGACGGAATGTTTCCTAAGCAAAATTGGAACTTCAAGATTTTTCTAGTCTTCAATCTCTTAAGAGATGACACGAATAATATATGATTTAAGAAAATATGTAATATAAAAAACTCTCAATGTAATTCTTTTCAAATAAATCATAAAATTGGTAACTTACCATTTAGATAATTGTGACTGAGATCAAGTAAATTGAGTTTAGAAAGAGCACCAATTTGTGATGGAATGCTTCCCCATAAATGATTGAAACCAAGATCTAGCCTTTCAAGATTTTCCAAATTCCCAATCTCTGAAGGAATAGAACCTGTAATACATGATTTAAAAAAAACATATGTTACTTAGCTTGGACATATTTTTCCACAAATCATGAAATTGGTAATTCAGCTTTAAGATAATTCCTTTGAAAACAAAGGTACTTTGAGTTTGGAAAGAGCACCAATTTGCGACGGAATGTTTCCTAAGCAAAATTGGAACTTCAAGATTTTTCTAGTCTTCAATCTCTTAAGAGATGACACGAATAATATATGATTCAAGAAAATATGTGAATATATATACTCTAAACGTAATTTTTTAAATAAATCATAAAATTGGTAACTTACCATTTAGATAATTCTGACTGAGATCAAGTAAATTGAGTTTAGAAAGAGCACCAATTTGTGATGGAATGCTTCCCCTGTAAATTATTGAAACCAAGATCAAGCCGTTCCAGGTTTGGAAAGCAAGAGAAGTTGAGACGGTCAAGCTCCCCTGTTATTCCTATACCATTTAAGCGTATCTCAGTAATGCTTCCGGCTGAATTGCAGGTGATAGAATTCCATTTGCAATAATGATACGAAGAGTTGCTGGTAAAACTATCTTTGTTCCACCAACCGCTTTTAACTAAAGCATCCCTTTCTATATCTAAGTCGGATGTCTGAATAGCTGCAGCAGCAGAAACACCGCATAAAATAATAGCAGATACCATCACCAATCTTGAACGAACAGTCTTCATTGATTCTATTACTAATTTACTAGCTGCAAGCAACGTAGTGTTGAAATATATCGAGTTTCAACTAAGAGGTCAGACGAAGTAGCTGAGTTTGAAATGAAGATAACAATGATGGTGTCTGTAGAAGGAAGCAGCAAGGAAGAATACATGTGATTACATTGCAATAGCCCTTTTCGTGTAAGAACAGTTAGTCAAGGTCTTCTCTAGGTTTTCTCTGTAATATTCATTTAGGATTGTGGAACAGAAAAAAAAGAAAAAGAGAGAGAGAGGTAATATCTAATTTTTGAGGCAGAGATTTTAGTCAAAGGTCTTGGGGCATGAAATGCATTTTATTCCAAGAGATATAAAGTTGATTGAGAATGACTCACGACCAATATCCACCCCAACCCCTACGCTGGGACATAACTTGACAGGTAAAGTTGACTTCAGTCACCGGCGAGATTGACTAATAAAGTTGAAATTTCTGAGCCTCCCTTTTATTTTCCTTGAGAATAAGTGTTTATTGCAGTGATTCTGGTAACATGTCATTCGCAGTTGGTAATTAAATGCATTGCTCCCCCAATTTTTGTTCAGTAGAGCTTCCTACCTTTTTAATTGTTTGGATGAAATACGGTAGAAAGGGTAGCTAGCCCAGACGAGCATCACTGGAGAAATGGAGGAAGCAGACACCATGGTTAACATCTTTCGATTGGTTCTGCTGCTAAATAATACCTTTTAGCATGCATGGGTCATTTTGAAAATTGTTGGGCTGCTTGCGATTGGAAAATTATCAATTTATGCAGATATGCTTTTCTCTAATTTGTGATTTCAGTTTGAAAATTCTTGGGCTGTGTTTGTACAGAATGAGTCCTTGCCGTGACTTAGGAAGGATACGCTTGAAGTAGGTTTGTTGTGCCTTCTGAATTATAATTAACGTTTTCTGTCGTGTCTATGTGGAATTATGTGTTCTGCTATGGCTTCTTGCGTTCTTTTTCTTTCCGGAGTCACCATTAAATGTAGACAGTTCTAAGAAATCCTACTTTTCTCCTAAAGGGTGGCCTATGAAACCGTGTAAAGACCTGAATTTCCATGGTCTATGAGTGGATCCACCAATCTCTATCCAACTCTCCGCACCGAGCTTCTTTAGCCCTTCATTTTTCTTAAACTTCTTCCATTTGTTGCTTTCTCCAATAACCCGACCCCAGCATACATGTTTGCATCCATCACAAAATTCTCACCCCTCCTTGGCGCCAATTCAAACAGCATCTTTGTCGCCCCATCCCCCACTCCCTCATTGTCGTTAACCTCATGAATGATGCACGCACTCAACAGTGTTGTCCGCACAATAGAGTCAGGCCCAATAGGCACGGTCATTATGAATTTACAAGCCTCTTTTAGACAGACGGAAGCCATGATATCTACCATGGCACATGCTTCATATCTTGGTGCCCATCATCTACAATTCCAGCATGACTGACAACAGAGAACCCTAAGAAAAGTGAGTAGTTCGGACTAATTGATGAATTGTTTATCATATTAGAAAAAAAAATAGTTTAAGAGCTTCCTTGGCATATTCACGTTGTGCTAATCCCAAAGTCATTGCACTCCATGTCCAAACATTTCTCTCCTACATCCATCCCTACTGCCTAGCATAACCTACACCTCCATACTTTGCGTACATTTTCAACAGGGGCAGTACCCAATTTACAATTCAATACCATTCCTCGCTCAATCACATTTGTGGCGCTTATGGTTTTAGTAATGCCAGAAATTTGAAATGAATTTTAGAGAGAAAATTTTGAATTACGGTTGATAGATTTTGGAGAAAATACAGTTGGTTGCTGGGATGAAAAACCAACTGAGAAAAATCTTAACCAACAATGTTTGCCCTGTCCCTGGTGGTCCTACTAAGAGTACCCCTTTCGGAATTTTTTCACCAACTGCGGCAAACTTGTCTGGGGTCATCAAGAATTGGACTATCTCCTGAAAATCTTGATTTGCTTCATCAACTCCAGCAACATCATCGAAAGTCAATCTAGTATTAGGCTCCATCTGAAATTTGGCTTTGCTTCTGCTTAAAGAAATTACAAAAGTATGAATGACATGATAAACCAAGGTATACATATATATATGATGTATGAGAATTTTGATTTTAATATACCCTCCAAGCCCAAATGGCAAGTTTGGACCTCCTTCATTGTTAGCAGAAGATGATCGTAAAAACAAAGAGCTTATTTTGAGTATGTCATTCTATTTGAAGTGGACTCAACGGGGCTCTCAGGTTCGGCAGATTTTGTAGGCTGAACAAGTGAGAGTCCTCCTAGAAGCCCCAAGGCAGTGGAATTTAACGGCTTTCTTTTACTGAGTTTGACGTCTGTGGGTGTTTTCGGAGATGGGATTTCTCTAAAAGTGCTTTTTGGAATGCGGGTTTCCTTTGAAACTTCCCAAGACTTGCAGATCGGAAGGTGGGAGATGGGCAAAGAAACTGCAGCAGACGTTGCTTGTTCCCTTTTTTGGTTGACATTGTTTCTGCTTCTGGCATCTTGGTGCTTGTCTCTGTTCAATTTGTATATCCAGCAACTGCTTTGCCGTTAAATTTGTTGCGGAAAGGAAAGTCAAGAATAGCATGTTATAATAGGTGATGCATAGGATGTATCCAGCACTTCCATTTGGCTTTTCCTGCAATCTTACTTCTTGAAGGATCTAGAAAAGCACTTCTAAGCTTATATACATTAACCACCTACAAGCGCTTCTGCAATCTCTATCAGCCAAAAACTGTAAGAACATCTTATACCACCCCCCCTCTCCCCCCTCTCTCTCAACCCTACATTTGGAAATAAAGAGTTGGCCCTTGCAAATTTTGACCCTTTTGGGGCCTAAACAACTTTCTAATTGATGCCACGCTATCGGATTACCCTGTGGTGTGCAATTTAATTGAAACTATCCATTTCCAAAGCCCTTTTGCACTGATATGAGGTAAGTATTTCACAATCAACGACTTTAAATCCACTTCAAAGTTTAGGCAAGTTTTGCACAATTTCAAAGGGGCAAACACTTGAAATATAAGCATCAAATCTAAAGGAAGAATTAGGAATAGCTTTCTTAAAAGATCAAAAGAGAAATGATTCCGACTGTGACTTATGACTATGGTGAGATATCACAATCTGTGTCAACATGTAGTTACATTCATTGGATGCATGATACACATGGTTATCACTAGTCTAAAGAATATGTTATGGTAAATTAGTTGTGATCATGGGATGCATGACACACATGGTTATCATTTGTTAAAATTCAATTTGATAGAATTCGATTTTAGTTTAGATGCCAATACCAATCAACATTGATTCATGTGGATTAGATTTCTATCCACTAATTACAATATAGATTTGATTAACCCTTTGATTTAATTATATTATATATATTAATCATATCCACTAAATTTTATTAATCGATTTGAATTAATTTATCTTAATTAAGTTGAATTTGGCAGAATTCAATTCAAAAATTTTAATTTGGCATGAAGAAGAAGAAAATTGTTTCCTAAGATAATATCATTGCGACCAAGACCGGGTCAAAGTCAAAAATGCTAGAGGCGGCAAACATAGGTCAAAGAAAATGAAAAATCTTTTTGGAGTATTACAATTAAGTCCCTACTGTTTATATTGTTTCAATAAAGGATGTAGTCTGTTCATTAACATCAAAAAAGTCCTAACTTAAAATGCCCTTAGTGCCCTTTACTTTGCAATATCTAGGGAGCAAAATTTAACAATATAAATTTAAATTAGTCATTTCACACATATTTTAGACCTATTTGTTATGAATGAAATACTTGTGTTTATTTAATGAAATATAAAAAACATAGGTACCTGAATGTTATTTCATTTGTTTATTTTGCAAAGTCAGAAATCCCGGCAGCGCGGCAGCACTATGTAAACCGTTAATAACATGGCAGCAATTTTGTTCCGATCGTCCTATTTTGTAGTTTACCAAGACGGAACACTAGGAATAAAGCAGACTGAAAACAACGGCCAGCACCGGTTTAAAACTTTGGCGTAGACTTCAAGTTCATTGATAATATTAAGATTAAGAATACACACAACAGTTACATTTCACCAAACAACACAACAAAACTTACTTTTTTACTCTTTTTTTTTCTTTTTTCCAGCTCATTTTCGTGCTTGCCACGAACCCTTCTCGGTTTTTCTGTCTTCTTCTTCTCTGAGGTTTGCAGAACAAGTTTTGAGGTATGTATCTGTTTATGAACACATATGAAGTTGGTATGTTCTTAGTTTTTCTGGGTTTAACGGGTAACTGGTTTTTGTTTTTTGTTTCAGTTCATTTATGTTCCTCTGTTTCTCTGATCAGTTTTTGTGGCTTAAGTATACTTTTGGGGTCTGGTTTTTGCAATGATTGGCTGTATTTTATATGTTAGCGATGGGTTTTGCTGCTTTTCCGATTCTATGGTACTAAAATTTTTGTTTGGTGGATGTTTTAAGATTAGATTCATGAAGCAGTTTGGTATGTTTTGGGGATTATAATGTGTTTGACATTTTTAGTTTGATAGCTTAACTTGTAGTATTAAATTCACATTGAGGTTGTCAAATTTGGAATCTTTTTAATGTCTAGCAATATTTATGATTCCTTCTTAAAACAGACAATATTAATACAAGTGATTCAAGAATAGTGTTGTTCTCGGATTGCAGATCATCTTTGTCAGTTTGATCGCTTGGGTTGTGTGGAACACAAAACTTGGGCGTGGATGTGGTTAAATTAACTAGCCGGGCAGAAACTGTGAGGTTTCATAACTATTTAGGATTTTTGATGTAGAATTGTCTGGTTTTGTAAAGAGTCTGGACATCTAATGCTTGGTATTTTCACTTTTAATGTGTTTGTGGATTTTGTGGATCCAGATTGTTGTGAATAGAATATCAGATTGAGAGGCACTGGAGAGACTTGTCAAATGCACATGTTCTTCCGAATTTGATACATCAGTGACTTTGATTTCTAAAAGAATGATGTAAAAAGTACCAGAGAAAAATGAAGAAATGGTTTAGCGGTGTTTTGGTTGGGTTCTTTTTCATACTGCTAGTACTGAGATATGCTGTACTGAAAAGCCCATTTGGGGAGAGTCCTCTTTTGGTTTCTGTTACCGTCAACTCAACTGATCATCTTGAATCGCGTCAAGATGCAGTTCCACCAACAGTTCAACCTCCAGAATCTACCAACCAAGCGATTTCTGCTGATACATTGGTGTCTGGTCTTTTTCTGAAAAGAAATTTCTCTCAGGAAGTGCAAAGTTCTTTGCGGACATGGAATCATTTGAAGCACTTGATTAACTACTCTCGTGGTTTACCTAATTCAGTGGAGGCTATTAGAGAAGGTGGAGTTGCATGGGAAAATCTTATGGTTTCCTTTGGAAAGGAACAAAATGGTGAAGTAAATGGAAGTTTGCTTCACAAAGTGAAGGAGAAACAATGTCCACATTTTCTTAATGATATTAATGTCACGGGATTTGGTGATAGTGGTTATAGACTACGAATTCCTTGTGGCCTAATTCAGGGTTCTTCCATTACCATAATAGGCATTCCAAATGGCCTTCTGGGTGATTTTCGGATTGATCTTACTGGTGAGACTCTTCCTGGAGAGCCAGATCCTCCCATAGTTTTGCATTACAATGTCCGACTTCTTGGTGACAAGATAACTGATAGTCCTGTAATTGTCCAAAACACGTGGACTGCAGCTCATGATTGGGGTGAAGAGGAGCGGTGCCCCATGCCAGATCCCAGTGAAAATAAGAAAGGTTCTGCTATCTGTCATGATCTGTGTTACACTTTTGAAATTTGAAATAAATTATGGTCTGCTATATCAGTTCTAGGTGATTGCCATTAATTAGAAAGTTTTTCCGGCTTTGAACATCTAGTATATTTTTGCACCATTTTTAGAATTTAGTTGTGCGGTTTCCTATTTGGTAAATACTTGGTTTTGTGCCATTGGCACACGATTGTTTGTTAATAATCAAGAGAATAGTGAGCTTACTGAGGTCAACTTGAAGATGATAGTATAGAACTGCAGAGGCATGGTCACATGTAGAGCTTTTTGTTTCTTCTCCCACAAATTCTCATGCTGATAACATGTCCATTAGGCCTATTAGCTAGTTAAAGTGTTATAATCCTTGTTTTCAGCATATCATGACACTTTCACAAGATGTGTGCTATATTATTTAACATTCAGTCTTTGCTCTGCACCATAAACAGTGGATGAGCTGAATCAATGCAATGAAATGGTGGGTAACAATGAGGGTGGGAAGGTAAAGGAAAGTGGATCTTCATACATTTCTTCACACTCATTGATGGCAAGGAACAAATCTAGAGCCAATAAAAACTTCCCGTTCAAGCAAGGCTATTTGTCTGTTATGACACTGAGGGTGGGAGAAGAAGGAATTCAGATGACAGTTGATGGAAAGCACACAACATCTTTTGCGTTCCGTGAAGTAATTTCACTTATTTCTCTGTTAACATGATGTATGTTCCCCTGTAATTCTAAACTGACGCATTTTTTCGTATGTGATGATTTCAGAGTTTGGAACCATGGCTTGTAAGTGAAGTAAGGATATCTGGAGACTTAAAACTAATTTCTGTCTTAGCCAGTGGCTTACCAACATCCGAGGGTTTAGATGAGATTGTTGATCTAAAAGAACTGAGATCCGTTCCACTCCCACTGCACCATCGACTGGACCTATTCATTGGTGTCTTTTCTACAGCTAACAATTTCAAGCGAAGGATGGCTGTTCGGAGAGCATGGATGCAGTTTCCTGCTGTGAAGGCTGGAGCTGTTGCTGTACGCTTTTTTGTCGGTTTGGTGGGTGCTATTTTCATTCATTATTTGTCCATGGGAATTGAATACTTGTTTCAACCAAAGTACTCAAAGATTTGCTCTATGCCACAGCATAAAAACCAGATGGTGAATGAAGAACTTCGGACTGAGGTACAAACATACAGAGACATTCAGCTGATGCCTTTTGTTGACTATTACAGTCTTATAACCTGGAAGACGATAGCAATCTGCATCTTTGGGGTAAGTTCTTACCATCTCTTTCCAAGGTACAGGAGTTTATCTTGTTGGCTTATTTTGTGGGTTTGACAGACAGAAGTTGTTTCAGCAAAGTATGTCATGAAAACGGATGATGATTCATTTGTTCGTGTGGATGAAGTACTAGCTTCTCTAAACAGAGCAAATGTCACACATGGCTTGCTGTATGGTCTTATCAACTCTGATGCTCACCCTCATCGGAGTCCTGACAGTAAATGGTATATTAACCCTCAGGTAGTTTTCTCTACTTCATCCACCAATTCCTAAGATCCGTGTGTCAGGAATGATATTTCTTTATGATATGATTAGTTCTTCTCTAAACACTTGCTTTCTGTTATTTTGAAGGAATGGCCAGAGAGTATTTATCCCCCCTGGGCACATGGCCCCGGTTACGTGGTATCATATGACATAGCTAAGGCAATTGCTAAGTGGCATAAAGGACATTTGAAGGTTAATATATCTTCCCCTTATTCCCAAATTTTCATCTCTCTCAGACACGCACAAAAATACACCCACCCCTGCACATGCAAGACACATCAATGTTGATTAACACGCTTAAGTTCATGAACCTACCTGAATGTACTTGCTAGGAAGCCATTAATGGTTTCTTGGTGTGTGCAGATGTTCAAGTTGGAGGATGTGGCAATGGGGATCTGGATAGCAGAGCTAAAGAAACGTGGTTTGCAAGTAAGCTACATAAACGAACCACGAGTGCACAATGAAGGGTGTCAGGACGGGTATGTAGTTGCACACTATCAAAGTCCAAGAGAGATGCTATGTCTTTGGCAGAAGTTGCAACAAGAAAAGGTAGCTAACTGTTGCAGGGATCGATAAGCTAATCGCTCTGGCCTTACCTATGGCATAACAGTTCCCTCTAAAGTTCTTCCAGTAAGTACATAGACAGTATCAACATGAAGAAATCCAGAAAAGCTAGTTGAAGAGATGGTTACAGATTGAGTTCATAGTTTATCTTGACATCCTTACAGGTAGTCAGGAATCAATATTCACATATAATTCTTTTTACCGAGGGATCAGATAAATTCCATTTGTTTTGAAGAGATACATAGTGACAGATTTATGTGTATAATTCAGAGAGTGACAAATCATCATACAGAGGAGGGTATAGAGTGCTCATTATATTTGTAAAATCACAACCAATGGTCTTGTTACCCTGTGAATGAATTAACACACAGATTTTTCTTGTAGCCAATGAGAAATGACATCAATATGAACTATTATCCTTCTTGTAACGAGGGATATATACAGCAAACGAGAAATTCTCGATTAGGTCGAGAAACTTTTATTCTAGATAAAAACACTTGTCACAGATCTAAGGCGTACCCTACTCTTATTACTTCTAGTCAGTAATTTTCTATTATAAAAATATGAAACCACCGAATTTTCCCTCTTCATGCAGCCATGCATCCAATTCCATACCTAGTATTCGGAAACACAAGAAACAAACCACTGCAAACAACTCCCACCATTAATGGAAAACTCTCCATAACTTGGTCCAACTCCTTCTGATGCCCCGGAAACAAACAACTCGTTATCCGAAAATCTGAAAACGCAATTGCCACAAACACCATGACAGACATCATCGCATGAATAAAATCCGTCAACCCCACTTTGTACCTCTCATCTTTCGGGATCTCCACGTCCAGTCCAGGCTTGAACACAGCCAGTCCCTTCGGCGTCACAAAACCGTAGTAAACTTTGCCGTCGGGACCCCGGAAACTGTCGGTGAAGTGGAAGAAGAAGCAGGAGAGAGTGCAGAGTCCTAGAAGGACGTGAATCATCAGGGTATTGACAGGAGAGCAATCGCCATTGCCGTAGACCGAAGGAAGGACCATTTCGAAAGTTAAGAGAGTGCCTGTGGGTAGGAAGTTGACGAGCATGGAAGTTTTTGATATCGTTTTCTGCACTCCTTTTGCCACCGCACGCCGTCTCTTGCCAGGGAGATGATGAAGAGCCGGCGAAGAATATTGATCGGGAAGAGTGTCGGCGGTCTTTGGAGCAGTACCTTCGGGCGGCTTTGCATTGTAGATTTTGATTCCGATTCCTTCTTCAGTTCCCTCCATTGTTTTCAGTAAACCAAACAAAATACACAGAAGAATGAGAATGTATTGAAAGGAACTAGAAATGTCGGTTTGCATTGCATAGATATAAAGGATTTCTTAAGGAGTTTGAATTTGAAGTATGGGGCAGTTATTGACGGTTAATGATGATTTCCGACAGTTATTTTGTAGGAAAATACATTTTCCTAAGCACACCTCTTGTCAAAACTCTTCATTTTGAGAGGATCAGTACTGAATTGAATTATGAATAAATTGTTTTGATCAAAACTCACAATCGATCCAAAAAAATTATTTAATCTAGCAGAAAAATATTCCTTTTATTTATCAAGAAACCAATTTTTTGTTAATTAATTTGAAATAACTCGACAATTTCTCTTGACTAAATCTCGGACAGTAAGTTGTAGCATGTTATGTAACATGAACTTGTATTATTTTTTACTTTGTTTGGGATTGAGATATTATGTTAAGATTATAACCAATAAATAGATATTAAATATTAAAGGGAAAGAAAAATGGGTGATCTTCTTTAAAGGTTGTGTAAGCCAAACCATTGTCATTGTTATCCTTTCAGACCACAAATCTTCTTTCTTCATTCACCCAACAATGATAATAATAATAATGGTGCAAGTGGTGATCTATGTGTGTTAGTGAGATATTGATAGTGAGGTTACGTATAAGTTAGTAACTAAAGTTCATTGACTTCTACCTGATTATGTACTTGTGATGCAAGAGCTGATTTCAATCATGGCGTACGTATCACCCTACATGCTTCTTTGAAAAATTATAAAAAAAAAGGGGTATCTTATTATTACACAACCGTTCATCCGTGTCTTCAACGGTGAACTTTCACTTTCATTGTTTCTGGCATGGACAAAACCAAAGCAAATCTGGAAGCTATTGGCATCAGGTGTGATTTACGAAGAAAGTTCAGGTGAGTGGAGCGTTTTAATTAAGCAAGAAAATGTTATATCGACAAGGTTATGGATAAGATCCAAGTAAGCAGACGAGTTATAATAATGTAAGTCAAGTTCTCTGCAAAAGGTATATTCTAAGCTGAAGTCTTGTATGTCTGTCTTGGAAAGATAGTCAATGTCTCCCACTAGTTAATCGTGAATGACCCACAAGAAACTGTATCGCTTATGACAAACTAGCGAACTCGCTGGAATTTTCCAAGTTGGACTCTTTCGTGGAGATTTCGAGTGTTGATTGGTGCTCAAGTTTGTATATAAAAACTCGGAGCTTTTATTTTAGCAGTTATGGAGAATTTCGTCTGAAATCAATGGCTTTCTTGACATCCTGTTGGTTTATCATTGAATCCGTGATAATCCCAGATGGATTTGTGAAGTGGTTTTATTTGAGCTTCTATATCCATCCTTTTTTCCTTATATTTTGCCAGCTTTTTCTCTGGCTTAAATTGCTGAACGGATGGATTCTATTTGTGACTTTTTATCCCGTTAGAATCATCTGTTTTGTTGGTTTGTATGTTTTCAGGTTTTTCAGAGACCGTTTCATGTACATACTCTCGTTTAGAAGAGTGGCTAGTGCTGCGGTTATTACAGAAGACGCAGAGACATCTTTGGTTCTGACAAATTGTAACCAGCAGAATGAAATTGGTACTTCATATAGTTTTTCAAGCATTGCATCTGCGACATGCAAGCTAATAGTGTTCGAATATCAGAAAAATGAACTTCTAGAGGACATTGAAATTGTGGAATTTGATGTTCCTAGCGAAGATAAAGAGATCAGTACAGAGGAACCAAGTTCTTCTCCGGATAAACACGCCGGCATGAATGAGTATATATCTTCCAATATTTGCCATTCCAAGTCATTGACAGAGGAGGTGGATGATCTAGACGAAGAATTAGATTCATCATCTTCTGTTTATAGCTCCAATTCACCTCCCGCCGATGGCGAAAATCAAGAGATGAATATTGAGCACTATCCACCATCAGAAGTACTTTGTATCTCCAATTCATCACCTGTTGTGGAAAGGGAAGAAATTCATGGAGATTATGATCAGCAGCAAGAAATATCTGATGCTTTTTACAAGAAATACACTGAAAGAATGAGATGGTTCGATTTACTCAATTATGATAGAACATGTGGAATAAGTACATACTCATTTCTCTCTCGCTATCTCATAATTTTATTATATGTAGATGTCCACACCTAGATGTTTTCATTTCATTAGTAATTAGATCTTGTTAACAAGAAATTATTTCAGGTGCTGTCATGAACAAGCAATTGGGAACACCTAGTTCATACGAGGGCAGGGACCAGTCTGTGGAGATGTCAACTACCCCAAATATATCATGGAGCAAACAGACCAAAAAGAGGCTATTAAGAAGCTTAGAGAGTGATCTCGAAATGGTTTATGTGGCTCAGTCATGTTTGTCTTGGGAGGCTCTCCACTATCAGTACACAAAGGTCAAGACTATTGCAGAATCTACCTCTCAAACTGGTGCACTCTATGGTAGCGTATTTGGGGATTTTCAGAATTTCCAGGTACTGTTGGAGAGATTTCTTGAGGATGAAAGATGCGAGGGCAAGAGGATTTGGAATTATGTTAGAGGAAGATTTGCCCGCAACAGTCTTCTGCAAGTTCCTCAGATTTCCGGTAATTATTTCAATACAAATTATAAAATGTTTGGATTTTACCAAAAACAATGCATGTGAAAAGAATCTATGAGAGCTATTATATAATTATTTTTTACAGAAGTAATCACTGACTGTGGTTTATAACGTCAAGCTCGGATGTTGATGTCTGTCCTCATCGAACAAGTTGTAGAGATATTGTTAATTAATATTTGGTAACCTTAGATCCTGGCAACCTCCCTAGTCAATTATAATTTAAAACACAAGTCCATGTGTATGACCATGTCATCGGATGGAAAGTGCGCTCTGCATTTCCTCTTCAAGTAAAAAATTACTTTGATGTTTTTTTTATTCTGCCATCAGGTTTTTCGGAGGAGGAAAAGGAAGAAGTAAAAGGAGAATCCATTAGTTCAATAGATGTGTTGAAAGTCATTGAGAAATGCATAGAGGCCTTTGGCATATTTGTAAGAACAGACAAGAAGAAGCCAGCTTGGCGGCAACTCATAACTTCCTTGTGGACTTATCCTCCCGTCGAAGACCCTAGAGATTTAGAGCACCTACGTTATCTCACTAGACAACTCCACAAGGTAAGAATGATAAAGAAATAGAATTCTCAGCTTATATTTTACTGATTGTCTTAACTCTAAGTAGACTAGTCATTTTTATCTTTCCTTCATTTTTGCAGAAAGAAATATGGTTGAAAGATTTACAAGGGAAGCGAAGGCATTGGTTTAAGAAAGTTGCAAATCCTGTGGAAGAATGTCAGAGAAAAGAGATTTTATTTACAATGATAGATATGAAGCTAGTATCAAGAGTGATTCAGATGTCCACAGTATCATCTTCTCAACTCAGATGGTGCCAAGAAAAGTTAGACAACATAGAGTTTAAAGAAGGAAAGGTCTTCAGAGCTTCCACTGCACCATTATTTCCACCTTAAATCTTAATTATGATCTGAAAATCAAATCAAATTTCAGGTTAATTTTCTCGCCTAGCCATCTACAATCCGTTGTGTTCCATAAAATGTAGCTCAATCCTACACGAGTTTCTGTAAATTACACATGGAAGTCATCTAATATAACATTGTGGACATGTACAATATTGTTCCTGGTCTGTATGTATAGTACAATGTCAAAAGCTCTTTTGGCAAACATGTTGTAAAATGAAACCAATTTGGCAATGCCTCACTTTCTGTCAGTTAAAAACTCTGTCGTGTTCCTTCCTAAGAAGAGCTCCCAAAATCACAGAAGCCACTTTTCATTCAAGTCAATGGAGACAATAAAAGAAAAGGGATTTTGGTAAACCATTCACTACAAACCAACAAGATATCATGCAACAATATAAAAATTGAAGTTGCAGCCATCACACATCACAAGAACTCAAGAGATCTCCACATGCTTGACACCATGCTTTAAATTCACGGCAAATGACCTGGACAGAGCAGAACGATAGGTAAAAATGATTGTCATACAATGGATCATATTGCAATGCGTGCAATAATATTGTACAATTTTTATGTTGTATTTACAATTTTGTCACTGGCAAATTTTGAACCTCAAAATCCCCTATAAGGTTTCCCATTCTACTGGACCCGCTTCAAGGAACTACCGCTTAGATTTTTCTGTTTCTACTGTTGTTTCTCTGTCCATGGTTTCTCCTCCATTTGCAGTGATAAAACTCTCTCTTTTATTTCTACTACATAATTTGCTAATCATTAATTGCTCATTTCTGTCTCCTCCTGTTGAAATATCCTCATTTGGGTTTCTTTATTTCTTCATCTGGGTCAATCTCAATTTTCAGTATAACTCAGTTGTAAATCTTCAGCGCATTCGTAAACTCTGTGATCTTCATTGCAACAAGTCGTCAAATGCTAGATGGCCTCTGTTGGATCTCTTCCATTTATGGTAGAAACGGACAATTGGGCAAAATTAACATCGACTCAGTTCTTCTTCTGCATCATTTATGCCAAAAGCGTCGCCAGTTTTTTCTGTTTTCAAGAATTCAATATCTGGGTTTTCTTTGTACTTAGATAACAGGCGGCATTTATCGAGTATTAAGCATGTGAAAGCAGTAGGAAAAGATATGGTGAAGTTGAAAGTGGTAATGAATTAGAGGATTCGCTTCAGGCTAGCAAAAAGGTCCTTGCTATGCAAAAGCAACTTCTTCAACTGGTCTTTTCTTTTTCCCTTTAAACAAAAATATTGATGGTTATTTTTTGAAGTGATATATGTTGCTTTTTGTAAGCAAAAGAAAATTTTATTGTTCTTATAGATTTAGACGTTTCAGTCCCGGTGTTGTGATTATTTGTTTCATTGGTGATCATATATTGCATTTTGAATGATTAAAGGATATAGGAAATCAATAAAATGATTGGCTTGACAGTGTCTCATTAGAATCTCGGTAATCTTGACCGATTTAATATCTGGAATCTTCAATGGAAACAGCATTTCTGCAAGCAAATATGACTCTGATTGAGGGGAAAACAATTCCATAAGAATTGAAGAGCTGATATGCGCTTGCAAGTAACGTTATAAAATGTATATTTTGAAGTATTGTGTGATTGCCTCCTTGGCTCAATTACAGGTATATTATTCTGTAGTAGCCAGGGGCATTGTTAGTATAATAGAGTGGTGGTGGAAGCTTGATTATAAGTTGCTTGGCTTACATGCGTGCCAAAAAGTTTTAAACTTGCTTTCTTTTGCCATATTCATGACCTTTTTTTTTGTTTCTTTGCTACAGAGTATCAAATTTTATCTTTTGTGAATTATGGTCTCTTGACACATGACCGAATTCTGTTTTGCAAGAATTTAGAGGGGGGTGTGATGTTTAATTTTTCTTTTTTTCTGTAGATTTCTGAAAGAAGGAAATCAGTCTCATCTACAAAAGTAGTATTTCTAATTCAGAAGAAGATGAACTTTCTTATGAACAAAAGGAGAACTCTTTTTCTGATTTGGATCCCGCCTCACCCAGTGGCAGAAATGTAGTTGAAAACCAAATTGGCAGCATTCCTTCAAGCCGCTATGTTCACTCCACTGCAGATGCGATACTGGAAATCCTGCCTTCAGCTGTTATCAAAGATCATGATGTTGGTGGAAAGGAATCTGAAAACAGTTTGCCTCCTAAAAGGGCATCCATTAACTTAGATTCCCCGAGATAGTTAAAAGATTCCAAGGAAAAGGCATCCTTCAAGATAAATTCCTCCTAACAGTTGAAGGAGTCTGCCTTCAATATGGATTCCTCCAAGCAGTTGATGGATTCTTATGAAAAGTCATCGCTTAATATTGATTCCTCAAAACAGTTGGAAGATTCTAACCAAAGACAGCTTGGTCTGATAAACTGCCATCTTTTCTCTCACATGCCACTGAAATTTCCCGCCCAAAGGATGAACAGCATGAGAAAGATTTGAAGTCTGAAGAATTTACTAGTAAGGCAACTGATGCTAACATTGAAGATGCAAAACCCCCTCCACTGGCTGGAGCAAATGTCATGAACGTTATATTGGTAGCTGCAGAATGTGCTCCATGATCTAAGACAGGTATATACCCTTGCTCTGGCATTGAAAAACTGTTTACATGAAAGATTTTCTTTCCTGAAGTGGCTTGTCCATTTTTTTTTCGTCAAAGAAAATAATAGTGTAGTAGAATTATATTAAAGAAAGATGGTAGGATTTTTTTCATCCATTCAGAAGAAAGGTATCTCATAATTGTCTGTACAGTTTATGTATTGCACGAACACATGATAAATCAAAGGCTTAGAGCTTGATGTATGGAGAGTTCTTCATAGGTGGGCTTGGAGATGTTGCCGGGGCTTTACCTAAGGCTTTGGCTCAGCATGGATTTTAAGTCATGGCAATGTTATTCTTCTTTTACTATGATAAGTGAAAGGGAGCTTTTTCTGAAAATTTTCCCTTTTTGCATAAAGTAAAAACAAATGAGCCAGAAAATTTTGGAAATTATGCTGCACTGAAAGTTAGGGTTTCTTCTTCTTTGTCCAGGTAATCTGCATGTAACCCTTTTATGTTGTTCCTTGTACTGTGAATTTGATAGCATCTCAGAATTGTTCCATATTTTGTCATCAGAATGGGAATATCGATGTCTTTTCTGTGTAATTTATATTTCTAAGACTTATGAGCACCCATGATAATCTTGACAATCTTAATCTTATTTCACCTTTGGTTTTTGGATTAAAAACAAATAAATTGTATTTTATCAGCTTATTTTATTTCTCATTTTCTTTTTGCTTCTCTCCTTGGGTCGTGGCACCATGGCATGGCAATTATGCAGAACCTCGAGATACTGGAATGCAGAGAAGGTATAGGGTGGATTGCAAGGTATGATGCTGCTAACTTTTGACCTGTTTACTATCTGATTCTTTGGTTGTAACAGGATTATCCGACAGCAATTGGGCATATTTGTTGTGCTTTGCAGGATATGGAAGTAGCATATTTCCAGGGCTATATTAATGGTGTGGATTTTGTTTTCCTTGATGGTCCTCTGTTACACCATATAGAGAACAACGTATATGGAGGAGGTTGGGAGGTAAGATATCCTTTCTTGCAAGATTTGTCTGGCCTTATTGAGAGTTGAATATATTCTTACTGATGAATATATTTTAGTAACTATATTTCTCCTTTTGAAGTCTCAAATTGTTTGATGTAATTAGGAGTTTATTTTGAAATGCATCTCAAGTCTTACACATCTTTAGTTTTGTAGTGCAGGATATTTTGAAATGCATGGTTTTGTTCTGCAAGGCAGCTGTTGAGGTACAATTCCACAGTATGCCTTGTTGACAAACTGAAAGAACACCTGTTTTTAGTGGAGTCAAACTTAACACATTTCATTCTGTTAAATATATTGCATAGCCTGACAAACATTTTCTATAACATATGTTAAAACAGATATGCTGTCAAAATTGACATATCAAGGCTCATAGACATGTTCTCATAGGAAACCACTATTAATTTTGTTTGGAATGGGATTAAAGGCTAAACTGTATAAGTTATTGATCATAAATTCACCATTAAATGTACAATTTGTTTCAGTAGCTTGTATGCCCTTTTAATTCTAGCTTCACTGTGGGAACCTCATATAAGGGTTTTGAGTGATGTGTCTCATGTGTACTGATTCTTCTTAAGTACTCAAAACTTAGAAATTATCTTTTACTGTCAACAGAATAGGTTTTTTAACTTACATTGTATAAGGTAGAGACGAATTTATAAAGTTCTTGTTAGAGACAATGTGGTGAAGCTAAGTCCTTCCTCTTTGTATCCAATCAGCAGCTTGCACCATGGAAGTGAAACAAATTCCCAGTCGGATAAAATTACAATGTTAGTAAGGTTGTGTTGGTATTTGGACATGTGCATGCACTGTGGATAAACTTACACTCTTCTGTTTTACTATACCTCCCACTCTGAGCTAACTTCTGTTTGAATTTAATCTGTTTGTTATCTTATAAACTCAAGTGTTGTAAACTAGAGAAGTTCATGATCACCAGGTACCTTGGTATGTTCCATGTGGCAGAATCTGCTACGGAAATGGAAATTTGGTATTCATTGCAATGATTGGCACACTGCATCACTACCTGTGTATCTGAAGGCATACTATCGGGACAATGGTTTAATGATGTACACAAGATCTTTGCTAGTTATTCACAACATAGCTCACCAGGTTTGTTTCTGTTTTCATTTTAATTTGTTTGATATAATTGTCATGTCTATGCTCACATCTGTCTTTGTATACCTAGTAATGCAAGTCAGAAGTTTGAATATCTTCGTTTGGCCAAACTATGTCACATAGAATGTAAATGTACGGAGCTTTTACCAGCTTATATTGATTCAATGATGAATCCAGGGTCGGGGACCTGTAACAGATTTTGGCTATGCAGGTCCGCCAGAACATTACATAGATCTTTTCAAATTTTATGATCCCGTTGGAGGTGTGGTCACTGTTAGTCATGGATATTCCTGGGAACTAAAAACTGATGAAGGTGGTAGGGATCTGCACAATATTATAAATGAAGTTGACTGGAAATCAAACGGCATCGTAAATGGGATTGATGCAAAAGAGTGGAGCCCACGGAATTACGTCCATCTAACTTCAGATGGTTACATTAACTATTCCCCAGACACACTGCATACTGGCAAGCCCCAGTGCAAAGCAGCCTTACAGAAGGAGCTCGGTTTGCCTGTCCGTGAAGATGTCCCAGTTATAGGTTTCATTGGGGGGCTTGATCGCCAAAAAGGTGTTGATCTCATAGCTGAGGCAATTCCATGGATGATGGGTCAGGACGTGCAACTAGTCATGTTGAGCACTGGCAGACAGGATTTGCAAGAAATGCTCGGGCATTTTGAAAACCAGCACCGCGACAAAGTCCGGGGTTGGGTAGGGTTTTCTTGAAGACTGCTCACAGGATAACAGCCGGTATAGACATTTTGTTCATGCCATCTAGATTTGATCCATTCAGCTAGTCAGAGCTCGGATGGACATTTGATAGTGCCGAAACACAAGCTGATTCATGCATTAGGAAACTTTTTGACTTACGGCGAATACAAGAGTTGGGAAGGGAATGCAAGATCTAAGTAGGAACAACGCCGAGCAGAAGTACGAGGATATCCCTGTCACCGCAAAGTACCAATGGTCACTTCGTCTTGAAGTGATTCCAGCACCAGAGTCCTTCAGTAGCTTTTCACAGTTAAAGATATTGAAAGATTTTCTTTCTTTCGTTTTCTCCCTCTCCATTACAAGGATCGCAGGGCCCTGAAATGTTCTAATTTCTGGTGCTCTTTTTCGGAATTTATAAAATTAAAAATGAATTCATTATTTGCTAAAATTTTACTCTCTTTTTACCCAAAAACAACTGAACAAGCAGCCTGTTGTCTTGGCACCGCAAAGGCTAACAATGGAGGCTCAAGTACTAAATTATAACCAGTTCCCGTACTTAGACGATAGGTTTAAGAAAACTGTGGGTAACAACTGCTTTTATTGATATCATGGATCACAAGAGGACATGGACATGAAATACACAACGAAATCAATGAAAACCCCACAACCTTTGAAAAGAGAAATTAGAAAAAGGAGGAAAATATCTCATTGAACTATTTAAAAATGTGGGGATATTTAAAGAATATACCAAGCCCAACAAAAATATAGCAAACTGCACGGAATAAAACATCTCACTGAACCATTGAGCTTTCAGTTTCATATATAGGAAAGTCTTCTTTGCTGATCAAGTGGCATATAAGAACGAGTAAATAGGCCCCGCAAAGCCCTTTGATAAGCAACGTTCAATGGTGCAATGAGATTTGGAGGAACCTAATGGACAATTATGTCTAACTATTTCCATGCAGTCGTGGTCAGAATTCCCAAGTGGATTCTCTTCCCAGTTTATTTGTCCGTGAGCAACTGATTTGCTTCTCTTGGAATTCAACATGTGATTCTGATCTGAGAAGTTGGGGTAATGGATATCCGAGGATTCCATTTCATCTTTTTCAATGTCAGATGACTTCCTCTTCAAACCTGGAAATATTTTCAGTCCTGCAAAAAGATCTGACAGCTTATACTCCCGTTGTGCAAAAGTTTGGAAACTTGAACAATGAGACTCAGATAAAATTCTTGTGTAGTAATTTATATACCAGGAAAAGGTTCCTCGTATACACATGACTGAGACTCAGCATCACCACAGTTACGGAAGAAGGTAGGATTGTTGTTAGATTCTGAAATTCTGCAAGACAAAAGATGCTTTAGCATATAATCCAACAGAAATGCTATGCAATACAAGCAGAAAACATGATGGTTACTAAATTAAAGGAAAAGGAAACTCCTTGCAAACCACCCACATCAAGTTTCTCTTTAATTTATCTTCAACAAAGATAATTTAATGTAGATGGCTTTTCTCCAAGAAGACATTGTAAAAGATTCTTCATCATGATTATATCAAACACATCAGGGTATGATTATAGCAAAAGCAACTGTATCTTGAGATATCATTTGTGGACATAATGGATAAAAAATTTGAAACAAATACACAATAGTAATATAAGGAATATACTGAGAATTCCAAGAAATGAAACCTGCATATATGCTCCACAAAGTCATCAATTAGGACAGGCCAAGCACCTGCAGAAATAATTAATAGAACTAACATAACTTCAGAATATTATATGCAGAATTCTAAGCAATATATGTCCAAACACAGAAAATCTAAAATCAAACTGTGAAACCGATCATGTTGTGGGACATAACGTGCAGATTTCTCACCAACTCAACAGTTTTAATTCAAATACATGAACCTGATGTTGAAAATTGTCAAAGGTTAATCTTGTTCCTTGACCTAAATAACTACAGCTCCAAGAGGAATTAATACCTTCAGGATCATACCCTTCCAAGTTTTCATGTACACACCGGCTGAATGCTAAAACTTGCTGCCAGGTATCCTCAGAGATGTTATGTCGCTGATTTTTCTAAAACGAATTACAGAGATTAAATGGCTATATAAAGAAGCATACATATGCAGAAGTTATATATTTTATGTTGAACTAGTAATGAGCTGACATATATAAGCATAGGCATGCTACAAAAACACACACCATATATAAGCATATTTATTTGAAACTTCCACCAAGAAACTCTCTAGTGCATTAAATGTAATAATCCCATCGCAACTATCAGCATTCTTATACAGAAACACCAGCAAGTTGCTCTCTATGAAATAATTACATGATAAATTAATTAATACAAGGAGAAGTATCCTACTTTTTATTGTACTAAGTTACCTATTGCAGTAAATTGGCAAGCACCATTTGATACTTAATCCATGGCAGAGATCTTGACAATCACAAATCGGTGCTCCTATGTCACGTACCCAAAGTTCACAAGATCTCCACCAATAGATCCTATATGATTTCCATACCAAGTAGAGAGTGAGCGGGAGGGGAGAGATATTAATTCCCATAGAGTCGCATACATCAATCAGATAATCACAAAAAGATTAAAACGTTTATCAAGAATTTAAACTATGTAGCAAAGATCTCACGCCTTACTCAATAAGCAACTATATGATTTTGGATGAAATTTTGAACAGAATAACTTGTTCTAACTCTTTCTTGTAGCTATCTACGACTTTGGTGGAAAACCGTAATTATACTTGACATTTAAGAAATGATGTCATACATCAGGCATTAGTAGCTTAGCATCAATAATACCTCGACAAAGTCACACCATTTGTTAAGTAATCGAAACCTCCCAGCTAAAACCAATCTCCAGGCAGTAACAGCTCTGCTTACAGCTGTAAATCATTTCAAAAGAAGCAAGATCCAAAAGATTTCATTATGAGTTGGGTGACAGTACATCATCTATCCTAAATTTTTGGTATATGGGAAAATTAGTAAAATCACTATCTTAACTTTACATAAATGACAAAGCTTACTGATATTTTTTTGACCATTTTCACGGCAAATGAAGAAAACAAAATCATAGAAATGCGAGAATTCAGAAAAGTCAGCCTGCAAAAGTAGAAATTTCAGTTAAAACCACAATATATCAATCATGGTACCCATAAAAAAATAAACCAACATAAAGGAAATGTGAAAGCGCTTCATAAAAGTGTGACACCATTCATTACAAGAAAAACTACGGCAGGGCAGATAATAAAATTCTAATCAGGTGAAGGAATTCAAAGAGATAAAATATCACCATTAAGTCTAGCTGTGACATTAATTTGCAAACTTCATCAAAAACCAAAATCCTGTCAAGGAAACATATAAAGGATTAAAGGTTCTAAACAATGCAACAATTGCTAGTATATTAGCAGAAATTAGACATTTGGCAACAGAAAATGGAGGAGGATTATGTGTGCATATGCCAAATGGAACATGCATATTGCCAAATAGAAAAAATGCAGCTAAGGAGGTCAGGACCAGAGCATGGCTTAAAGATGCAAAGAATCAGGCGTGTTAAATTCAATATTCTTTTTGTCTTTGTACAAAACAAAGAAAGATGTATTAAAAAGAGAAAAATGGATGAAGATATAGCTGTGGACCGGCACCATAAAATTACATGTAGTTTATATAGGTGTATACCTTGTATGTACAGTTGACTCAACCAAATTAAAGAGCTCAGCCAACGCCCCCCTTGAAAACTTGGCATTTTGCGATTCATCATCTTGTGCGTGACCTTCTGCACAAACATCTGCATTTTGTGATTTAATATCTGCGTAGAAGTTTCACGAATAAGGCAAACGACAACTTCTTTATCTTTGATAAGTAAAAATGGATTAAACAACAGCTGCTACTAATTTAATACCTAATACCGTGTTAGTTCTTCAATCTTCAAATTAATAAACCATATCAAAAATTGTCTCAAACTCCATTAAACTCAACATCAGCACAAAAAGCATATAAACTATCAAATCCCATTCATAAAATACAATAAATTCCATCATAAAATACATGAATTCATCAACGTCACATTACGAGAAACAACATGCAGAAACCACGTCAATAAACCAAGACTCCTATCACATATAAATCCAAGATTCATAAACGAAAAGTGAGTGAAAAATTATAATTTACCACAGTATCGTCGGTAAATGTCGATGATGTTGAGCCGTCTAGTGGAGACGACAGCTGAATCCATGGGTTCGGGGCTTTCAGAGCCCCGACCAGGTAGGGTTTAGTTTGTTTAACTCCTTCCTGCGAATCAGTTTGTGAATTCTACGCAATCGAACTCCAGATTTTGTACTTACAAACTGGCGTGAGAGAGACACGTGGCATTTTATTTATTAACACAGAGGGGACTGGAAAATGACAGGGAATTTCTTAATTTTTTTTATAATTTTTTGAATTATTTTTTAATTATTAAATTAATATATTTTTAATAATTATAATTAAATTTAATTTATATAATTAACACATTATAATATAATTACCAGTGAGAATTAACATATTGCTAGTGAGAATTGACACAAGCTTTAAATGAAATGAAATCCACTAACACTACTTACCAATTTCTTTGGTTTTTGAGAATCCTTATCCATGTCAAGCTGAATTCCAATTTGATGTTAATATATATATATATATATATTGCAAGTTTTATGAGGATTATAAGTTTGCACAAATTGTCAACTCAATCATCATGAAAATTTGAGCCACTGATTATAGGGTAGGTGGTAGAGGGGTTGTGGGTTTGCTTTTGTCAGTTAAAGGCCAGCCACGAGATACAGGGCTAGTTAGCTAAACTTTTCCTTTAATTTTGTGATGAACTTAGAGCCAAAGTTGGTTAAAATGTCCCATCAATCGGTGATCGAGCCTCTTGTCCTTTTTAATCTAGTGGGAAAGGTGTGAAGGAATTAAAGACTGGATTTAAAGGTATATTTGAGCGTGTCCTTAAGAAACATGGCGTTTTCCATCGAACAGAAGACTATGTAATGATATTAATATTATTGCAATCTGCTGGGAAAAACTCAGCCTGAATTTTCTGTTTTGTATTCCATGATTCCTCTGTTTAACCACTGCTTTGTGTTCTGTAAAGGTTCTTCCTAGGAAATGAATACAACAAAGAAGAAAGAACAATCATGAAAATACTAGATATCACAAGAACCAGACAAGATGCGCTAAATTGGAATCACATTTCAGGCCATGCCAATGTTCTTCTGGGCAGCATCCAAGCTACACTAAAAGTAATCCATTTTGCTTTACTACTACTCAAATGATAGCTAGCAGTAGATTTCGGGTTAAGGGCCATTGAATGGGACAACTAGCACGCGAGTGACTAAATTTTCTTCTCTATACAAACCACAAGCTGCAAACGCTCCTATGTAAATTTCATATACTCCAACGGAAGTATAGATATACAGAACTACAAGTGTTTGAAGATGGAAGAAGAAAAAGAGCAAATGAAAAAAAATCTAGTAGTGTCCCACCAAACGATAAGTAAATTGCTGCAATCTCATGGAACATAGAATTGAAGTTGGTCAATGCGTCAATAGGAAAAACCTTGTGCAAGTTCGCATCCAGAAGTCGTATAAAATTAAAATACAAAAATAGAGGACAATGAACAAACGGAATTAGAAGACACCCAAGCACATGAGCTACTTTTGACACTAACATGAATTTCCAACAGAAAAAATAAAAAATTTGGCTACGATGGCTCCTTCAAAGCCAAAGATGCTGTAGTCAATTCTATTCAGAACCTGTTATCTGATATGGTGGTGCAAAACGTAATTTCTGGCAAAAGAATCTTGTTGACTTATTTTTCAACATCCACCACATAAAAATGTATTCTCTCAATTTTGTTTCTGTCAAATGCAGAACATGAAAGAAACATGGTCTTCACCTGATGGCACAGAAAAGCTCCAAAAAAAGAAATACATCCATAACAAAATGAACCCACTGTGCGAACAAATCCACAACTATATTCTAACAATCTAAAGATCCAAAGAGGTAAAGATACGAAGAAGTAAAGATACACACATGCATGCACACAAAGTAGAAATACATGGGTTTTATTGACATGTATGCATGCATTTGTGTGTTTCACTAGTTTATTTTAGCTACCCACAGGAAGGAAGAAAGGGGAAAAGATAAGTGCTTGAATTCCAGTAACATGATGCCTAATCCAACAATTGACAAGTTGAGAATATCTACATTGAAAAAACTGATCATACGATAAATTCAACAGAATAGATCTCTATCATTCAATTCACATGAAGGACAAACTCTGTTCTCCATCAATATCAGTAAAAAAGTTACAAAAAGTGTCAAGTAAATTCCAGCACTTCCATCTGCATTATTTCTTATAATGACTCTAAAGTATATCCAAAATTTCATAGTTTTTAACAGGCACGAAATCATTATCCAAAGCTCTGTGACTTTGTCATCTACATTTATACAATCATTATCCCATACCAAAAGTAATTACATAACCACAAAGACAGAAATATCAATCATCCCAATGCAAAGAAACGGAAAAAAGAAATTCACCCTTACTCAAATTTTAACCATGTTTTCAATCGTTTCTGCATAACCACACTACAATACCAATCAAAAGTATCAAAATGAATTATGACTGAAACACCAATCAAGAGGATCAAGAATAAATTAAGTGAAAAAATAAGACCTATTTTACAATTCTTAACTTGAAAACCTATCAGACCCTATAATCAATTCATAGACTGTGATTATAAAGAATGAATTAAAAACTCACAACTGAAAAACACAAGCTTTAAACAAGCAAATCCTAGTAAAGTACCTGATAAAATATAAGTAAAATGATTCTTATATTCCCCAGTATAACTGTATATAATCCCTTACAACATATTGCCACGATTAGCTTATTTAAGAACAACATAGTTTTTGAAATAACTAACCAGAGAAGCAAAAGTCACACCTCTCTGCATTATCACTACATCTGTGCTGGTTTAACCCCCCTAATCATTTTATCTCCTACTTCTTGATCTTTCTTTGCTTCTTCGGCCCTGGCACCTCCAATCTCCCCACAGAACATCCACATCTTGCTCGCAAAATAAGCACCGCACGACCATTAGGCGGCGCCATCTTCTTAAGCTCAGCTTCCAATTCTCTATGGTGATCTCTAGGCAATTCAAACAATCCTTTTTTGACACCATCTTTAACAGAAGGATTAGAATTCTTGACACACTCCTCAGTCTCTAACTGAATATCAAATTCTGCTGCCTTTCTGAGTCCCTTACAGCTCGGATTCCCACATCTCCTACATGTAGCCAAAAGTACAGCCCAAGCAGCTACTCCAACGAAAGAAATACTAATCCCAATTGACAAATAAATGATTGGATTTCGAATTACCTCCTCTTTAACAAGATGAAAAACTGCTGCAGACACTTCAACGAATTTAATTGAAACAATTCTAATATAAGGAAACAGCAAGAACCCACAAGCGGTGATAACAGCTATCAATAATACCACATCAACGGCTGCGGACGCGAACCTTGATCGATCACAAGATGGAATTTTGAGACAATTAGAGGAACTGAGTGTCTTTTTATTTCTTTGTACATGATTGTTGAGCCTTGATTTTGGATACAACGGATCACTTGAATTCACAGAATTTGCCATATGGTCAATCGAGTTGCAGACCGAGATTGAGTAATGGATATAAACCATTTCAAATCAAACAAACCCAGAAATCAAAATCCTTTTTCGATCAAAGCCCACCAATCTTCACCATAAATCAGATCGACCCACTTCAATAAAAAGCCGAATAACAAACCAAACAGTCGGCGCCAATATAGATCAATCAAAAAAGGAGAAACAAATTGAGGATTTGGCATTAAAGCGCAGCTTTAGAGGAAAACAGGAAGCAGAGAGGAAAATGCAAGTACATTAATTTTTTTCCCCTTCTTAACGCAAAATTTCGTTTCTTTATAAAATTGATTTGATTCTGTGACATCTATGGCTATGGCTGGTTCTTCTCTAGTTCTCTTATAGGAAAGGATCGTACGCTTCAAGGAAAGTGAAGACGATGAATGGGCTTTATATTTCTGGGCTTTTTTGAAATGATTTGTGAATGATCGTCGGTGGGGACATTCTATGGGCCCTTGGGCCACCTATTTTTATAATAGTTAAATATTATATTGATGTCGGATAATAACATCCGAATCTCTAAATTATTATATTTTACTACATAAGTCATAATTTATCTATTTATGACAAATTAATCCCTGCCTTTTATTAAAATATCAAAATATCCTTTAGTGCGAAGTTACATAATATGATTTTCATCCCTACACTACAACCTTAAAGTCATGAGTTTACTTTTGCTTGTGTGTGTGTGAGAAAAGATTTCTTCACTTAAACAAAGTTGAACATCTCTCGCATACAAGTAAATTGAGTAGATTTTCAAACTCGACTTCAAAAGGTCCGAGTAGAAGTTTCATAATTTGATGTTGTGAAGGTCAAAATTTGCTATTATGATAATGGTTTTGTCATTTGATAGAAATTAGCTATGAGATAAGGACCTATTTGCTATAAATATAAAATTATATCCTAGTGTAGAAAAATGTAAAAAATCAGGGTCTCTAACATTGTTATCCCTTCTCGCGGTTGTCAGTCAACTCGGAGACTTCCCGGTGTAGTCTTCTGGATATGGAATTGCTATGGAACAAAGAAATAAGCATGAGAATATATAAAAGTAATAGACAATGAAGCTCCATGCACATGCATACGCGATGAGACCTGATTCCATTGAAGGAAGTGATAAGTTACATTTACGTTACGTCAATACCAATCTTCTTCTTCTTCGTCGCCGTATGATTCTCTTCAATGCTATGGCTGCCTTCTTATTCGTCGTTATAATTTCACATTGCTTTGAAAATCAAAACCCATTTCATTTACAGTCTTTGTGATATAATCAAACAGAAGAAATCAAGGATGTAATCTTTGACCTGAAAACCCTAGAATGCGTTTACGCGTTTTTATAAGTCAAGATCATGACACATGTATAAATATGTATATGCCGTCAAGTCTTTGATATTTTCTCCACAAGAAAGAATTTTAAGGAAGGTGATGTGACGAGGATGACTCCATTTTCACTAAGGCACGAGGAAATCACCATTTGGGTCAACCCCACAAACGATATTCTCACGGAAGATTATTTCTTGATTCCTGAAAGGTCAAGAGCATGACGCAGCCCCTCCCACATGTTTACATTCAACTATAAAATTTTCAAGTTTAGACTTCTTCTATGTTGTGAACGCGTACTAATTGCCCATTGTATGTAAATTAAGAGATTTGGGTACTAAAAATTGCACATTGTAAGCTAACTTAAGAGATTTGTACACTACCACAAAATCTATAAAATGGGTACCCATGAACAATTTAGATAAAAATTTATGCCACATCGTACGTTGTTACAATGAATTTAGGTTGTAAATTATACAATTTGAGTCATCTCAATTAAATAGACTTGTTTAAGCTAGAGATTATAAAGTCTAAGTAACTTAAATTCTCCTAATTAAGTCAACATCCTAATAAATTAGGCATTGTCAATTAAATACATAGGCATGTAAAATGAATTTGAAGAGAAAAATGCACTTGATTGTTGATATATAACTTCAAACATTGCAATCCATCCCACATGTCAACTTGGATCCAAAGGTAGAAAAAAAGAGACATGAAAATCCTCATGATTGATCGTTTGGCTTCAAATTCATATTATTTTATTGTGTTGAAGTGATGTCTTGTAAATATGTAGAAAGTGACTACCACTTTAATTTGTGCTTTTAATTAAAAGAATTGGGAGATGGGTCATTTCAAATTTGGTTTATAGACTTTTGTGTGTGAAGTGATTCTACCTAACTAATCATTGTCCAAATTTAAACACCGAGTTTCTTGCAATATTTCAGTTTACTAATAATGTGTCAAATTCAAACTACTTTCAATGTCTTTATTTATTGGTTTATTGAAAGATCCATTCACCAAAACCCCATTATTACAATATCAATTAGAAGTCTTTTTTACCAAAACCCATTATTACAGTATCGATTAGAAGTCTTTGTTCTTAATTCAACTCACCTAACCCTTAAAAATACTTTAAATTTTTTATTTTAACTACCAAAATATACATATATTTACTTGAATTATATTCGTTTTAGAATAAAAACTTAGTGTATATAATATATATATATATATATATTATAAAAAAATTTAATTTATTAATTACATAACTTAGTTTTTCTCATACAAAGTAAAACAAGATAATAACCTATAAAAATTAAACCTTAATTTAGGAAAATAAAACCTGTAAATGGGTCGGGTTGGTTAATTCGGCTCGTGAAAATTGAGCCTATGTGAACTTATAAATTGATTGGACTCGTGCAAAAAGAACCCAACCTAATCCACAAGAACTTTGATTTAGATTAATTTACAAGCTTGTATAAGTCTTCTTGAAATAAAAAAATAAATTTATAATTATTATATATATTAAAAAATAACAAATAGACTCGTTGGTTCATACTATGCGCTGCCTCGAGTCTAGGTCATGCTAGACTTTCCTATTTCAGGGTCAAGAATGATCGGATTGTTTCGCTATATCCACTTAAACATTTAAATATTTTAATAATATACCATTTTTAAAAAAGTAAATTACAATTTCTCCAACATTTACCTAGTTGAGTAGAATGACAAAATTGGATGATGGTAGAGATGACATGGGCCCAAGTTCATGTTATTGGCCCAAATTTACTTGTGGGCTAAGGCCCAATAATTTATCAAATACACCATAGATCAACACATTTGCTTAAATGGACTTAGAAATCACAACATATGGATATATTGACATGATTCCCAAGCAGCCGAAAAGTAAAAAAAGACAAAATTACAAATATATTTAATTATTCAATCATTAATATTCACAAACTTCAACAAATACTTAAGTTTTTAAATTATAATCTTTATCAAATATAATATTAAACTTAAAAAATAGTTAATAATTGATTTTATATTTAAGATTTTAATTTTAAAATTTTATCAATTACTTGTTTGTCACAAATATTTGATTGTTAATTTTCTCTATTTTTTTTTAATTTTCTCTCGCTTTCTCTCCCTTTCTTTTCAACCAAACATCATTCAAACATAAAATGTCTCCATCAAACACTTATTGCGTGTACAAAATAACAAAATTAGAAAAATATAATATAATTTCCTAAGTTAAAGGGAAAAATGTGTCAATGTGTCACCCCTAGTTTATTAAAGAAAGGGTATTTATTTAATTATGTGTTAATTATTTTATTATTATTTTTTTTACTCGACCAATGAGAATCCAACACGATTAAAGTAGAGGTGCCCACCACTTTTCTGAACACACGTGTCAGCATCAGGGCAAAGCTCAGCCACTAGACCGCAGATTCTCGGCTTTTTGGAACATGCTTCACACGTGTAGTACATTCACCACGTGTGATGTCCCAATTGGCGGCGAGCATAGAGTGGCTGTCGTACAATCCCAGCAGTCTCTCTCTCTCTCTCTCTCTCTTCTAACTTTTACTTTTTGGTGGTGGGACCTACGTTCCATTTTGTCTCTGACATGTCAAATATCTGGGTCCGATCCCACGTGGGGTTTTGACATTTGATTCTGACGTGGGAACATGCTTGGATTTTTAAATCATTATTAAAAGTGATCTCAGTTTCTCGATTCGTTTGTCCGAACGGCAAAAAATCGGCAAAGTACAATTTTAAAAAATCAGCAAAAATTTTAAAATAAAAGTGCCTCCTTGAAAGAACATTGGAAATGGTTTCTTAGGGGACAAATAATATTATTAAAATAGATATATATAAATTTTTTAATGCACATTTTTACTAAATTTATGAAATTAAAATATAAAAATAATAATAATTATAACTGATGCAGCGTATAATATGTAATATTAAAGAGTGTTCTTACGTCATTTTTTTTAACTGATATATAATTTATTATATAATTAAAAAATATTTTTATCTAATTTTTTAAATAAAAATATTTTTTTTCTAATGTATGCATTTAATTTTTTTAAATTTTTTATAATTATTAATTCATTGAATTAAGATAATAGACCTAAATTAAATTAGAATAGAAATAAAGTTATTAATAAGAGAAATAAAATATTTTCTTGTTAATTAATAAATTTTTTAAAAAAATTTTAATTAAACCCATTTATTTTTTTAATTTTAATTATTTAATACGTTATTATTATTATTTAATGCATAAAATAAGAAAAGAAATGGATATTTCATTGAGGAAAGTTGATAAATCAATTTTAAAATGGAGTAGGGTATGATGAGTTATTGCCCCAACATGCTTATTATGCCCCCCATAGAAAAAAGATTTTGATAAGACTAGAGATAGAAGAAATGGACCAACTCGAATTGTCATCCACAAATAAAAATTTTATATAATAATAAAAAATACACGTAATATTATTTGTAATTTATTATAAATAAGAGTGAATTAATAACTAATCAGATAATTTTGCATTGATAATATAAATAAATATTGATTAAATTATTTATTATAAATATTAATTATGGTATTTTTTAATAATTTTTTTTTGTTAAGAAATTGGAAAAAAAAGTAGAGATATTTTGAGAATAGGTCGGCGATTATTTGAAAGAGGAGAGAGGAAAACTAAAATCCCAACGCCGAGGAGAGGGAAAAGTAAAGGAGAAAAGAATCGAAAGATACCTTCGAGGCCACAAAGCAAATTTGTGGCTGAGAATTTCCCTTGGTGCTGACGTGGCATAAGCCCCACTGCTCAACTGGATCATAAACGTAGAATCCACGAGACGACAACTAAAACAAGTTACTGCAGCAGAAACACAGATGTCAAGTCGTCAAACACACACAAAAGTCTGAACAAACATTACATTTCAGTACACGACTCAATAACTCAACTCACTCTCTCACACCGTGTCAGATCTCTCTCTCTCTCTCTTATAACACTTTTCTTTCTGACTCTGGTAAGTTTTATTTCTGTTTTTCTTTTTGTTTGATCTTCTGAAATGGCGGAGCTAAAAGACCAGGGGATCAAGCTCTTTGGGAGGACGATACCTTTGCCGGAGGTGGCTATACCAGGTGCTGCTGGCGGTTGTGGTGGTGGTGCCTCTGTTGATGATAGAATGGATGAGGATCGGACTTGTTCGACAAATTCTGCTCCACCGGAGGATGATAGGAGCAGAGATGGAGAAGAAAGAGAGTCTGAGAAGGTACGAGTTTTGGTTGCAAAATTTTGAATTTTGAGGATGACCCAGTATTTGTTTGGAAAAAAGTATTAATGGGTCGATCTTGGTTTTAGCTTGGTTTTGGATTTTGTTAACTGGCGTTGTTCAATTGATTTATAGGATTTTTGGGATAATTTTTAGATTTAGGAGCTTCTTTTTATGGTATTGATTAGATTTGTTTTAGGTATTGTAATTTGAGACTTACGTGTTTGTTTTTATTGGATAAGGTTAATTTTTCCATTGGATTTCTAATTTGAGGTAGAATTCAGCACCTTGCGATTGGTTTTAGTTTAGGTTAATTTTTGATCAATTTGGGGTTGCTGTCGGTCTTAATATGTATATATGTATTGGGGCATAATTAGAGCAAGTCACTCTCTGATTTTCTACCAAATCATGTTTGAATTTTAGCCATTAAATTTGCTATCATTTTTTTTTCTTTTCCCTTGATATCCTCTGAGATCGTATTTCAGCTTTTACTTTTCCAGCTTGTCCCCAAAAAAAAATCAAATTTTCCCATCAAAATTTGAAATTTGGTCTTTTAAGTTATGTTGTAGAAGTTGCCTAATTGAGTGTTTAGGATTGACTTTGTTTTTACTTCTATCTGTTTTGTTCAGTGGTGGCAGATGAGAATTTGGTGTTATGGTTACTTGTTATGTAGTTTAAGTGAGTTACTGAACATTCAGTGGATGATTATATATTTATAATGGTCATGGATTCTCACAAAAGTCGTGTCTCATTTACTGTTGCTTCATCCTCCTTAGGCTGTCAAAGTAGAAGACAAAATTGGTTACTAGTTTGCGATATTGTCTGTAAATCTGTTATGCATGGAAAACTATTATGGCTCCGGGCTTGAGTTGAATTAAGTCATAGTCTTCAAACATAAAAGTGATAAAAATTTGACATTTTGTCTGATACTTACTAGTTTTCTCAATCATGTTTCTTCTTGCTAAGCTTAACAGTTAGCATTTTTATTATTGTTTTTCTGCTGGTTAAGAATCTGGTTTTGATGCTTATCTTACTGAATCAAACTTATGATAAATTCAGGACATGTCAGAAGACAAGCCCGCTGAGACTAAACAGGAAGATGGAACCCTGCCAGCAAATTCTGAAGTGTCAAATCCTGATTCAACCTCAGGGATCAGCAAGAATCCTAAAGCAACATCTGTTGAGAAGGATATCACTACGGTAGAAACTTCAAAGACAGAAGAAGAGCATAGTGAGCAAAGTACTTCACAAGAAAAGACCTTGAAGAAACCCGACAAGATCCTTCCATGCCCCCGTTGTAATAGTATGGACACTAAGTTCTGCTACTATAACAATTACAATGTAAACCAACCACGACACTTCTGCAAGAACTGCCAGAGATACTGGACAGCTGGTGGGACAATGCGAAATGTACCTGTAGGTGCTGGTCGCCGAAAGAACAAGAATTCATCTTCTCACTACCGTCACATAACTGTCTCTGAAGCTCGCCAACATGCTCGAGCTGACGTTCCCAATGGAGTCCACCATCCTGCACTGAATACTAATGGTACTGTACTCACTTTTGGCTCAGATGTGCCTCTTTGTGAATCAATGGCTGCTGTTCTGAATATTGCTGATAAAACGATGGGAAATTGCACAAGAAACGGGCTTCATAAACCTGAAGAGTTAGGAATTCAACTTACTTATCAAGGTAGGGAAAATGGGGATAATCAATCAAATGGATCTTCGGTGACAGCTTCAAATCCAAAGGATGAGGCGGGCAAAACAGCATTGCAGGAGCGAGCTATGCAGAATTGTCAAGGCTTCCCACCTCAGGTGCCTTGCTTTCCTGGGACTCCATGGCCGTATGCATGGAATTCAGCTCAGTGGAGCCCTCCAGTTCCCCCACCAGCGTTCTGTCCTCCAGGCTTTCCAATGCCATTCTATCCTGCAGCCGCTTACTGGAGTTGTAGTATGCCTGGCACTTGGAATGTCCCTTGGGCTCCCCAACCATCTTCTCCACAAACCCCAAGCTCAGGTCCAAACTCTCCAACTTTGGGAAAACATTCAAGGGATGAGAACATGGTAAAAGCAAGCAACTCTGGGGAAGAGGAGTTGCAAAGAGACAATAATGCTGAAAGATGCCTCTGGATTCCAAAAACATTGAGAATCGATGATCCAGGAGATGCTGCAAAGAGCTCCATATGGACAACACTTGGGATTAAGAATGATAAGGCAGATTCCATTGGTAGGGGAGGACTCTTTAAAGCATTCCAACCAAAGAGCGCTGAAAAGAATCATGTAGATGAAACCTCTCCGGTCTTGCAAGCCAATCCGGCAGCATTGTCTAGGTCACTCAAATTCCAGGAGAGCTCGTAATTAGGTAGGTTATGAACTTGTAATTGCTTGAGGTGGCAAAAACGTCTTGTTGGTGGTCCACTGACTCATACAAGTTACAAGTCCACTCGATTTTTGCAAACAACCAAGGTTGCGTCATATGCATTTGCCATCCTCATTTGTAACATGAACTCTTAAAGCAGTTAGGCTGATAGGAACGCAGGAAGGTATTTTCCTTTCTATCTTCTTAGGAGAAGAGAGCTTAGCTGAACCGGTAAAGGATTTTTTTTCCTTGTTTCTTTTTGGTGCCAGTACAACCAGGTGCCCCTTTTTTTTCGTTTTCAGTTAGATGTTTTGCTAATTCATGTATATATTTATATATGAAATAGTGAGAGATGGAACAGAGTGAGTTTGTGTACCATAAATCCCACTTGTAGTAAAATAAATTTGGGAATCAAATTCAACTTCTTGTCATTTGTATTGTATTTTCAGTTTTCTGGTAACTTCTGTACTTGCCCTCCTGGAATCAAGATTTTATGGCTCATGAATAACAGGAGATTCTTCAATTCTGAAGCGTGGATACCTAATCCATAAAACTGTAACAAGAAAACGCAACTTTTCAGCACAATGAGCAACAATCTCAGGCGATGGAATTGAAGATTGGTTTTTGTCCATTTCTGATTTTAAAAAAATCCAAGAAATGATCAAAGCCAAAGAAGTGAATATATCATGACTTACAGGTCTGCATATGTAAGTATGGATGGGGGTTCAGGCTGCTCAATGTTCATGGTGGCTGCCACCTGCCAGTCAAAAAGACAAGAAGGGTTGCAGGTAGGCCCCTATCCTTTTCTGCTAAGACTTCAGTTCTTATCAACAAAAGACCAAATACCTCCCTCTTTCATAACACAGAGCCAAAACATATAGCACCAGAAGGTAGAAAAAGCTTATTAACTGATTTCTTTTGTTTTCTTCTCTCTGTTCCCCACCCCCCACTTTTTTACTGGTAAATGGAGCAAAACCCAAAGAACAAGAATCGCCATAACTAGATTTATCTTCTGCTAGTTTCTTTCTTCCTTGAAAAATGATTTAGCGAGTGATATTACTCATATTATAGTAAATGAAACTGTCCCTCTATATTCATATATTACGTATTCATATGTACTTTATAAAATGAGTAAGGACTATGGATCATAAATGACTTTGAATTTCTGTCGTGACTTAAATAGGTAGGTCCCTAACTGGATCTCAATGAGTATAGCTGCATCAAAATTGATGTGTACCCAACAGTTTTGAGGCCATTAAAAGACCAGAAGAGATATTGTGTTGTGATTGGTTATCAAGTTCGGTCTATTTTGGTAAGCCATGAGCTGTTTTATGGGACCAAGCATGTGATGCTCTGTTAACCTCCTTTGGCCGGCTCTCTGGCTTACTTTTCTCTCCTTTTCCTTTGTGTCCTTTTGCCTCTCCCCGAAGGAAGACCTCTCAAATCTCCAACGTCTTGTTGTTTTTCAACATATTTCATGCTAAATGCCAGACACATGATCTGGATATTGTGCCAATTTTCATCTAAGGTTGGCATTGCTGAATTGCAGCCACTCATTTTGATATCTGCCAATAAATTCACAATTCTGACTCCCACTGATGCGCACTTGGTCGGAAACCTTAACCTCTCACGAAGGCAAACTATTATTACTTCCCCCTCTTCTAAAGAAGAAAGTGTAAACAACCATTTCAACGGCACAAATCAACGCAAAGGTAGAAAAATCTAATGCATAACTTGTGTAACTCAAATAGGTTTTCTTTTCTTGACATGTTACATCTATACACAAATCATAGGGATTGGTGAATGCTAAGTCATTATCATTAAACCAAAATAAACAAAAAAAAATAGAGAGAGATTACCCATTTCTTGCCCATGGTTGCATGCTACCTAAAATTAGTGCAAGTCCATATGTTAACCATTAATAAGAAAGATTGGTGGAGATGGGGATAGAAAGTAAAAAGCTTCTTCTCTTATTTTGCCTAAAAAGCAAGACTTGCAAAATGGAAACATTGAACATCCCCCACAACTTGCCATGTATCTTAGTGGGAGAAGACCTAACTTTGTTAGTTGTTACCATGTAATGATATGCTTTTGGTACTATAATACTATATGTATATGTATTTATACCCAAAAGTTGGATCAACTTGGACTTGATCTATTGAATTATGTTAAATATATGTGTTATCCAAAAACTCCTTTGAAAAAAGATTTATAAAACAAAAAATAATTCATAATTTTATTTATTGTTAGATACACATTAACACAAAATCTTTTTTTTTATGGTTTTATAATTAGTTTTAATAGAGAGACATGCGGTGCTTCTAGTGCTTAGTAATCACATGGCATGCAATGCATTCATGGAGTTTCATGTGCATAGTGAAGCAATTTGACATCAATCAATCCTTAATTAATTACTTAATAATTACTTCTTTTGTCATCCCTTAATCAATACCATTTCCAATCTTGTTTAAGTAATTTTGGATTTTATGATAGACCAAAAGAAAAGGTAAATGGGTTGAATTGGATATGTAGAAATATTTATTAATTAGAATGAATTATGGGTTTTCATAATTATTGAAGGTTTACATGTTGCTTAATCATCTCCCCCATTCTTGAAATAAATATAATAATGAATTCAACAATAATATTATCGATGATAATTTTTACATTATCATATCAAATATAAAAATTTAGGATTATCCGTAATCTAATTAAAAATTAAATAAGATGTTTAACTATTACATAAATAGAAAAAAAAATTAATTGAAAATTTTGAAAATTAATATATTAAAAAACAATAAAAATTTGGGATGAAAATACGAAATAAATTTATAAATTTGAGGATAGAATATTAAAAGGGTAAAAATTTAATATATTTTATAAATTCAAATTATAAATATATCTTATATAAAATTTAAAATAGTTTAGGGTTTAGGGACTTAAGCCTCCTTCTAGACCATACACATTTATTTATAAAAATTAAAATTATATCTTATTTAAGATTTTTTTTTAATATAAAAAAAGTTTAAGAAAACAAAGGAATTTAGCTGAGATTTGATAATAATCTTAAAACATGATGATGAGATTCGCTCACATTGACATCACTGAAAAATCAGTTCAAACAGCACCAAAAACCTGTTTTTTGGCAACAACAGAAGCAGTTCCTGGTTCCAGGCCTTGGAAAAACTGAAATATAAACAACGTTTTCGAGCAGCCAACTTCGTTATGTGCACAGCTGGATATTTCTTAAGTGCATCACCATATATGCATCGAATTCTCTTTCATTGAAACGCTTTCCAAGAAGCCAAAAGCAGAATCTGTAAAATATCAATCTTTTATATCAGCTCGTATAAAACCAAACAAAGCTCTAGCCATTTCCTGGAATTGTACAAGAAATGATGGGTCGGCTTTTGTTTTTCAAACTGCTCCTTGTTTCACTGCTTCTGGCTTTCTCCTTCTCCCATGGTGGTACACTGCCATAACCAGACCTGTCTCGTTTTTATTCTCCTTTCGAAGAATTTGCTCTTAATAATTAAATACCTTCTTCTGTCAATTTTCAGGATTCGGTAGACAACTGATGGAGACTGTTGAGGTTCAAGATTCCACTGTTGTTCACATCCAGGTTGGGGTTCTTTTTTTCCCTTGTTTTCTTTGTTTTCGGTTTTCATTCACATATTTCCAGTGCATAAAACACAACTGTTGTGCGTGTAACATTCCAGGACGCTGGAGCTGAACCGAGAGAGATGATTGAGCTGCTGGATTATAAAGAACCTGGGCCAAACACTAACCCAAAAGCTGGATTCCAATTCAGCCCTCCTCCAAAAGGCTAGCTAAGAGCTTCTATTTTTGTTTTCGTTTGTTTTATGTTTTTGTGTTGGGAAAGCCTAGAATTCTCTATTATTATGTTGGTTTGCTGTTCTTCAATTTACCCAACTTCAATCTGTGAAGAAGAAGTTGAAAGTTGTATTTCTTGTTTCCAAGGAAACTTTTGGGTTCTCAATTGCAATCAAATCAATTGCATGCCATACAACGCAGTGTAATCTGTACATCAATAAAGTTTATTCTTCAAGATTCACATGCTATTCCAATTTCCATGTTAGATTCATCCCAATACACTGCTAATGATAAGTTAAACTTCTCTATATTCATTAAGATTCTTACTTAAATATTAAGTCAGATATCTATCAAGACTTGCATTCATCCCAATATTTATGGTAACCTTTGCTTGTATAAACTGTCTACCATCTCTAATGCCTCAAAGAAGCTAATGAACATCATTTAAATAATGGATTCGATTTTTTTAAAAAAAAATTTTCTTTAATTTAAATAGATTTTAACATATAACACAATTAATAATTAATATATTTTTATTATAAAATATAAAATTATTTATAAATTTATTAAATTTTAATTTAAATTATTTATTATTAATTATATTATAAATCATCGTCTAATTAAAATTTTAATTCTTAAATAATAGCTTTGAAATTCAAGTTATCAACAAAGAAAGCAGAAATTTCGAGCAACCATAACAGTGGTCCAATGCATATTCTTGTTTCAATGAATCTAGTGGGTTTGTTTTGGACTTCTCGACCCACAAACTAAAGGAAGGAAGGAATAGCCAACATAATAGGCATCGGCTGGTTATTCACAATCAAATTCCCATCACTTTCACCATAACAAAAATCTAAATCCATGATTGCAATTAGCCCATATATAATTTGACCAATCTTTATCATAAAGAAAACCAATTCTAAATGCTTCCAAGAAGTTTCCCTATTGCAAAAGCATTATACATGTCTGTCATGTACCACCATTAACCTACACCCAACCAAGCTTGTCTTCTAATAATTTATGCCCTTAAACGTCTATGTCTTAGTGGCCCTACGAGCCTTAACCATAATCAATTAACACTATATTTAAACACCACATGAAACTGAATTCAAACTTATTCTAAAGAAAGACTTGACCAAAATTTCCATTCAAACCACAATATAATTCACCCCAATCCCCTACTTTCACGTCCAAAATTTGCCAAAACGTGTGGAAAAAGAGATTAAAAATTGAGAAAGAAACAGACAATTTCCCTAAATTTTCCATGCAAAAGTCCACATGCTCAACAACAAGTTCCCTTGCATTTTCTACAATGACATAAACAGAGATGATCCTAGTTGACCAAACTCTCTATTGCTTAAAGACCACAGCATAGAATAATAGAGCAGCCCACAATTCTCACTTCCGAGAACCTTAAATTTAAATTCGATGTTAGTTTAATCTAAATTTAGTCAAGCAAGTAAAAGGGAAATGGGAATTATTGTCAAGTCCCCAAGTTTTTGTGTTTTCTTAAATATGGACACAGTTTGTCTATTCTTAATAAATAGATCCTTGCATAATAACTTTGACTTTAATGAAATGACCAAATTATCTTTATAAAGTTGAAGTTTGTTAGCACTAAAGAAGGTATTTTGGTCATTTCGATAGAGATTAGGAACCTATTTGATATAAATGAACAAAACGTCATTATTTGAGAAGAGTTGAAAAATGAAGGGACTTAGATGATATAATCTCAAAGGGAAACCCCGCATGTTCTTGGCAACTCCCGCATGAATCCAAGAATAAAGAGACCAATGAAAAGGCAGGCCCGCGTGAACCTGGATTCACTCCCACTTTGCATGTCAAGAGAAGAACTCCTCCTGAACAAACAGCAGTTGACCATTTCTTCTTCATGCATTTGCCGTGCAGCAGCCACCTTCCAGGAGGTTCCCTGGAAAGCTGGCTACCATGACGTCTTCGAAGCCAAGACTAAATCACACTCCTCTATAAATTGAACTCTCTTCAATCGGCTTTCGACACAACAAATCCATGTAAATCATCTCTTCCTTCTATTGTTACAAAGAACATCAGCAATTTTTACACACTATTGTTTTCAGTTCTATTGCATAAGAGAATTAACACAACTTCTTTATGGGTTTCGACGATTTATACTACCTCATCACAATGGAGAAATCATCAGCAAACAAGAACCAGCATCCCTTGCAATTCTTTGTATTCATTCATGTCCTGTTGTTGCATAAATTTCTAACATGGGTCAAAGGCGTCAGCAGTTTTTTCTCAAGATTTTGGTATGTTTTCCTATCCCAACTTGAGTCTGCCAAAACGGGGAATTGGGATAAGAAGAGCCAGAATTTCGAGTTGTGCAGCACACAAAGACAATCTAGCTTCAATGAAAAGAAAGATGATGGGAGCATCTCCAACGAAGAAGTGGAGATGGTGATGGAAAGGTTGTCACTTTTTTGCAGCACAGAATGTAAGGAGCTACCGCAGCGATTGGATTCCCGTGAGCTTTCACGGCTGTTTGAAGAGAAGGAGCCAAGCTTGGAGGAGTTAAAGGAAACTTTTGATGTGTTTGATCAGAACAAAGATGATTTTATTGATGCCATGGAGTTGCAGAGAGTCCTCTGTATCTTGGGCTTGAAAGAGGGATTGAAGCTGGAGAATTGCACGAAAATGATCAAAACATATGATGAAAATGGAGATGGAAGGATAGATTTTAAGGAATTTGTAAAATTTATGGAGAACAGCTTTGTTGAATCATAATTCATTTTTTAAAAATCAATAAAAAGAACCTGACGTTCAAAATATTGCTTTTTTCATCTCCAGTTTTTCATTTTTATTTTTTCCCTCAGTAGAAGCAATATGAATTTCTATGTAACTTCTGTTAGATTCCCTACATTTCAGAAGTAATTCCACATAAATAGCACTTCTAACTCTTTGCAGATCAACAAACACAAGAGGGCTTCATAGCATGACAATCTTTAAACCCTTTCGTGTATGCTCTTCTAGTTGCCATAATCATAAAAGTTAGAAAAAGAGGGAAAAATTATTGAAGTTATGGTAAGAATTAAAGCCATTTCATTGATTTTTGACGACACAAATTTACGATGGTTATTTATCTAAGCTGCTGAAGCAGGGACATTCCTCTCAACTCAGGCAAAACGCTTGGTCAAACATTGATTCTTGAATTGAGAGATTGATATCACAGCCTTTTTTTCAATGCCAAAATGTATCATCATTTTGACCAGCATCAATTTGCACTTACCCCAAGCAGTAGTTGTAGCAGTTAGTCAGGGTGATTCAGGTCCATACTGCTGATGGTGGAAGTCTAAGAACAGAAATGAAGCATCATCCTGCGCATGGCATGGTCCTGAACTAAATAAAAGCTGATTTAGAAAGAAAAACAAATAGATTCCATTTCTTGAGCATCTCAATATAGAGGTTATCTCATTGCGTTACTTACATGATATCGTTGTGCATGGATCTCCAACAAATTACGTACAGAAGTTAACTTGGTGCCAGTAGGTTTATATATATATTTGTAACATTCAATCCTCTACCATATGACTGAAATACTCATCAAAGCTTCACCAATAACCTGCACATGAGCAGCGCCCATCTTGGAAATGATGGAAACGGTTGGCATCTCTAACAATTATATTCCTTTTTGTAAGCTTCGAAATCAGTTTAACAGCAGAATGGCAGTCATCGCATATTCTAAGACTCTTAATTACATAGATAGGTGCTTCTGGAGGCATTTTCATAAGGCCATATGCTATGGCCAACTTCTCACTATGATAGCTAAGATAGTCTTCCTTCTGCTCATCCTCCACGTCATGAAGTACACCAGTAACATCCAGTATGTAACCCTATGGCTTAATCTTAGCTAACAATTCTTTTACCTTCTCATATATCTGACTAGACTCTGGGTGATTACTGGACTTGGATACAAAAACATGGATAATATTCCTTATCTCAATCCAACTCGATCCAGGTTCTTTCTTAATGTTCCTTTCCTTCATCAACTTCCGAATCTTTGCCACTCCATCCCATCTTTTTTCCTTAGCATAAATATTAGACAGCAGCGCGTATGTTCCCACACCATTGGGGTCCATATCTAAGATAAAATCTGCAATCCGTCTTCCAAAACCATAATCTTGATGGACACGAGAAGCATTGAGCAAAGTACACCATGCAACAATATCCCATTTGACTGGTGTAACCCTCATAAAATTCTCAGCCTCATCAAGTAGACCGGCTTTGCTCAGAAGTCCAACAATACATGTATAGTGCTCCAGACCAGGTTTAATACCTATCTGTTTCATAAGTCTGTTCAAATACTAGAAACCCGCATGCAGAAGACCCAAATGAACACAAGCAGAGAGAACCCCGACAAAAGTTACATGGTTAGGACATTCTTCTGCAGTCAACATCTCTATGGTGACAATTACCATATGGGATATTGTTGCATGGTGTACTTTGCTCAATTAAGTATCTATGGCCTTATCTAAGCTGCTAAAGCAGGGACATTTCTCGTGCCGGAGTTGCGTTCCCTTCCAAGTCCATGATGTGAATAACCACAAATCATTACATTCCAAGTAAAGGTGTCTCGATGTATCATACCAGAGAATACTTTTTGAGCAGCTTCAATGTTGCCACCCTTTGCATACATATTGATCAAAGCATTTCCAACAATAACATGCTCCTTAAAACCAGACTTTTTCTGTTCGTGCATGTATTAGATCTCCGTGTCGTAGTGTACACAATGCCGCAGCAGAGTTGAGCAAGACAGCTAAAGCACACTCATTGGGAGGAATTTCTTCAGCTTCCATTCTAGAAAAAATGTTCAATGCTTCCTCATAGTACCCATTTTGGAAGAAAGTAGCAATTGTTGCTGTCCACAAGACCACATTTCGAGTTTGCAAACCATCAAAAACCTTCTTAGCGTTTGGAATCTTCCCACATTTTCCATACATGTTAATCATCGAGCTAGTAATAAAGACATCAGTCTGAACATCACTCTTCAACATCTGGCCATGAACTTGCAAACCCAATATCAAATCTTTAAGACCAGCACAAAGCCTGAATGCATTAACGCAAGTATTACTATCCCACCTCATGCACGCACTCACCATCTTACCCAAAACCTCAATTCCTTCCCCGAAACACTCATGTTCTATAAGTCCATTTAAAACTGAATTATACTCAAAAACATCATATCCAGTCAATGAATTCAACAACCGCAAAGTCATTTCCACATCTAAGCACTTTGCGTACAAATCTACAAGCGCATTCCTGACATACTGATAAAACTCCAATCCAGACTTCAACACGTACCCATGACACTGCCAACCCTCTTCAACTCTTCCACTTCTCGAACAAGATAAAAGAACAATGGAAAACACATACTCATTTGGTCTCACATTATTCCCAGAAGCCATATTCTTAAGTAGTTTAAGATTTTCCAACGCTAACCCATTATGCAAATACCACGTCATTAACGAACTATAAGAAACCACATTTCTATGGCGCAAATTGTCAAACAAACTGCGGGCAATCGAAATTTGGCCACATATGCATGGAAGTTGATTAAAGAATTTCTTTGAACTATGTTTTGGTATTTGGGGAATTCACCAGCTATGATCAAATGGGCATGGATTGTTTTAGGTAGTTTTAAGTTGTTTGAATCAGATGAGACTTTTAAGAGTTTGATGGCGTCTTCAAGAGACGGAGGTGCATGATAAAAGAATTGGCAGCCACGTACGCGCGTGCCGGCGATTAAGGGTGAGCATTGCTCTGTCTTAAATCAGGCAATCCTTGTGATCATTTCGCGCGTTTGTTCTTTCCAGAGCCAATTAATTATAGTCTTCGTTCTAAATTGACTTTTTCGCGCTCTCATTAATCAGATGAAACAACATCGGAGTATCTGATAAGCAAACGACGTCGTTTATATAGTCTTTCTAGTTCTGCGCCCGTTCTGGAGAAATCACAGCTCGATCAAATCAGAAGCAGAGAATTCCATTTGAAGTAATGCACGGAGTGAATTTGCAGTCGATGTCCCGAAATTTTTAGTTTTTTTGGTTTTCTGAAAATCAAATTTTGATAACTGACGTTACTTAGAATCCGGGATGGATTATCTTGTTGATAAAATTTTGTCAAGCTCGCCATACGTTTGATTAAAGTACTCAACGAACTTCATATGTGTCGGTAGATTTTGGTAATAACTTCCGATATTTTCCCCTTTTTTGGGTAGATTTTATTGGTATCGAATGATGATACAACACGAAGGAAGTTGATGAATCTTGTGAGATTGCACCATTTTGCGGCAACTACATTTGGAGGAAAAACTGCTTCGTTCATCGACTGATAACTGGTGCATCATGAATGATGGTGCAGATACACCTACCATTGTCGTGGGGATCTCTGGATAAGTGTGTGAAGGAAAGTTTGGAAGTGGTTTCGTTAAAAGTGCTTTCAAGTAAGTGCTTTCTTTCAGAGCACCTAAAAGCCAGCCATTTTGAGGGAAAAATTATCTCTAGTCTTTCTATATCAAATGCTTATCCAGAAAAAAAAAGGTCAAAAGTTCTTTCTTGGTTCTAGAAAGCCTTTTAGCTATTTCAGTTTAACACTATGAAATAGGAAGCTGCAAATTCTGATTTTGTTAAGAGAATGATATGGACTCTATTGCAACCTTGCTTGTTAATATGCTTTCTGAGAAAAATTTAATTTTGAATGGTGGCTATTCCGCGCTGGAAACCTTGAGAACTTCTTGAAACTGGGTCTGTGTTGCGAGATCAGGTTCCTGTCATTAGAAGGTTCACCGGGGGTGGAACGGTTATTGTCGATGAGGAGACCGTTTTGGCCGCTTCAATATGCGACAAGGATGATGTTCCTGGTGTGCAACCATATCCTCGTTCCATCATGTCTTGGAGTGGAGATCTGTATGATCATGTGTTCAAAGGGATTGGTGATTTCCAACTACGCGAGAATGGTTCTTAGCCTCAGCTTTGATTGACATTCTTGTATGCCCTGTATCTACTGTAGTACCATCAAATAAACACTCAATGAGCTAGATCACCTGCTTCATTACCTCTTTGGATCGCAGTTCATAGTTTTTTGCTCATGATTCGATGCATATACATACCCATGTAACTCGTTTTTTTATTCCTAATGTGTTTGAAAACATACACTGCAGTACGCAAATGGGTAGATCTTATTTGCTTTCTTTTTCTTTTGATCCTATAATTGAACAGGAAATGTTATCCCTGCTATTTAATACTTGAGGGGAACCAAGTTACAAAATACAGTGCTTTGAGCATTTATTGAGGTATTAAGTTTATGTTTCACACCTGCTGTACGGGCAAGAGACCATACGCAATTTATCTGTAGGATGAAGGAATATCTGCCGAGATCAGTTTTCATAGAGAAAACTATTGAAGCAATTGAAACCTATTTCTCAGTGAAGCATGTAAACTTGGAGCCTGCCGAAGGACCTCGTGGAGCAGAATTTGTTCATTCCACCAGGCTTCTCACCAAGCAAGAACTTGAGGAAGCTTTGGACCTCAGACGGAGATTATTTGCGTCAGTGTTTAGTTAAAGATCAAACAGATTTTTTTTCCTACTAGTTCAGAACTGGAAGAGGGCTTCCCCCAAGGCCTATAATTATTGCTTATTTCAATACCCAGATCATTGAAATTTTCTCCAGACATTGGATTTTTCACCATTCTTGCATACCAATTCATCTACTTCTATTGTAATTTGACCTCAAACTATATAAATTTATATTAGTGGAAAAGGTAAAACTAAAGAATTCTGATGTGAGAATTGAACGAGATTCGAATTCTAAATCTCTTGATCCACAATATCTTACTAATGAACCCATTAATTTTGACTTATCTATCTTTCTTTTAAGGTATTCTTCTGCATGAATTGCAATAGTTTGGCCTTAAAAAGTTCACTGGCATATGCTTGCCATTCTTGTTAATAGATGGCATCGTACCTATTTGCCCCTAACTTGGTCCCTTGATTTCACACACAATCATCATTATTGACTGATAAGGAAAACAATTGAACCATAAGAGACTGGCCTTAACAGTTTTTTGGACTATAAATTTTTGCAGCTATTTCTTACCCAAAAAGAGAGAAGGGAATTCACACAATTCGCCCCCAGAAAACGAGCATGAAAAGCATGATCCACACGAACAGAAGAAAGAGATATTTGCATCTGCATGCTTTCAGAACACAGTTTCTGACGTTGTTTGTCACAAAAGACAAACGGGTTCTGATAAATCCAACCGCTATCTGTGCACGTGAGGTGTGCAGAATTTATGAGATATTGCTCAAGTCAAGTAAAGTGCTCACAAGTAAAATATTTGCCTGAATTTTGCAGGATCATGAGATAAGTTTTTGTGACAAGTCCCTTCTGGTTTGTAACCTGTTAACCCACATGTCTTCTTGCCCTACGTGGCAACTAACAGCTGTTTGATAGTAAGACAGACTCACACCATATCTCTCGATCTCTTTCTTTCCCCTGATTGAATATACACGTTCTTTGCCTTCTTTGCCATGTGGGAAATGACCTAAAATTTTCATTCACTTAGCTGTGGACCCGTTTGGTTTGCAGTATTGTAGCTTTTAATTCATCGTTACAAGTTGGCGGCTAAATGACAAGCATATTATTCAGCACTTCAATTATGTACAGTGACTAAGAGCAAAGGAATTAAGTAGAAATAGCAGACGCTGTAGAGAAGAGAGCTACTAGTTTCAGAAATGGTTCAACTTCGGAAATAATGTTTTATAAGAACTGAGAATGGTTACAAGGACAGAAAATCATGATCATGATGGTGATAAGCTCGGGCTTATCTAATTCTGAGCTCCCCCAAAAACAGTCTTTTCATCTTTACTTCTAATGATATCTGTGCTAGTCTTTGCACTCAGAGTTCTGCTCCAAATCCTTTAACCTGGTTCCGGAAACTGTAGTTATTCTTGTTGATCAGGTTCAGGCTCCCACTCCAAGAAAATCTATAAATGGTGGTGATATGGTAGTGTCTAAATGGCTGGTTGCGGTGTTGTTTTCTGCAACTGATTGTGATGAAGGTGATGGTTCAGTGATTGAGACTTGAGATGCTGATGCCATTGTATCTGAGAAAGCAGCAGAGAAGTGACGGTTGCTGCAGCTTGAATGTTGCATTATCATCTGTGTATGGGGATTGGAAACTGTGAAGTTTGTATCATTTTTCATCGCATCCCAGCGCACGCTCTTCTGGCTAAAACTGTCATTAGTTTTGCATCCTGTAAACAATCACCGTTCTCACCAATTCAAAAGAATGAAGAAAAATAGAGTGAAGAGAAATAATATGTAGCAACCACTCAGTACTCTGAGAACAACTGAACAGCTAGTGATCATATATGGCTTCAAATTTCACTTGAAAAAGGGAAGACGACGACGTTATCAAGACAACAGTCTAATTGTTTCCATCTCTTGTAATGAAAGTACGGGATCAAGAGATCGATTTTCTCTCAAGTACCAACTTTAAAGGAGAAGCAGAAGGCAGTGGAGAGATTGAATATGATTAAAGCAAGGGAACGAATGAAGTTGAAATAACAAGCCGCAACCAGAAGTTGAACTTGCACTGGAAAGACCAGATATGGGTGAGAAAAACAACGAAAAATTGAAGTATATAACAAAACGGGGAGAAACCAAAACCAGTGAGAAGGAAGCACAAAAACCCAAATGCACAAAGAGCAAAGTATGCAGAATGTAGCATTGGATGGAGCGAAAAGATATACCAGAAAAGAAATCAAAAGTTGTCCGGTGATTTCCATGGTGAGAAGGTGGGAGAAAGCTGTTGCTGATGCTGCTGCTTTTTGACCCAAGAAACAAATCTCTACCATTTATCATCGCTGCTTGTTCGCTGGCTGTCATGTTGAGAGACCCATTAGACCCACCAATCGGAGCTGCAAGTGGGTACTGTGAAGATGACTTTGTGCAGCTGACATTGCAGATATTAAGGCAGCTAATATTAGCTTCTGTGTTATGATTGGCTGTAGCTTCTGTACACAGAATACTCCTGCTCTCATCTTCTAACTTTCTACCAACTTGTCTCAGTTTTCTTCTCCTATAAGCACTAGATTGTTCTCTGTATTTCCTAGCCATGATAACATGCCAGTGATTCTTAACAGCATTATCAGTTCTTCCAGGGAAAAGCCTAGCGATCATAGCCCATTTGTTTCCATACACTCTATGAGCTGCCATTAATCTCTCTTCTTCCTCTTCACTGAACGCTCTTTTGTTGATCCTTGGATCCAGTTGATTGAACCATCTCAATCTACAACTCTTACCTTCAAACCCAACAGAATATACAAGATCAGGCAAAAAAGTAATGAAACAAAAAGTAAAATGTGATAAAGTGACGAATTTTTCACCTGATCTTCCTTGCAACTTCTCTGCAATCAAGTTCCAGTTCTGTGGCCCGTAAAGGGCAACAAGTTCCTTGAGTTTAGAATCCTCAGCAGGTCTCCAATGTCCTCTTGCACAAACTTTTGTCCGCTCACCATTGATTTCCTTCACAAAAACTGAATTCTCATCTGGGTTTTCTTCTCTGAAGCTGATGGTTTTCCTCACACCTGCCATGGCAAAACCACCACCACTATTTTCTTCATTACTGTCACCAGTTGCCATAACCTCACTGTTATAGTTATCTTCCACGCTAAAAGTACACACATGACCACTCTTCTGGTCAGAAGAAGTATCACAGTAAAATATATTTTGTGAGTTGACAGCATGATTTCTTGGACGAACATAGAGAGAATCCATGTGTGCAAACATCTCCATTGATGAGTTGGAAGATGTATTTGCATAGAGAGTATAGTGATTGGTCCTCATGCTATCATTTTCTTGTTGACAGAAGTTGCTGCCGTGGAACTGTTGCAAAGTCATGCTCTTTAAGGCCGAAAATGGTAAAAAGAAGTGCCAGAACAAAACAAGAAGATGTGTTAGAGAAAAAGAGAGAGAAAGAGATTAAATTTGGAAAGAAAAAAGAAAACGTTTCAGAGAAAGAGAGAAGATTAGTACCAGCAGAAAACTTTGTTGTAACAGAAACCCACACGGTTACTCACATCATCTTCTTGGTGGAGGGTTTCTTCAACACTTTGACTGAACTTCACCTCTAGTTTGACTCCTTCTGTGCAGCGAAACAAGACATCATACCACCCTACTTTGTTATGCGCGAACCCCACCACCACCACGTGTTAATCCAATAACACATCAGCTACAAAAGGTTTGGCTACGATACATTCTACCATGACATCAACAAGAAGGTTTCAGCTAATGCATCAATTAATTTTTTAATAAAATTAAAAATTTTAAATAATTAATGATTAATTATATTACATATTAATAATTAATTAAGTAATTAATTGCTTTTAAGTAATTGATGCTAAAAATGGGAAAAAGACAGACAAGATAATTAGACTTTTAACTAAAGGGCATTAAAGATAAGGTGGTATTTCAACAATGTCTTTAAACTTTCTATGTTTAACTAAATTGCATACATAATCTCTCTTTTGTTTGGTTATTGATCAATCACACACCTGTGGATGTCATCTAGTGTCAGGCGTAAAGTCTTAGTTATTTATTAAATCAGACAAAAGCCTAACCCTAAAATCTCTCTTTTCTCTTTCTCCTTGGGGCTGTCCCTCTCTAACTTGACAAAAGAAGACGACTGTAATCTCTGAGTACGAAGCTTGGGGACCCTGCAAAAAATCTCAAAAGACTTACGATTCAGAGGCCAAGAAACATGGACATGGACATGGCATGCATGACAAAACACCCACCTCTCTCTCTCTTTATACAACAACAACAACAACAACACCTCCCGACAATAAATAACTCAACTCTACATGCTTCTATCGCTGTCAGAAGCTATAACTTTGAGACAGAACCTCTTTGAGCTTCGTGGGGATTTTTTCTGGTTTATTTTTTATTTTTTGTTTTGTTTTGTTTAATTATTCATGAATTAACCACCTGAAAATGGCTCAGCATTCAGCAGTCAGCACCCAGAAAGGCCATAATTGATGACCAACCCCACTGGAAGATAAATAATAAAGGATGAATTTGTTTCTCTATAACAGAAAGAGTTAAGAAATTGAGCCTTGAATGTTTGATCATGTGGGAAATGGTACCATTTGAGGCATTAAACTTGAAAATTAATTATTTTTGATCAACCATCTGTAATTGTTTCTTCAATCTGCATTACAACACCCCCTTGGATCTAACATTTAGGGTTCATAATTTTTCATGTGTATTTAGCTTTCTTTCTAGGGATTCTAATGGATAAGATGCTAATAGTATTTAAAATATAATAATAATTGTGAATTAAAAAGTTACAGTACTTTCATTCCGAATGTAATCTTAATGGGCGATACTTCACTTACCATTAATCATGTACAATAAATGAACTCATGTTCATGATCAAGATTTTGTAGATTCAATAGTTTAATTTGTTCAATAAACTCTTTCACTCATGTTGATTTCCAACGGATCTCTTCATATAGATTCCTAAAGTAAGCAGGAAATTTGAAAAAGAAATAAGGAACAACTGTAGATGCTACAGTCGAAACCAATATTTAGAATTACGGCTAAACTTGGTTAGGATCTGAATCGGCACCCACAAATAGCGAAAATCGTAAACCAAATTCTCAAGGCAATTCTCCGGACAACATGAACCAAATTCCCTTAGGCACAGTGAAACAACGGTCATATTTCAGAAGCTTTAATTTCTTGCATGGTGCAATCTGAGTTGATTGCCTTGAGTTTTTCACCCTACCAAGTAATGAAACATCGATCTGTGGCTTCTGATTTGTGTTGGAGATCCCGATGACTACAATTTCTATGCCAACCCTCTGAAGTTTAATTCAAGTAGAGCCTAAGAAATGCACAAAAGTTGCTTAGAAGATGACTTAACATAGAAACCTTTAGTCTTCTAGGACTTGAAAAGAGAAAACTACTTCAGCAAACGAGGAATACAATAGAAAACCTAGCACTTAATGAGCTCGAAGCACCAGTTACAAATGATGCTAAAGCAAGAAGAGAAGCACACCATTTACAAAAGAACTCAAGGCAGGAAGCACTTAATATTAAAACGTTTGGACCCACAAATGAATTATTCGATCGAGAAAAAATTAACCTGCAAGTGGAAAAGGCAAAGGCTAAGGGCTTCAAGTACATACAAAACTGACAAATAAGGCCTAAGATCAGCGATCTACGTCTAGAAATGGGTCTGCTTTGACTTTACTTTTGCTTGCAAAATCAGCATGGAATCATTTGCAGGTTTCAATAGACTCACTCAGCACTCACTGACATAATATTTCAAACTGCAGGCTTCTCTATCTCCCTCTCACCCTCTGGTCTGTGATATTAAAGTAAAGCTCAATGCCATGCATGCATATAACTGGTCAAATCACTGTTCTTCATTTATTGAGACATTATAAATTTCGTCAGTCTCGGGCTGTATGTGATGAATCTTCCTGTCTTGTTTCTTGAAGGGTTTTCACTCTTTTATCCATTGGTTGTATAATATAGCTAGAAAATTAAAAAGAGAGGGTAAAATGCCCGTCTAAACACATCTGCTTTTCACAAGAATACTAGAAGTGCTTTTATCAAATTTGCTTTTTGTATACATGGCAATTAAGAATGAAAGTTAAAATCTGTGCAAGAGGTAGTAGCCATACATCCCAGATTGCTGCCAGTATACAGCTATAAATAAACAGTAACTGCAAAGGGAATGAAGCTTTTTCTTGCAGCTTCTAACTTCGAAGTGCTTTTTTTCCCATGTAGAAGTTTGACTCGAATTTAACACTGGCCATGAAATTAATCAAAACCCATGCCTTTGTTACCTGCCAAATTTCACCATAATTGCCTTGGCTAAAAGAGAATTTGCTTGAGAGGACACTTGGTCATATATGTCATCCTTGTAGCATGACATACGTAAACCACTCGGACCAATCTATGAAAGACTTTCTCTCTGTATAAATAAAGAACAAACCAACCAAACAAAAACTGTCGCAGACAAGAAGCTACAGCCAAAATAATCATAGCAAAACAAGAAAAACATTCTAAACACAACCAGCCAAAAATGCTCGGGCTGCTTTAATGCCTTGCTTCCAGATGTTGGATATTCCGAGGAGCCATGTATGTGCATGGACCTGCTTACAAAAGTAATTATTAGGGTCGATACAATAATTATATATAATAACATTAAGGTACATAATTTTGTTCATTTTTGTATAAAAAACATAATTATTATTTTTATATCAAATAAGTCCCAAACTCTTATTGCAATGATTAAAAAACCCTCATTTTTTAGGTTACATACTGTTACAATTTGAGGGGTTATTTTACCATTTCAAAAGAGTTAGATACCTATTATATATAAATAAAAAACTATGCCTTTATTTGGAAAAACATAAATCTTTAGGGACTTGGGTGCTATTATTCCATAATTACATCCATTATTGCAAACATTATATTTTCCCTTCTTCGTTTGGAGTTGTGCCTGATTCTTGTCCATTTTCAATGGATCAACTAGACCGAATCAGTGAATTACCCGACGAAATCTTGCACCAAATCCTCTCATTCCTGACAACAACAAAATCAGCAGTTCAAACAAGCGTCTTGTCCAGTAAATGGCGCCATCTTTGGAAATTCACCACTACAATACATTTCGATTCCTTCCAATATCGTCCCTTCGGCATGGTCGATTACACTTTCGTCGACCAAACACTCAACCAACACCGTTCCCCGGTGCTGCAAAAGTTTTCCATAGCCACCACCATCCGCGGCGACCTCTACACGAATCTTGTTCAAAACTGGATTACTTTCGCTCTGGCCCGTCAAGTTCAAATTCTCTCACTAGATTTCAGAACATCCCCACTTCCCGATGCAGTCTTCGATTTCCCACCTTCATTTTACATGGAAAACAAATCACTGAAACATATATCTCTCGGCTGTGCAAATCTCAGTCCTCCCTTGAATTTCCAGGGTTTTGCTTCTCTTAAATATCTCCGTATGTGGTGTTGCAAGCTTACCGATGAGGTTGTACACGAACTTCTGTTGAAATGTAAGCTTCTGGAGAGCTTAACGATCGACATGTGCAGAACACTTAAGAAATTGAAGATTTCCGGGCCTCCCGATTTGCGGCTTAAGCATTTTACGTTTGTTCGGAGACCACAGGAACATACATTAGTGGAAGTTGATGCTCCGAATTTGGTTTCTCTCAGGTATTTTGGAAGTTTGGGGTGGATTTTTGTAGGATGCAATTTGCCTTGCCTTGTTGAGGCTCAGATTTTCCATGATTCTTCGAATGATATAAATGTTGATAATGTGAAAGCATTGCTTGGTGAAAAACTTTCTCATGTGCAGCTTCTTGGTGTGGATTATTGGTTCGTTCAGGTAATGATTCATTCCTGCATCATCTCTTTTCGTTTTTGTTCTTGTTTTGTCATCTTCAATTTCTCCATTTTATTTTGTAAAAAAAATTCCAAAAATAATTTTACTAAACAATTTTGCTTATCATATTATGTTTCATATTTACTGATCTTATCTACGATCTTCATGCGGCCACCGTGAAATTTGTAAGTTCTTGGCCAAAGAATATTCCACAAATGGTAGACGTTGGACAGCTTCTAAGAACCTCAAGAATTTCTGTTGGTTTGGTCCGTTAAACAAGGACTACGACCTTGCTAATCTGCTTGCCTTTTTAGCAGATTGTCCATCGCTGGAGGATGTCAAAATATACGTAAGTTATATCATACAACTGCTGATTTTATTCTATGTTATCCTATCCATTCATTCACTACTTCACATATGCAAATTTGCAGTCACGTGACTATGATCGAGGTGGGATTACCAAGACCCAGTACACATATGGATTCAAGAATGTGTTCGTGAAGAAGCTGGAAGATGGAAAGATTAAGCCTTCTGTTGGGTTTCTGCATCATCTCAGGAAAGTTGAATTTCTTTACTTTTCAGGTTATGAAAGTGAGATGGAGTTGGTCAGAAGTTTGCTGCATAAGGCACTGGTTCTGGACTTGCTGTTTCTGACTTATGAAGAACCCAAAAGTGAAGGGTTTGAGTTACAGAAAGAGCTGTATCAGGCAGAGATTGCTTGCTTACCAAGAGCTTCTGCTCATGCCAGAATTCTATTTGGTTGATCTTCTGTGTGTGTTTGGTTTGTCGTTCAATCGCCATTGGCAGATGTCGTATTGTTATTTACAAAAACGATTGATTTGGAGCTTAATTTTCCATGCAATTCCTTGATATGTAAGGCCGCTACGTGGGTTCATTGGGAAAACGTACAAAAGTGATTAAGAAACAGACAATTTATGAATTAAATATTCGGGCAACAGTTTCACAGCATTAACATTTGTTCAAAGAAATCAATAAACCTCACATTCATTCAAGAAAAGTGTGCTTGATTTTCAGTTAAGCATTGGGCTTATCTGCCTTCCAAAGTGTTGAATGTTACTTCATCAATTCTCTTACCTCCTTCATGATTTAGGTGTTGGGCTTAAGGCCTTGTTAAGTAAGAACACCAAAAAGAATCAACGACACTACACGAGTACCGCAAATAGAAGAAGAGAATTAATGGTAATGTATGACACTCCATTGCCAGAATCATTTCAGACAGTTTCAAACAATAATGAAGAATGACATCTGTCTCTCTTTCACCTGCCTGATATAACCTTGAAGACATCTTAAATGAAGAACCACTTCCATGGACCCAACAACAGTGTCCATAATTTTATCAACGGATTAGAAACCAATATCAGAATTTGAATTAATTTCCCACGTCCCTTCTCTCCATTGTCAAACAACTGGCTGGCTCTCACACAAATTTCAAACTTTTAGGTATACTTCCTTTCTCCCTTACCATTACCGATACAGGTCCTGCTTATCTTTTCACTACTCATCTTACTTCTTAAATTCTCCCAACTTATCATCATCCACTTGACACCTTGGATTCAACCCACCGCAAGAATTCTGAAAGATCAAACTGTCAAAAAAACAGCTTCTCCCCAGAGCATATACCCAAAACTGTCGTTTTTTTAAAAGTTGAAACTCGCATTTGTTAATCACGAGGAATTTGATGTGACGATAAAAGTTGGGACCAAATCGATGGATGGCACGGGCAAAAGGGCCCAAGAGCATTTGCTTAATTGTAAGGAAATGACATTGCGAGTTGAGGATGCAACCACTGGAATGCTCCATTAACACAAGACAGCATTGTTAATTAATCTTGCAATACAGCTAGCTTGTATAGATGGCGATGTGCTAACAGCTTTGATTTGATTGGAAGGAATCTTAGTTTAACGAAGTTCTTAGCATATATTGGCATCTAAAGAATTAGCATTGGTTTAGATGTCAAATCACATGTGGAAGAAGGAGAAAATGTTATTAGAAAATAAATAATAAAATTAGATACTGTAAACATGAGAAAGTTTAATAATTCTATTGTATTAGTATAATATATGATGATAAAATTATTTAATTAATAAAAAAAATAAATTATTTATTAATATAAATAAAAAAATTAAAAATTTATTTTATAAATTTAATTAAAAATAATTTTTTTTAATTTTTTTATTTATTATTAATAAATAATTATTTTTTTTATTAATTGAATGATTCTATTATATTACATATAATCAGATTTCATGTAAAACTTTTTTCACTGAACAATTACATAATTTAGCAATTTAACATATGATCTTCTTGCATTCCAATATTCTTAATTATGGCCTAATCTTGTTTACTCCGCATACAATTACGACATGCAATGAATGATATTGAATTGTATGCTTTGGAACTTACTTTTTTTAAATGATAATATAATTTTGTATGAATCTCGTTGCCACTTTTACTCCATTAACATGTGTCGGTGCTCGCTCTTAGTTTTCAGTTTGGTGTTAGATTTTTACCCTTTTACTGACAAGAAGCTGAGTTACAAACAGAAGCATAGATATACATTAAACAACAGCTTAACAGTACATTGCTACATTGCAAAAGCAATAGCAAAATATGCTTTTTACTAAAGCACTTCTTCTCAAGAACATTTTAGTGTATTGGGACAAACTTGGTTTTAAGTAGATTTCCTATCCACTTCTCTCTCGACTCTCCCAGCAGTTACTCAAGGCATTCGTCCTTGAACTGCAAAAAGTCGTAACAGTAGTATTAATTATAATATGCAGAAGGGCCATTTCAGAAATAGTTTTTGACCATATTTGCTGGTGCTAAATATAGTAACTTAAATAGCTGCTTAAGTTGGCTGAATTTTTGGTTAATATCGAAACTGTCTTCCGGTGTAAGTCTGTCCAAACGACCAACCAGCAGGGGCAACATTGTAAGACACAACACTTCGGCCATCACTTGTAGTAACAACGAAAGAGAGACTTTGTCCATTGAGGTAAGAATTGCTCTGCCAATTTTGGCCCCAATTTCTTGACATTGGTTGCCATCTAGTCCTTGAACCTTTGATGGAAACAGCATGCACATCTCCGGCTCCGCCGACGTTTGTTATAAGAACTAAATTAAAGTAAGAATGTCCATTGATTGTAAACCTGATACCTCCATTTCTCCTGCATCTCACCCTGCAAAAATTTATCAGGAACAAAACGATCTTAGAATTAAGTAGTCGAACAAGTTCCTTCGCGGCAAGAACGATACGAAACGAACTTAGGATATGAGGTGGGATTTTTTTTTCGGTTACCTTCTGTAGACTACAGGAACAATACCAGCTCTATATTGAGCAATTTGTTGGAAGACAGGCTGGGAGAGATCAAAGTGGTGATTTGGAGGGTCACACCAGCCGCCTGGAGGGCAGAAGTTTGTGGCAGTGACAATAATGGAGCCACGCAGGCACCATTGTGGATCATTAACACACATTAGCTGAAAGCAAGCACCACAGCTTAAACCATTGTCAAACAATGCAGTGCTGAGAGCTGCAGAGCTAGTTCCATAACCTTGGCTGTATAAATTTCCATACCCACAAGCTCCTCCTGGACCAAAATGAGAAAAATGAGAAGTAAAATGACAGTAAAAAAAAATCACTCTAGGAATTGTGGCATACCCATTGTCCCAGAAGCATCTCCTCCTCCGTAGAAAGTAGCATGAGCATTAATCCAATTACCACCATAGTAACCATGAGCAGACGAGACAATTGAGAAAAAGCTCACAAAAAGAATACCCAAAAGAGCCATTTTCCTGCAAGAAGAATTGAAGAGACTTTAGTACAATTTAGCATTAATATATATATATATATATATATATATATATATATTATGGTATATTACTGTTTAGAATGAGAAAAGTATACGAAGAGAATACAAGAAAATATGAAACCTTGAAATGTGAGTTGTTTGAGGAAATGAGGGTAGCTTAGAGGGAAATAAATAGAGGGCAGTCAACATCTAACATGACTGACAAACATGAAAAATATCTTGAGAGAAAACTGTTGGGAACATGCAACTGTTATAGGTTGTTTTTGGGACTGTGATTTTCGTACAGACAAAGCAGTTTTAATGGCGATTTTCTTGCCTCAAACCACGTGGTTTTCAGCCTGTCAATTCAGATATTGCCTTGAAAATAAGTTTGGTTTTGGCAACTTCATGCTGGAGACGAAATGTGACTGGCTAGTGCTACATACTGTAAATATTAAGTCCGGCAAACCCGGCATTATTTTTACGCCAAGTTAAGAAAACGGTACAACCGAGTATTCTGGACACTTTCGATGTTATATAAATACAAAATTAAGAGGTTTGCATAAAATATGCTAACTAGCAAGCTACATTCTTCTTACCGTGGCAAAGTCGGAGAATTGAATGACGATATTTCCTTTTGACGAATACACTAAAGGATGAGAGAAGGAATTCCCATGTTAAATTCCACGAACTGAAAATGACTATGCAGTTTATATCTGTGTGGTGAGATTGCTATTAAATGCTATTCATGGAAGTGGACTTGATGATGGGATACTGCACATGTATCTTGTTCTTGTGCTTGTGATGAGTAGCTTGATCAGATTGAAGAAATGGGGCTGTCACATTTATTATGCTAAAGATAGGAGAGTGATTTTGCAACTTGAATTTCTAATGATTCTTCTTTTATGGTGGCTTAGTGCTTATCCTCTGTGTTCTCGCTGGTGCACACCACTAAGTTGTGAGTACTAATTGGTTTAATGGATAAAAAAGAAAGAAAGAAGAACTTAAAGGCTACATTATGTGGTTTGCAGTTCTGAATCAAAGTAAAAGAGGAGAAGCTGTGATTGCTAACTTTTCAAATAGTGGCCACCTTTTCAAATTGCCAGAGTAGTAACTGGATTCTGGGTTTCTATTGTCACTGCTATGGAGGATTCAACATTGCATGACTGTTCTCTGCAACAGAGCTGATTGCCATGTTATGAACAGTACTCAGAGTTAGCTATGTCACTTTCTCATTAAGTGGAGAAAAGCTTTTGCTTTGTAACTTTCCTTCAATCTAACCCGAATGATGCAGCTTTTTTTGCAAGAACATCTTCCCATGAAGTGGAAATGGTCCTAACACGAATGAGGAGATCATAATTGAAATTTCAAATTAACCTTTTTGAATTATGGTGACCTAAGATGTTAATGAACCCGAATACAACTTTTGGTCCTAACACGAATACCATCATTTTCACATATTATATGCGCCTTTAGGATTGTTATTGTCAAGGACCATTCCTGATTCAGCTTTTGATCCCGCTGCTGAGAATTCTAATGCCACACCAGTTATTGCACGTGATCATCATGGTCCCATAGACTTTGTGCAACCAACTGGATCCGATTTGCAAGAAAAGAAGTCTTGTCTTGATTTATTAACTGAGAGAGCTGATTTGTGACCCAGAGACTGGAATCCATAATCTCGTGAAATTCCATGATCAATGGAAACGTTGCCCCGTAAAGTGAAAAAAGACATATCTTTGGACTAGATTAGGTGGGCCTGAACATGCTTTTTCCTGAAAACCGACTTTTCTCATGACATATTTTATAATCCCTTGAGAGTTCTAAGGAGATTTTAACTGAAATTAACCTGGGAAACAAGAAAATTTCAGTTTTCTAAGTATCCAATCAATCAAAGTCATGCACAGGCGACAGGGAGACAATATCGACATGGGGTGTTTTCTTAATTTTTCCTGGAGGCCAATCTTCATATCCAACAAGGGGTTAAATCTTGGAAATTTCAGTGCAAAATACTGGCCATCAAATTCAGCACCACAGACAAACAAGGCTGGATGGACTTATAAATGAAAATTGATACCCAGATGGTGATTAGTTTCCAGTTGAATTTCTAACAAGGTAAATGAACCCTTCTGTACTAATATTAATCAATACATTTTACATCATAATAGTAACTTCAATCCTGTTATAAACATGCTTTTACAATGAATCGTGGGGCCTGCCATTTGGGGTATTCTGAAACTTTGCTTTCAGGATATTGACAATCGAACAACTCATGTCCCTACCAATGTTCAGAAATAAGGTCCATGATTTGGACTTCAGTGGTTGCTTTCACCTTCCGGGAGAGAGTACATGTGTGCTTGTTCGGGCTTGGGTACACAAGGAGCATGTGGAAAGCAAATGATCTGAGCTCATCCAGAATGCGACATAAGCTAAATTTTCACTACACATGTTCAACAATATCATCAGATAATACACTATCAGTGCCTTCCATATCTAGAAATGATTGTGATTCTTGATGTTACTCTGGACCATTTGTGACTCTTGAAGCCAGCTAACCTGGCCTAATCTCCATGAACGAGATAATTTTAGGGTAGATTTAGATCCACTTTTGTATCCTATCAGTACAAATAACTTGAATGGATCAAAAATCCTCCATGATTGTCTACAAAATGTACAACTACTGTGTGATAAAGAAGAGTCAGAAATCCATGGTGCACAATTTCAGTCCTGGACCAGCATATCACGTGAAGTTCTCACTCTCAGATGCAAAGTTGAGAAACAAAATTACCCATTACCATCTCTTGACAAAATATGCACAATAAATCGAATACTTTCTCAACCCACCGATTTATTCCAGCATATATACATGTACTCCATCAATGCAACACAATCTGTATCATCTGCAAATTACTCAAATCAGTTGAACTTTTTAACTACTGAATGAGTGAACAAGCAAGACTAAAGATTTCTACCTTGGTAAATTTAGGTTTCCACAGGTCCTGTCCTCTCTGCATGCGGTCTGGTCATCAGTAGGCATCAAAAAAACATAACAAGATGTATAACACAGAAGAGATTTTGCAGAGCTGAGTCAACACTATGTAAAAGAGCTTTTGCCGCTTCAGAATACAAACTGGACCGTGTACATTTATAAAGATGACAGTCTCCTCCGAGAAGGTGCTTCCTTATTAGTCTGCAATTTCTTGACTATGTTGCCTCAAACATGCTTCTCACATTCCGAGTTTAGATTGGTTTTGTAAATCAAATCTTGTCTCAATTCTCACTGGAATGCAATCTAATCCTAGAACCTCACCTATTACATTGACTAGTACTGACAACATTGTATTGTTTATAGTACTCGGTGGTGTGAAGCAATTTTGAAGGGTATTGACATTCCAGGTGAATGATTTATTTCTGTTTCCTTCTTTACAGAAGTGAGCTTGTACAAATTGAAGTACAAGTTCAGTAATTGAAAGAACCCACAATCACATGGTGGTCACATGGGAACAGTGGAACATTGACCCCTTGGACAAACAAGTAACCAACCAAGCAACTGAGATATCATTTCAAGATTATTAGCACACTATTGTTGAGGGACCTCAACAGTGAAGACAGACAAAACATCATTTGGCTTGACTTATTGATTAAATAAATTCTTATTACTGCTAAAAGGCAAAGTCCATCCTTACACAACTCATCTATTACTTGGGCAGTAGGTAAATTCACTTTCAAATATTGTCATTCTTGATTCTTCCAAGATGGCAAGAGTCCTAATCATGTTCAAAGGCTTTAAGGTTAAAATAAATAAATAGCTAAATTCAGCTGATTAAGACAAGAAAGACAAACAGTCCCTCTCATCTTAACCAATTACCACCGGCCTGTACTTGACAATTAATAATTCTATTTCACAGTAGTTGTGTCAGGTCTAAATGTTCTTCATCCATGTTTATTTTGAGCTGAAAAAAAAAGCCCATTTCATTGAATATCCACAAAGATGGTAAACTGGCAAACTGAGGTGGGCACTCTATAAGTCACCATACAAGATGAAGGGAAGTGACTAAAGTTACAATAGACAATGTCACGCTAGATAGCAAAGCTAAAAAGCTCATTGTAATTTGGTATAAATTGCTAAAATCAAACCAATTCAAAAGTTTCTAGAGAGCATTCGCAAATCATTTGTATAATAAAAGCGATTACGAAATTTCACAGTAAATGTGCAAGGAACTCAGACCACAATGACCTTTTCAAATGTATTAAAGCACGCTAGATGGGGGAAGTTACTACGCAGCCATGACACTACATCTGCATTTTGGGTACCAGGCTTCACTAAGGCCCTAGATGACAAAAAGCACACCCAACAATTAGCAAGACCTCAAATACCAAAAAAATAAAAAATAATTAAAAAAAGACTATCTATTGAGGCTTAGCAATAAACACGATCATGTACAAAATTATTAATAGATAAAACTGCAGATTCTTCATCTCCTAAGTCCTCCTTTACCTGCTCTGCTTGATATTCAAATACCTGTGTAATTGAAAAATGAACACTGTACAATGAGCCTATAGCAAAATAGCTTCATCCTCCACTCAGTTAAAACCTTCACAGCTCTGGAAAGGAGTTTCTTCTTTAATCCTCACAAGCTGAACAAGTCCTAATACCAAGACATATGAAAGAAAGAAACTCCTTTGCGAGCAGAATATGATATATACAAATGGCAGGAACCAACATGCTCTGGAAGCAAGTACCTAAATTGAAATATCACGACACAAAAAAAAATAATTTCAAATATCACGCTAAATCCAGAGCAAGTATATTCCAAGTATGAATGTGAAGGAAATGTTCGGAGTTGGGCAGAGTTTGCACATGCCTGGGAATACTTCTCCCATCCAAAGCATTCCTTGCTGAAGATGCAGTCTCGGCATCAGTAAACTGGATTAATGCCTGCCAATATATCACAAAGTTGACAAAGATCAAGGCAATTTCAAAGTTACACAAAACCACTTTTTGAGCTCTGACCTGAAAACCAGCAGCCTTTTCAAAAGTCACAGTCTAATGCACAAAGCCAAAGGCAGAAAGACCTGAAACAAGTATCAAATAGATATGAATGCACCCTAAATAACATTAAAGAAGAACAATAAATATACGCTAGGAACCATCCCAAACATCAGTACACAGGAACAACAAGAAAAAGTAAATTGCAAACAGAAAAGATATAAGTGCAGAATAACACCTGTACATGTATGCGTGAAGATAGACCTTAGAAAGGGGTATGACGGACATGATAAAATTTCCAAACTGTCTCCAAAAAAAAGAATCTTAAATAAGAGGCTAAACATCTGAGATTCAATTGATTCAATCAAAATTGACATAATTTAATCAAGGTGTAAACCAAGAACATATAAAAACTATCTCTATTGGATACTAAAAGTTGACTAAATACAAGTGGCACAATCATCTTGAGATTGTATTGGTTACAAAGATCATATATGTTTTCACCCTAAACAACCCTGAACATAAGACAGCAAACCAAGTCTGCTCCAAAAAAAAACCTTTAATAGAGTTTAACTATGCATCTCCTGCCTCATTAGATCCTAAGAAGAATACATGGGTATATAACATCTGAAAATGTAATGCCAAATTTGATAACTTCCAAGTAGAAAGCACTTACCAAATGAATAACATCAATGCTCACATCACCAGCTTCCACACCTTCGATTGTTACCAATAAGACATTTCCAGGAACATCTCCTGGACTCTTGTTGTTGACAATTTCATGTCTATTTGAATACTGAATATGCACAATTTTACCACAAACCTGCGCAGGCTCTGATGATGAAGCATAATATGAAACCATTGAAATGGCTCAATTTAAGTCTGCCTGCAAGAAACAGCCATGTCTATCAAACATATATAAAAAAAAAGGTAAAATGAATTGTACACCACCTAGTAAATTAAACTTAAGCAAAAGTATAAATTAACTGAAGGAGTCACGCTGAAGAACAAATTCAGGTACTACTCCAATTTAATTTGAATTCACATTGAAATGCCACTCAACCCAATTAAGCCTCTATGCTGAACTAGTTGCTAATTCTCCATCCTACCTTATCCAGGACCATGCTTATTAGGCATGCAGACATACTATCTTTTTTCGCTACTTTTGCCCGTGCAATTGTTGGTCTAGCCTTTCCCCATTTCATACGCACTGCTTGGATTGAAATCACTCTTCAGTATGTACATCGCATGTCACCTCAAACCATCCCAGCCAACTTCCCCTTTCCTTCTCAAAGTGTGCCATCTCAACTTTATCGTTTCTTGTGTTCTCACAGATCCACCACAATAACCTCATCTTGCCCACATGCATTTTAGGAAGAAGTTTATTCTTGACTGCCAAAGACTTGAATTCACATCAAAATAGCATCAACTCAACTCTCTAGTGACAATTCCTATCTCATCTCTCAGTTACAGTTTATGCTGGCTCCTTATTAATGTAAGCATTTGTCCTCACTATGCAATGCAACTAAATCAACCAATTTCATACAATATGGAACTAAATCTAAATCGAGTTTTCAAAATCTGATTCAAATTTGAATCTCATGGAATTAACTTTACTTCATCCAGTAAAACAAATAACATACTCTGACCTTGATTTTCTGAAACAATAAGTAAATCAACTCATTGTAATCTAAGCAATAAACCAGTATATATATTCTTACTATAACTACACCAGCTCCAATTCTGAACGCAGAATTTTCTCTCAAGCTGTTTCCTACTTAATCAAACAGGCAGAAGTCGTAAAAAAACCTAATCGAGCAAAAACAAACAATCATAAATACTTATGAATTCAACAAAAGTCTGGTTGCGATTACGCCGACATTGCACTTGGTGTTGACAATCTGACTAAAAGGTTTACCAGGCTCAATAAGCTCCTCTTCCGCGCACTCCCACGGTAAGTTACGAAGGTGGAGGACCTTCGACGGAGTCTGCTAGTACCAGAACTGCGGCTGACTTGAGGTCGACATGTACGTTTTCTTTTTCCAAAATGACCCTGAACATATATGTTTTCACCCTAAACGACCCTAAACATCCAATAATGCTCCCAATCTTTCTTATTGGGCACAAGTATCGAAACACAGTATCTTATGAACTAATTATAAATTGGTCTCCATCTTCACCAGAATACCTCCTTTTATTTGCACCATTGTCGGCATGGTCAGTCTGTGAATGGAATCGTTTTCTATAACTCTTCTGCTGACCGACCACAAATAAGAAGGTTTAATCTGATCGAAATCAAACCATGCAACATTTAAAAACCAATACAAAAAACTACTCATAACAGAGCTAGCTGAAAATTATCTTCTAAATTGGCTGAAGAAACTATACCGTGCCATCAAACCAGCCCAGGATTTCAAACAGGTAAGCAAACTTAATGTGTCAATAAAATTATCCAAAAGTTCGAATTGTTAGACAAGCTAACATTAGAATTCAACCAGAACATACCATATAAACAATAAAATAACACTAATCATGGTCTATTGTAAATGCAATGAAGCCAATAATCCAAACCAAGCTTCTGTTTTACAAACTTCAAGTAATCTCATAAATCAATTTCAAAAAATTATTATAACAACACTAAAATCATACAATAACTTATTGCCCATAGAGAAGTATTGTCGTTAATCTTAACCCAGACAAACTTTCATCCCAACGTTACAAAATTTACACGTCATGTATAAGTGATGCATACAACCTAGATCTAAACAATGAACAATCAGTCAAACACTATTTCTCGAAAAACCAAAATTAAACTAACAAACAAATTAATCCACAAAAAAAAATCGAATTACGAGAATTCAAACAGATGGACAGAATCTGTACACCGTTTGATAGATTAAGAGACAGTGTCAGACTACTGCAAATTTTCTTCTTCTTCGCAGGTACTCTGCTCGTTTTCTTGATTTCTAGGGTTTTGATCCCATTTTTAAATTGCTCTTGTTCTTGGATGCTACACGTGCACGGTACCTCGTTTAGGTTCTAAATAATTACGATTGTTCCCCGATTCTTATGCATATTCTGCACATCTGCCATAATCTGTCTCAAGTTATCAATTACACCTTAAAATTTTAATAAAAGAATTAGAGGGGTTGTAATGATATTTATAAGAAATTAGAGGTCATAATCTTAATTTCTCAGACAAGAAAGAGAATTTCGTTTTGACAAATAAAAATACAAGAATACATAAAATTTTTTTATTAATTATATTAATTAATGATAATATTATTTTTTATTTATTAATAAAAAATTTTAAATAAAATAAATTTTACTAAATCGGCAAAGAAATATATAAAATATTTATTAATAATAAATTTAAAAATTTTATCTTCTCGTTTAATTAATTATAAATAAATAATTTTATTATATTAATATAATAAAATTATTTTATTAATAAATTGCAAGCACTCATTTGTTGGTACACGAGAAGGGAGTAAAATAACCCACCAACTCAATTTTTATAGACATATAACACTGATTTTGGACAGACACTTTAACCCACCTAACTCAATTTTTTTAGCCATGTATCACTGATTTTGGACGGACATTTGCTTTACCTCAAGTCAGAACAGTTGCCATGTTTCTTAAATGTTATCTGCAGCAATTCCAGGGCTCCTCTAGGCTTGAAGTTATCAGATCAACTTGGTGAATGAGACAGAGCTCGAAATTCAAGACATGTCTTGATTTTATCGCCCATGACATGTCACAATCAACACCATAAAACCTTCCAGTAAAAACTCTACTTTCTGTGTTAATCTGTTGACTAACATCACAAATTTTGACAGTTCTAAAGCTGCCTCTTCACCCTTTCAGCAGCGTCATTAATACTTGGAAATAGATCAGCTTCTTTTTTTTTATGCAAAATCCTTTATAAACAAACAGATCTTATGCCATATCTCTTGCTTCAGTTCAACCCAACCCCATTTGTCCAATGCCCCTGCTATCAGTGTGTTTCTCTCCAATTGGCTTCTTTCTTGTATGGGGTCGTCCCTTTTTGCTAATTTCAAGTAGAGAATGTTGTTTTTCTTATCTGGGAAATTTTTTTGATTGGTTGTGTTTGTTTGGAATGTCTGCTACTCCTATTAACTGAGTCTTTCTTTTCTTTTCTCTTCTTTCATCCCAGAGTCTTGCATGCGGGAATGAGGTTATTGTGGTGCAGCCAAGGATGACTTGCCGGGCAAGCTTTTATTCATGAACATATTACCATAAGCTTGTTCATTAAATATGTGACAGTAATACATGTGATGAATTAATTTACATGCTGATCGGCAAGTCTTCTCTGGCTACAAAACTCCCTCCTTCTCTCACGCTAGATTTCGGATGATAATCGCGATAACGAGGATGAAGAAGCAAGACATCAATGGAGGCGAAATCCTAATTTTTCTTTTAACATCTTGAATGATTGTTTTCTGTTTTAAGTTTAGGTCAATTCTAACACACTGTTTTGATTTTGTGCAGGTTTTGAATATGCTCCATTGACGTTACCCTTCTACCATGCAGCACCAAAAGTTCTACTCCTCTTTTGCCAGTTCTTCTCTTTTAACTCCTGTATGTGCAATTTGATGTATTCAAAGTAAATAAATGAAATTCAGAATTAACAGAGATCTATAATCAACAATTTCTTGTGTGTAAAATGCTTTGAAATAAAACTGCTTAAATTTCAATCCTGATTAGAACCAAACCCAGAAACAGTTCTTTCAATAAATCAGAACTTCAAGCAAATCAACTCTGAAATATAAATATAAAAAATCTAGAGAGATATGAGACCGTCTCGGACAAGCAGACCAAACATGAGAACAACAAGGCCAACTGAGATGCATTGACTTGGAGATATGAAAGTCTGTGAATATGCAGACAAAGTGATTCCTGCTCCAACCAGACCAATCAAAAGTGAACTAAAATCTTGATTCATGTATCTGTGTTTTGCTTCTTGTCTTCTTTGTTGCTTTGCCTTTCTTGTTAAAGATTCCGATCTGTGATGATTGAAGTTGCTGCCGAGAGATGTTGATTATAGCCTTTTGATGATAAGTTTAAGCAAATATCTTATTTTGAAAGTCAACTCTTTGGTGATGTGGAGCTCACATTAGTCTTTGATCCCAAGAATATATTTATTATTATTATTATTATTATTATGATCCGAATAATTACATTTCAATCCTTATCTTTTGATAATAGAAGGATATTTCTCATTGAATACTAATAAACATTAGGGGCTTATTTGACAAAAGGTCATAATTTTTATTTATAAATAAAAAAGTAAAACATCTAGGGACTTAAATGATACAAATTCCTTATCATTTGTGCCAGATTTTAAAAGAACTAGCTCCTTGTGTTGTTAGCCCTTAGTGGGATTGGCAATTGCTCAGCTACTAATACTAATGAAGCTGCGGCTATGCTCTGCAACTGGTTATTGGAGAATGTAGCCACAGAGGAGAAGAAGAACGACCACATTGTCAAAACTTTACTTAGTTCTTAATGAGATTGCTTGTGGATATTGTGAGAAAGACTTTGAAGATTTGCTGAGTTTCTTTGTTGAAACAAACCGGCAATAAGATTGTTTACACCATATTTACCATCTATGGCGGGGGGAAAGAAGAATTCTTCAGACAAGAACAGGAGCGTTTGCATTCCAGTTCTGGCGAAATAACCTTTGGGATCTTGATTGGTTGGAGTTGTCGTCAAGGGGATTTAAGAACTGCCTTTGTCTATTTCTTGGATAATTTATCAAGAGGCTTAAATCCAGAAATATTTTCTTACAACTCTCTGGTCATTGGATGTTTAAGCTAGGTATGCAGAATGCCAAAGACATTCTCAATGAAATGGTGAATAGGGGGACATCTCCCCCTTTTATCCAGGCACGGAATTCTTTTGGCCAGGTATTGTAATGCCAGGCAAACTGATGAAGCGAAAACGATCGTCTCTGAGATGGCTAACTGCGGGTTTATTGAACTCCCTTTCACTGGAGGATCCACTTCCCAAGGCATGGTCTTGGGGCTCAATGCATTGGCTGGTCGATTGAGAAGGGACAATGAGATGGGATTTCCAAAAGCAGACTTTTCCCATAATCTTGGGAATGGACCTAGATAGTGTTGGGTGGGACGTTCTCGTTACTTTAACAATACTAATATAATAAAATTAATTAATTAATCAAAAAATTATTCAATAATAAATAAAAAAATTAAAAATAAATTTTATAAATTTTTTATTACATTAATTAAATATAAAAATTTATTTTTTATTATTTTTATTAATTAATAAATAATTTTTTATTAATTAAATTTATTAGCGTACCAACACCTTTAAAATCACTCGATCGTCTGTCTTCTCAGCATTGGTGAAGCGGTTTGTTCTAGACCAAGAGCTGTCAATTTGCTTGTTCAAGCGGGCTGCGAGAAACAATTGGTAAGCAATGGAGGGAAATTGTATGATGGGATGCTTCAGATGGGTCCAACAATCAAGGACAATACTTACACCGCTATTTAAAGGGTTTGTGTAAGAAAGGAATCTCGAGGGATCTTCGTGGTTACTGGGATATTGCTCAAAATAAAAAATGGTTACCTGGATTGGAGGATAACAGAGCACTTATGCAATGACTTCACATAGACAAATGCTGAAAGACTTGCACTGCTATCACTGGATTTTTAATGCATGCTAGTGTTCTACTTCTACCCTTACTTAAGGTCAGACATCTTTCACGTATTACTTGACAGTTATAATCTGCTTGTGCGAAGGCAGGGAACTTGGAAAAGCTTTGAGGTTGAGTCAAGAAATGAGACTGAAGGGCTGGGTTCATGATTCAATCGTTCAGAATGCAATTGTTGAGAGGCTTCTTTCTCGCGGTAAGCTTCAAGAAGCAGAATATTTTCTCGATCAGATTGTAGATAAAGGTCTACTTTCTGATACTATCAACTATGATAATCTACTTGAGCGCGGTTTTGTGGGTATGGAGAAGTCAACTAGGCAGTTGATCCTTTGAGCATAATGTTGAAGAAAGAAAGGGAAGCATCCCTAATTCTGCCTGTTATGATTCTATAATTTTTGGTTTGTGTTCATGTAACAAGCTTGACCAAGCTGCAGTTACATGTAACATGGGACTTTCTATCGTCCAGTTACATGAAACTCCGACCTGGGAAATGTACTCTGCTGTAGTTAACAGTTATTGCTTCGGAAACAATCGCAAGAAGTCCTTGAAGCTCGTGCAAGTAATGCAAAGAAGCAGGTATGGTCCAGATTACGGCACACGCTAGTCTCTGATAAGCAACTTAAGCAATTCAAATGACTAGGACAATAACAAAAGCAGCCAAGGTTTTTTGTCAAGGCCTCTATCTGCAAGTGGATTTTCTTGGAGAAAAAGGTTCCAATGCCTAAATAAGGTGATTCAATGCCATAAAGATTCTACTCTTGCAATGGCTTTCTTCATTTGCTGATACAACTTTAAACAGGAAAATTGTTCTCTTTTACTAGTTTACCAGGTTCTGGAGGAAATTTGGAGGGTTGTGTTGTAAATTAACCCAATCCTAAAGGAAATATATCTAGTAATATAAGCTTGAACGTATCTAAGAAACACATATGCAAAAATTTGAGATGTGGGGTTACTCTCTCTTGTAGTTCATTTTAAACAAATGTAAAGAAAACCAGATGATAACCTACCATCAGGGGAAACTTCCGATCTCTTTCCTGTTGAAGACAATAGTGGTCATAAGGAATTAAGTGGTTTGGTTCAATTATGCACTAATCATACACCGATTCAATCTGCCAGTGTCATTTCCATATGCTCCCACAGATTGGCAACTGCCCCATATTCCCAAATTTCCCTACAGAGTGGAATTTACTAGCCCCAGTAAAAAATAATTAGTTGATTCTTCTGTCTTGTCAAAAACAGAATACAAACTATCTATTCTGCTTTTGCCAATTTTGGGTCATGTGGTTTGGTGAAGTTAGAAGGGCAATGACATAATTCTCCATAGAAAATGGTATGGTTGTCATTGAAAAAATACATTATCTCATTAGCTTTAGTCAGTACGGTAGTTTTCAAGAATTGTGACCAAAAATTGGTGAGAACAAAAGAATTTCAATACTAGACTTCATTTTGAGGCTGCTTGCTTTTATTGTTACCCTAGGGAGTGCAATTGCCATCTCAACAACTACTGAAGCACTTCCTTTCTTCACTCGGTTAATCTGATTCAGAGCTGATTACGATGATCTTCCTAAGTTTCACGTAAGTTTTCGCATATTTATTGGGACAAATACTGAGCTTCTCGTTTGAGCAGATTCTTTGTCATCGCGAATGTCATTGTAAGCGGCTATCTGATTCTGTCTCTCCCCCTTTCAATCTTCAACATCATCAGAAGCAGTGCACAGAAGAGTAGAATTATCCTGGTGTGTTTGTTTGTTGAATACTTGAATTGTGTTTGAGAGATTTAAGACAACGAAGTAGGGTTTGTGTTATGAACTTTCTGTACTACTGGCTTTTCATTTTTTTTTCATTTAATGGAATGGATTTGCTGTGTTCCACGTTGTCATTTCTTTATTGAATGATTGATTTTCAATTGTTTGGAGATTGAATATTCTATAATCAGGCAAGCAAAGACAGTCAAAGGAATCGACCCCAACTTAGATCTTTCCACTGGAGCCGGTGGCAAGTTTTTCATGTAATTTACCAATCAAGAGTAAATCCAACTAATAAGCAACTCTGCGATGTTTACAAAATGGCTGCTTTGACAACACAACTAATGGGAAATGGAATCAGTAAATCTGATGTAGAAGGGAAAGAATGAGTGGTAACAATTAGTTCCCAAGAAAAAATTTCAGCAACCTGTCTTGTATTTTCTTTAATGTCAGATACATAGAAATGGGGGCTTTTGCACGCCTTCCCAACTCAATGTTGCCATGAATTCTGCAAGCGCCGAGCAGAGTTCTATGAACTCAAATGCTCCATTCAAAAATCCACCATACATCCGAAGTGGCTCGTCTTTGGCTCAATATTCTACCCATCTTTCATAAGATGAAAATATATCCTCTCTAGTCCCTTCTTCCACTCTACCTGCATGACTACAAGCAACCAGAACTCCGACAAAAGTTCTCTCACTTGGCCTAAGTCTTAACCTCTGCATTCCCCGAAGTCATCTCCAAAAGCGTGCAATGTATCTTCTTCCCCACTTCTAAATCACCCAAATCCCCAAAGCAGGCAATAAACTCAACATAATCACACCATCCGGTCGCTCGATCTCCCACACTCCTCATCTCCTCAAACATCTCCAAGGCTTGCTTATTCATTCCTCAAAGCACATACCCAGAAATCACTGCATTCCAACTCACAACATCTCTTTTAGGCAGCTCATTGAAAAGCTCCCTTGCTTTCTTCATTTCTCTTTGTTTTTCATACCCAGTAATCATCACATTCCAAGAAACCAAATCCTTTGTCTGCATTTCATCTAAAAGACTTCTTGCTACACTTAATTCTCTTCATCTTGCATAGCCTGGACTCAAAGCAGACGAAGCAACAACATCCATTCTCACATAACCAGCAAAGGTCCCAGAATTGTGCATTTTTGCCATCGTCTTAAACTTTGCTGGCGGTTCATTCTCTTCCTACACTTCCCATGTAGTATCTATCAATATTTTTTCTCTTCAGTGGCAAGTGTAGATTCTTCTTTGGACCATCCATGCAAACTCCCTTGCTATTGGACTATAAAAAGCCAATCAGGCCCACTAAAACTGACCCGATTTAATTTAATTTTAATTTAAATTCATATAAATTAATAATGAAAATAAATCGAACCAAATTAAATTAATAAATATCAGTTTAGTTTGATTTAATTTAGACTAAATTAAAAAAACAAAAAATATTTTAATTTATTATTTTTAAACACAAAAATAAAATTATTTTTTAAAAAATTTATGTTAATTAAATTTAAATAAATTATTATTTATTAATTAAAACTATTAATATATAAATTCAAATCGGTTCAATTTTTATGGTTTGAACCAAAGTTAAATTAAAAATCAAACCAAAATATATTGGTTTAATTTCTTTTAAACCTAAATTGAATCAATATTTTTTTAAAAAAATTCAAATTATCAATGGTTAGATCAGATTGATTTGGTCAGAAATGTTCGCCCCTAAATAAATGCGTATTATGTTATAATAAAATTATTCGTACAAATACTTGACCTCGAGAATACATCATTCTCACTTTATAAAATAAGATACCCCGTAACAAATAAACAATAATCTATAGTCCACTTGCTAACAAAATGAAAACCCCCAAATTCTCAAACCTTGTTTGTCAACCATTTAGATGCTAGAGAATGTTAATCCAACAATTGAGATTGTCGTATTAGTTAAATCAAATCGAATCAAATCGTATCCATCCATATAATTCACATTAAAATTAAAAAATAATTAATATAATAATTTGACAGTATTAGGCATGGATTAGGATTTTTGGTTGTTATATAATAAACCAACCAAAATCTACCACCTCTTTGGTTTTATATCAAACAATTGTTGGTTACAACTCCCAACCTCATGTGTTTCCAATTCTTATTCTGGTTTTATGTCTTGACAACTTCAAAGAATATTATTAATCATAATTTAATGTGTGATTTAGACCCACATTGGGATATTATACTACCAAAGTCTTATTATATAATGTTATCCTTTACACCCATGTCTATACCTTACCCTACCTATTAGTCCTATTAGTGTTTCCATTGACTTAGGCATTGTGATTTTTAATTATTATTTACTTATTTACTCATTTTTGCACTGTTAAATAAAATAAATATTTTTATTTTTAATTCTAAATATATGATATTTAAAAATTTTTTGTTAATGTTTTCGTAATTAGATTTTAAAAATATAAATTTTTTTTTAACTTTTATCGAATATATTCCTATTTTTTCTCCTTTTAGGTGTTGCTTCTTACATATTTTGCTTAATTAACTTTAAATTATTAACTTATTTACACTAATTTAATAGCCGACGGAGCTCGAAAACCGTGTTAATCACCCAATAATTTTCTAAGAATCCTTGACTAAATATAATTAAGTATTGTTTTTTTAGTACAAATATTAGATCTAATGCTTTTGAGGGACCATGGCTTTTGAGATTAATCATGCAAAAGCAGCCAAAAATATTGTCAAAAAACAGATGCCTAGTTTCATTACTGTTGCAAATTATTCAAGGTGTTGCACGATCGCGGGATATGATTTTCCACGTGTCAATACGTGATTGGCCAAGTTGATCATGATGAAAGTTCTTATATGCGGTGATTGTATGCTACCATCATGCTTAAGTCATCATGTTTTCAATTTTCAAGCAAGCGAGTGTCAATCAATAGCAAGATTTGAAGCAATTAATCGTGATCTTAATCTAACTAACCAATGCCTTGTAATTGGTTAGCCTAACTCTAATCAGACTCCAGCTCACTTTATCATACTTCTACGCCAATGACATTGCGCCACGTTTCACAACCTATCGTAGCATCATGTCGGAACAGAGGAAGCAGGGCCCACGTCCGCCGCCTCACCGAAGTTCGGTACCACTTTTTCTCTCTGCCAATCGCGACTCTCCAGGTGGGCGAGTTTAGTTGATTCTCCCGTCGGCGATGGCGGCACATCCTATACCCCTTTTCTGGGATCGTACGTGGCGGATATCTAACGTTGACTGCCTAATCAAATCTCGACCGTCGGACCAAGAAGGTTGCCGACGTGGTTGAAATTGCTCAAAATAGTAAAAAACCGCCACGCGTCTCCTAAAATAATTAATTAATTTCCTGAGAAGGAAATAATTTATTTAGAAATTATTGGACCCCCAAATTAAGAAATTAAAAAGGAAGATTCAATTATTAACAAACTAATCAATACGACAAAACATAACCAAATTACAATTTTCTCCCTCTTTAATACACAAATTAAGTAGATATTAATCTTTTCATTGTAATTTTATTCTTAAATTCACAATCCAAAATACAATTACATAATTAAAAATTTTAAAATTATAATACATCGGTAACATAAAATACAATCGATTATATTGATTTACGATATTCTCGTATTACTACGATAATTTTATTTTTATTAATTTGAGAATTACACTAATGGGTAGGCAAATTTTTGGTTACTTTAGAAGTTAATGAGAATTAGAAGGGAGAAAGGACAACTTAATAAAAGGTTAGGTGAAAGGCATTAGTCAATAAATTATAGAAAAATAAAAAAATTTTAAAATGAAGTCTAATTATAATATAAAACAATGTTAATGATATTTCTAAATACGTTTAACTTTTTCCTTAAACAAGTAGTTGATATCATAATCTTCTCTAGAAGATAACATATTAAGGTAAAAATAAAAATAATTATCATCATATAGCAAAATTAAACACTACATATATATATATATATATTAAAAAAATAAAATAATATTTTTATTTTTTATAAGATTTCAACACATTATTAGATATTACCTAATTTTTTATTATTTACATTATTATTGTATGGTTTAAAAAGTTAGGAAAAGAAAAATGGCTAAAGATGTGACTATGTGTTGTAGCAAATGATGATGACACATTCAATTGAAGACTTTACTTATTTTCTTTGTATTCATAGGCTTTTGTTTTGATTTCAACATAAAGCCAATACAAAAAAAGCAAATAATGTTCTTTATTATACTATTTATAATATATAAAAGTATACAAATTATTCATAATTAAAATATTTTTTTTTCGGTATTGAACAGTTTAGCTAATAAAAAAATGTAAAATAATGTAGTCGCACAATAAGTTTGAAATTCAAATTTTGTTCATATACTATTTGAGAGACTAGTTTAATTTATTTTATGTCAAATTTTTAAAATACATACACACACACATACAAAGAGAGAAGTTAGCCGGACTTTTTTTATGATGGGTATTATTTTGTCCGCTAAATTATGGGTAGGATTGTCACAAAATGGCCATTCTAGAATGACATATGCAATCTCAATGGGGCAAGAACAAATCAACATTTCTATAAGTTTGGTTTATTTAGGCTATAGCTACTTCAAAATTGTGCAATGAACACACACACACACACACATTCATATTGTGATTGCCATGCCATGCCATGCCTTGAACAATGTACACAACCTAATTAATTTGAATGTGAACAAAATCTTATCACCCTTTCATATCAACAACACAAATTGCACAAGACAATTCCACATTTTGGGGTTGTCACATTTGTCCACTAGTCTAACAAACTTTCTCCTTTACAAAAATATCATTAATAATTTATTATTATTATTATTTTCAAATACAATTATAAAATTTTAAAGAGCGAGTTTGAAATGTTTTCATATAACCGTCGAATATTTTAGTTACTAAATCGGGTAAAAACAATCTCAAATACATCGAAATTAATAAATTAAATTATAAAATTTTAAAAATAAAAATAATATGATCATAATCGATTTATATTTATATTATATTATATTTTCCTTGTGATTTTATGATATCTTTTTAGCAAAAGCCAAGGAAAAAACAACTGCTTAGTTTCACCACCTCCCTGATAATATACAAATCAAAATTTGCTGCTTATTGCACAGTGGAAAACTTTGGTTAAACAGATGATAACTAACACAGAGACATTGAATTATATATGTATATATGTGTGTGTGTGTGTGAGAGAGAGAGAAAATTAATCTGTCTATATCATAATGTGAAAGGAATTCAAACCATAGACCTCTTGTAACACTACAGCTATCATTCACAAAAATAGCTTGACTACAAAAAAAGGAAGTTGTTATCACATTTACATGCAGAGAGAGCAGAACAGAGGTGAATTGTTCCAGGTCAATCTGAAGAAGAAAATTAATTTTGAAAAAAAAATTACAGAAAAAGTAAGAGAGAACGGCTGAAATCTTGAAACTACCCACCGGGTTGCCTTACAAACCACGCTTCTCTTTCGGTCTAAAAACCAGTATTTATGGAGTTCTGTTCTGCAGAACACTTCCTTTTCTCTTAACGCCTAGCTTTCAAGCTTTACAGTTCACACTCTCTCTCTATTTTTCTCTTCATTTCTTCACTTTTTATGCTCTTGATTCTTGTGTCTGTGTAATACAAGTTCGTATATTACAAAATAAAACCCATCTGTGTTCTCAATTTTCTTTGGCCTTGGAAGAATGGAGAACTATGATCATGAACAGATAGAATTGCCTCCGGGATTTCGATTCCATCCGACGGATGAAGAGTTAATAACTCATTACTTAACCCCAAAAGTTTCCGACGGCTGCTTTTCTGCTACGGCTATTGGTGAGGTAGATTTGAACAAGTGTGAGCCATGGGATTTGCCTTGTAAGTTGTTTGATAAATCATGTTTTCTGTGTTTTCGTTTTCAGTTTGTTCAAATTAACTGGAATATGTTCTCTGACTTTTATTTTTTGTGTTGTGTTTTTGGTTCAATAAAGGGAGAGCTAAAATGGGTGAAAACCAGTCGTATTTTTTCTGCGTTAGAGACAGAAAATACCCAACTGGATTGAGAACAAATAGGGCTACTGAAGCTGGTTACTGGAAAGCCACGGGCAAAGATAAGGAGATTTTCAAGGCTAAAGCACTTGTAGGAATGAAGAAAACTTTGGTTTTTTACAGAGGCAGAGCTCCGAAAGGAGAAAAAACCAACTGGGTTATGCATGAATATAGATTAGAAGGCAAATACTCTGCTTATAATCTCCCCAAGACAGCCAAGGTAGAGTCTTTACCCTGTTCTTTTACTTTGTTTTCTGTTGAATTAGCCATACGTTTGAGGATGTTCTCGGTGAATCTTCCGCTGATTTTGTCATACTTTTTTGCAGAACGAGTGGGTTCTCTGCAGGGTTTTTCAGAAGAGTTCTGGTGGAAACAAAACACATATTCAAGGGATGGTGAAATTAGGCTCTTTTGGGAGCAATGTTAATCCTTCAGTGTTGCCTCCACTAATGGATTCTTCTTCTTACAACAGTGAAACAAAAACTACTTTTAACGAAAATTCTCACGTGACCTGCTTCTCCGATCCCATGGAGGACCAGAAAATACAGGAGGACTTGATTGATAGCTTCAACAATTCTCTTCTAGCTTCTTCGTCTTCTTCAAACCCTCCCCCCGAAATCTCCCCTGCTTCAATCCTCCTGACAAAACCTTCTGTTTCAACAAACTCAAAACTCTACCCCAACCAAATTCTGCCAGGTATTGGAAACTTACAGTACCCAGATTCATTTCTGATGCAAGAGCAGTCAATACTGAAGATGTTGGTCGAACATCATGGGCCAAACACGAGGAAAAATTCAAAGGCAGAATTCTCACAGGACTCGGTGGTGTCAAATCATGAACTGCTTCAGAGGTCATTTGATGACCAAGACGATCCATCAAGTTCTGCTGGACCAGTGGACCTTGATTGCCTCTGGAACTACTGAATTATAACTCTATGATAATGAAAAGCTAAGTAGAAAAACGTTTAGGATCCTAGTAATCATTATAATTGTCGCAAAGTTGTGGGATGTGTGGATAGATTATTATCTAAATTTCAATAATAGGAAGTAAAATGAAGAACTGGTATCGGTATCAATATTCTTATTGCTAGCCTTAGCCGCTAGCCTCTTGGATTACACTGTCATATGCAATTTTGTATGCAGACGTTGGCATTGAAGAATAACCAATTCCATGTTCGCCACCGTCCGATGTTTTTGAAAATGTTGATGCTCTATACAGTCGTCAAACAGGTTCATGTCATATGTTAGGCCACCAACCAAGAGTTATTCAGTAACGAATGTGAATGAACATGTGACAAGATGCACGAGGGGATCGCCAGTCCAATAATTTTTCCCTTGAATTAATGCTTCTTTGAATTTCACTTCTTTTGAAGAACTATTATCTTCTTGTCATTATTTTGATTAAAATATAAGAGATTTCTTTTTTGACTTTGTATTGATTACATCTAATTTCCATTTATACGAATTATATTAATATGTTTGTTAAAGAATACGTGTTAAGAAGATTCTCGCCAATAAAAATTAAAGTTTATGTTAACACGATTATTCAAAAAACGCGTAAAGAAAACACCAACAATTAATATGAAAATTAATTTTAATTTTCGATTATAAATCGGGAAAATTTGGAGGAGCAAAAATTTATTGACTAACAAAAAAACTTAGAATAAATGACAAAATGATTGAATGTTTATACCATTACAACTATTGTACAATAGAGGAATGCATGTTAAGCCATGCCCAAAGGATGTGTAGAATCCAATTAAGGTCTTGATTGCATGCAATGGAATTATGCCACATCTTGTGTGTGTACTGTGATTTTCACTTGTTTTTAGGGAAGTGACAAACACTTCTTGGAAGCACTTTCAAGTACATTTCTTTTTCACCTTGACAACGATCTATCCCTCCTATCAATTGATTCCCACCTCATAAAATAAGCCTTGGCCACCACTTATAGAGCCCGGATGTGCATATAATTGTTTACTATTTTGCTCAACAAGATTAGACCATCCTCTATTGCCCAATTCTTGCACGTAATGATCCTTACTATTTTTTGAAAACGTTGGTGTTTCCATTTATGTTTCTTGGAATTATCTTCGTATTTTTAATTCAATACTAGATAAGAGTTTAGACATTGGAATTGTTTGTGCCCACCAAGGGGATGATTTGCCATTGAAAATTTAGTGGGCTTAGCTATGTCTTCTCTCTTTATCCCTACCATGAATGAGATTACAAGTTCATGACCCTATAACATTAAAGCAATGTCTCATTTTTGTATAACAATTTTATTCAAATACGATATCTTACATGGTCGGATAAATTTAAGAGAATAATATAATTCACTCGTTAATTACTTAAAAATAATTTTTTTTTATTAAATATGATTATGATTTTAAATTATTAAAAATATATAAATTTAAAAAAAAATCTCTAATAATTAAAAAAATTTACAAATATTATTAAATTAAATAATATATTTTTAAAATTAATTTGATTTGATTTCCAAATATTGTGATGAGATTTTTATTATTATTTAATTGGATTGGGTAAGGTGTGGGCCGTAGGGCTAAGAGAGAGAGTTAGGCAGCAAGTGGAGCCCAAACACCCCACCTCGTTACTGTTAGACGCGGTATTAACGTCATCACGCTTTTGGGTCCCCAGTCCGTTATCCGGGACAGTCACGTCATCTTTGTAATTTAGGGAAGGCCAATAACGTCAAGCCACGTGGGAGTAACAGAAAAATGATAACATCATGTGAATAAATAATTAACTAATTTCATAATTCAACATGCCAACATATTATAATTTCACTTGGGATGTCTGTGAAGCAAAGCCAGACGTCACTCCAATTTCGAGCCAATCACAAATGCTTTCTTTTTTCTTTCTTGCTTTCTTTCCAATGTGTTTGGTACAAGAGAAAGTGAAAGAAAATATAAAATTTATTAATGAAATCACTAAGAGGTGACAAAATTTCTTAAAATGATGGTACAAATTTGGGGAAGTAATTTGATAAGGAATGAAGTAGTAGTAGAAGAAGAATTTGGGTAAGGGAAAATGGGTACTCGATCTTATCTTCCTTTGTTTTCCTCTTAGAGCAAAACCAACCCTTGTCTTACATCACCTTGCTTGTTTCAGAAAAAAGAAAATCACAGGCTTTCACGGCTTTCTTCTCGACAGAAAAGCTTAGCATTTGTTACTTTCAGAAAGCTTGGTCTTTTGTCTAGTTTCTCATGCAACATGCAGTGAACCTTTCTTCTCTTTCCTGTGAGGTGGCCACCACCTGTTCTCGCATTCATCATTCGTGAACAAGGTGCATTCATGCGTCGTTTCATTCTTGCCTGTACGAACTCTCTTATCGCTTTCTGTTTTATGGGAAAGTTTGCGAGAATTGGACCAAACATGCAAACGACATTGTCTCCTTTTGTTTTGTTTGATACTGCAATGAATCTGGCTTGATCGTGTCCTTATGTTACCATGGCTGGTCATCAAATAATTCGGCAAGGATGAGTGATGACAGAGAAACTAATTTACCAGAAATTTAAAGGAAGGGGTATGTATGATCAGCACAAGACTGCCTGAAAATCAAATGCCATGCATGGAAACGTAAACAAATGGTTATCACCCATAAACCAGGAGAGAAATATGAACTTATCTCTCTCTAATAATGGCAATCACTATCGATAATTTTAAGTCGGAGATTTTTATTCATACGTGATATAATTAATAATTTAAATTATATTTATAATAAATATATAAATTAATTTTATATTTTATAAAATAAATTTAAAAAATTTATTATTAATCTAAAACAAATATATCAAATATTCGTTTTAAAATTTTAATTTATATTTTTATCAAATAAAATATAAATTTTGTGATTAATAAATGTGAAATAAGATTATAAAATCTATCAAAAACAAAAGCCATCATCAATAGGCACTAAGAAACTATATCATTAAAAGTGGAGAGAATTAATTCTAAATTGTTGCAGAGGGAATGCCAATTTCTAATGCTTATGTGAGAATTGAGAAACTAGGGTTGTGATGTGAGCTTGTTTGGACCAAATTGCAACACATGCAAAACACTGAGATGTTATTGAAGCGTTTATGGGCTTTGAGCCCATCCATATTCCAACTACTAAACAAAACATCAATGCCCAAAACAATAGTTTGTAAATTCATCAATTACACCCCCCACAAAGTCCATTTAACTTCGCCATTTCTCCATGCTTTCTACAAATAAAACAAAATTGGAATGCTCTCAAAAGAAATCCTCATCATTTGTGGATGAGACCGGTTATGAATTATCAATCAATTTTGTCTCCTAACTCAAGATACATGTGTATATTAAACGTAGCTTTTTTGTTAATATTTATATTTTAAAAATAAAAATTTAATATTAACTCGTGTCGATTTAGTTCAAATTAACGTTGGTATTTTAAACAATGTTAATTTATTACATAAAGCAAGCGTAGATGTTTACACTTACACGTCTATAACATACGAAAGACTTTTGTAAATTAACAAAAGACTGAAGTGATTTTTTTTATATTTATAATAAATAAAATAATTTGAATTACTTATTTAAAAAATTATTGAAAGAAAATATTTAAAAGAATAAAAATTTTAAAAATGCAAACAAAGAAGGCATTATTAAATTTAATGAGAAGATTTGTAGGATTGTTTAGTTTTAAAGAAGCATTAAACAACTTAATCTTGATTAATGATTTGGCTCAGAGTTTTATTGCTAATTAAAGGTATCTATCTCTACATTACAAGTTTGCTTCTTCCACATCATGATTTTATCTTCTCAAAGTGACCTTTCCAATAAAAATCATCTCAAAGTGACCTTTCCAATAAACAAGAGAGAAAGAGAGATTTATTATAATATTTATTGAACTATTTAATACAATTTTATGAAATATAGTATATTATTTTAAAATCTATAAAATATAAATAAATAATTATTTTTATTAATTTAATACAATTAATTATTTTGCAGCTCACAATCACCATATAATTAATTACTACTTGTTTAGTATAATAATTTTTCATTAATCACTCAGTAAAAAGTTTTAGGTCTGCATTAATACGATTGAGGAAGTAGAATCATTTAATAAATAAATGAAAGAAATTTATTTATTAGTAATTAATAAAAAAATAGAATATGTCATCAGATATTAATATTATATTAATTTTTTTCATCTAATATTAATATTCATTAAATTTTTCTAATTTTATCGGTTGATCAATCACACCATATTAACTATACTAACGTGATATAATTGTTGTATCAACTCAAAATTTCGTTATTTAATGACCTAATTAATAACTCTAGTTTAATGGGGTCATTGCTTAATTAAGTCTTTTACTCTTTCTAGTGTTTCAAGAATCCATGGGAAGCCTAAGCACCATTGATTTTCTTAGTTATTAATTAATCAAATTTTTGGTTATTAAATGACCTAAATGACTCTTGTTTGCTTAGGTCCTTGTAGAGTTTCTTGTGTCAAGCCTAGTTATCTATTCACATGCATGTTGTAGACTTTTGGGACATAAAATTTTAGAAAAATAAAATTCTATTTAATTTGGTCATTCAAAACCTTTAATTTAGTGTCAAATTTCAACTAATTCAATTTTTTTCATTACTAATTATGTAAATTTTAATACAGAATCAAATATTTTAAATAATAAAATAAAATATAATGATAATATAAACAAAATTTTAAATTCTAAAATTTTTATACTTTTTTAATAGACTTTAAAAATTAAACCGATTATCATTCCTATAAACGATAATTAATAAGCCTAACATAGATATATAATTTGCTTTAGCCTTCAAGAGTGGTGTCAATCTACAAAACCCTCCTCCCCATTTTAGGTCTTACTTTAGAGTACATGCATTTAAATGCAATTATAGGAAATGGGTACAAAAGATTCATTTTATTTTTAAATTTTTTTTCTTCCTTTTGATCGCGTTACAATCACGGTATAAAATTTAAAATTTTTATATAAAATTATAAACTCGAACATTGAAATTGAAATTCTACTTAAAAAATTATAATCGTCTAATAAAAAAATTAAAATCTCGTAAATATAACAATAAATCTTCTGATTTTAGGATTTCTTAAAAAAAAAGAAGTGAGCAATAGAGAATTTTCGTGGACCAATAAAACACGGACAAGTACGATTAAAAGTCATTAAATAGACAATTAAGACAATGTTGGACCATACACAAAGCTGGCGCTGTCATTAAGGAAAGAAAAATTGAAGTAAGGTGTCCCCATTGTCGTCCTTGTTCTTCTTTCATGAACCAATACGAATATGAGATCCCATTTGGCTTTGCTCTTTCCTTTGTTCTTCACCACACACCCACAAGACAACATTAAATTGGTCTATTTTTGATTTATTTTTATTTTTTTTTGGACGAATTATGGGAACCTTTTTCCTTTGCTTTTCATGCTGCAATCAATGGAGATAGAAGATGCCCTTCAAGCAAAGCTTAGTAGTGCCCACCTCATTAAATTGCTAGTATGCGCTTTGTAGATGCTAGTTTACCAAATCATCCCTTGCTTGCTTGATCTAATAATATTGTAAGAAAATTGTTCATGGGAAGTAAGCTTATGTCACAATCACCACCATAAATTGTCAACTTTTTTTGGCAGATGGCTGAAATTTTTAACTTCAATTTTGGATAAATGTTGAACCCCACATAGTTTTGATGATTTGGGATCATGGGAAGTAAGCTGTATGATTCCATTAAAATACTATATATTTGAAAAAAGAATTAGAAATTTTTTTTAATTAGAGAACATTTTTAGTACTTATAAATAATTTATAGCTAGTTTTAGATTATTTCAAGTTAATTTAATCCTATACTTTTTAATTCGGATCAATATATTATTATAATTTATAATATAACAAAGAAATTATTATAAAAATAAATAACGTTAATTGATATGATCTGACTGAGATATATTTTATGTATTATCTTAGATTTTTATCGTTTAAGTTAAAGTATGAAATAAAAATTTTAAAATTAAATATAAAATAATTAATTTTTTGTAAAAATTAAAAAAATTGTGGGTGTCTTACATTCAATACTTTATAGTCAAACTCTTGTTGGCAAGAAGCTTTAATGGACAGTTGCCAATGGTATACCGAAGACAGATTCGATGTTTAAATTTTGAAGTCTGCAAGCAAACTCTAATCTTGATGTTTTATTTGAATGTTTGATAAGACTTAAAACGTGACATTTTCTGTCATTTGCTTGCTAAAAGTTGGCCTTTGGACTGTGAATTCTCTGCCATCTGAATCAAGTAAAAGTGATTTTAAGTTTGCAAGCTTCGCACGTTTTGCCTGGCTATATCTAAATATTTAAGACAGCTGATTCACCAATGTTTACTCAGATCGTGCGTACAATAAATTTCCCTCATGGGTTTGTTTCTACTGATCAAGAATTACAATTACAAGATAGCAGCGTACAAGTAATGGTGAGAAACTGGGACAGTTTACCGTAGGAAATTTCATCATAATCCAATCCAATCCAAAATTTAACACAGGCTCTGATTTGACTGTTGCATACAATAGATTTCCCTCATGGGTTTGTTTCTACTGATCAGGAAGTTCAATTACAAGACAGTAGTAATGGTGAGAAAATGTGACAGTTTAGCGGAGGAAACTTCATCGTAACCCAATCTAAAATTTAACACAGGCCGTGATTCAACTGTTGTATACAATAAATTTCCCTCATGGGTTTGTTTCTACTGATCAGGATTTACAATTACAAGATAGCAGTAATAGTAAGAAACTGGGACAGTTCACCTGCTGAAACTTGCTCATAATCCAATCCAAAATTTAACACAGGCTGTGATTGCTACTGCTACTGCTCCTGCCCCTGTTCCATGACATAGAGTGCAGACAAAATAGAAAAATAAAAAAAAATTGACCTCCCACTCCTTTTAGCTATCTAGGGCTTGCTATGCACAGGAGAAATTCAAGTTGCTATACATCTAAAGATAATTCTTGGGTTCTTTATCCAAGTTATGTAGGTTTTTTCCAAATGATGTTAAGTTTGGTAGTCCAGTCAACTGCATGAGAATACCAAGTCCAACCAAATTAAATAACCTCTGACCTTTATAGCAAAGGTGACACACACATATACAGCTATATGATACTGAAGTTTTGGCTAATTAAGCTCAAATTAGAATTAAGTTTGTGATAGGTGATCATGATTTCCACATTATATGTAATGTTACCATCATTATTAATGTTATATCACAGAAGACGCGAAAGTAAACTAACTTGTTGAATATTATAAATTTTTATTCTTTTAAACAAATTATTTAATTTTAATTGTAATTATTAATTTTAAATTAAATAATTTAATTTTATTTTATTTTTAAAAAATATAATAAAAGTAGTAAAATTTCAAAGGAGAGATCTAAGTACCCTTTGAACTCAGATGATCATAATTTAAATCAAAACAGAGTGGGACAGCATCATCAAGTGTTTGGCTTCAAACTGTAAAGCTGGAAGTCAAAAGGGTACTTCTGTCATATGCAACTTCTAACATACATCTCTGGTAAAATTAATTTCTTTCTGCCCCATCTCGCTTTGTTTATAAATATAAAGCCTTCTCTTTCGCCTTGTGTCTTCATTACAAGCTTGTTTCATTTCTGTGTGGTTTGTATGATGTAGAGAGAACAGAGCAGCAGCTACTACTTAGCTTCGTCTGCTGAGTCAGTAATAATCTGAGAGAGGAAATGGGTCGGTCACCGTGTTGTGAAAAAATTGGTTTGAAGAAAGGGCCATGGACGCCCGAAGAAGATCAGAAACTCTTGGCTTACATTGAAGAACATGGCCATGGAAGCTGGCGTGCTTTGCCTGCAAAAGCTGGTGAATTTTAGCAAACAGATTTTCTTTTTTGCTGTAGCCTTTGAAAACGTTTTCATATTTTAGTTTGTTTTGTGTGTTGTAAATTTTATAGGTCTTCGGAGATGTGGAAAAAGTTGCAGACTTCGATGGACGAATTATCTAAGACCTGATATTAAGAGAGGAAAGTTCAGTTTACAAGAAGAACAAACCATCATTCAACTCCATGCCCTTTTAGGAAACAGGTGATTTTTTTTTCTTTTTTTTGCTATCAGAGTCTGTCTCGGTGTCATTCTGACTATCATCATGAATTTCAACAGTAAATTTCTTGCAGTCTGATCGGTTTGATCTCAAAAGGTTTCTATTCTTTTGATGAAAATTGATTAATCAACAGGAATATATATACAAATTATTGGTTATTTTTCAAATAAATGCAGAAGGAAACATGACATGGGAAGAAAATGATTCTGCTTTCTTGTTCACAATCCTCTTTGAAATGGGGCTTTTTGTCTGTTACAGCTTTGAAAATTATTGGTTTGGAGTTCGATTTTTTCTAGGATTTTAATTATCTCTTCATTATGTGTTGCTGTTGTTGTTGTTGTCGTCTTGTTCTCAGGTGGTCGGCCATAGCTACCCACTTGCCAAAGAGAACAGATAACGAAATAAAAAACTACTGGAACACGCATCTGAAGAAAAGGTTAGCGAAAATGGGAATTGATCCGGTCACCCACAAGCCGAAAAACGATGCTTTGCTTTCCAGCGGCGATGGTCAATCCAAGAATGCAGCAAATCTTAGCCACATGGCTCAGTGGGAAAGCGCCAGGCTCGAAGCTGAAGCTAGACTTGTCCGAGAGTCAAAGCTTCGTTCACATTCATTTCTTAAACATCAGCAGCAGCCAACGGCAGGATTTCCTCCTCCTCCTACTTCCGCTGCTACTGCGGCTTCAACTTCAGCCTCTGCTCAGTTCATGCACAAATCGGCTGCTTGGACAACTGCTGGAATCGGCAGTGATCTTGAATCTCCAACTTCAACAGTTACTTTCTCTGAGAATAATGCGCCGCCGATTATGAATACTGGAAATATTAGAGTGAATTCCATGCCTACGATTGAATTTGTGGGCACTTCTGGTTCATCCGAGAACGGAATCATCAAAGAAGAAGGCGAGCAACAAGATTGGAAAGGCCTTGGAAGCTCAACAAATCTGCCTGAATGCAAAGAAGCTTTTGAAAATTCTGTGTCTTTCACGTCGAGTCTTCACGACATGACAATTTCCATGGAAGGACCGTGGACTCCTGAATCTTTAAGGGCTAATAGTAATGTTCATGTTAATGTTGGTAACGCAATGGAGGAAGGATTCACTAATCTGTTGCTCAATGATTCCATCGACCAGCCGAGCTTGTCGGACAGTGGCAAAGACACCGAAAATAGCGGCGGGGGCGGTAGTGATAGTGGCAGTGATTACTATCAAGATAATAAGAATTACTGGAACAGCATTCTTAATCTGGTGAATTCTTCTCCACCTAACTCCCCAATGTTCTAATAAGAACTTAATTAATCTAAAGTTATTGGTGGAAAATGATGCATGCCATTCAGCAGCACAGCAGGAAGCAAGCAAACTAAAGCACCGAGGTGACACCAAATTTGGAGAGATAGCCTTCGTCAAATTCTTGTCCATTGTTGAGAACACCACTGGGAACGTTTCTGGTGCCAAGGAAGTCTAATTTGTTGTTTCCACAAGTTTATAGACATCGATCAATTAATTATTAAGTGTGAAAAGCAGTGCTTCTTTCTGTATTATTAACAATATATAATATATATGCATGGGATATTGAAAGCAACAGATTATGTAATTCTGCTGCCATTCAATTTCTCATTACTGATCAGTCTGCAAGCAACTTAAGTCTCCTTCTCCTTTCTGTTTAATTGCTGTGGCATAATGTAGATCTCGATTAGGGATTGAAATTGGCATGGACCAATGGAAGAAATTGATTCCAAAGAGAAGTGTATCAAGTGATTGATCACAAGCAACAAGTAATTCTCTTTCTATTTAAGGTTTTTTTTATGAAGGTCTGAACCTCAATTCATTCACTGATTCTTCAATACCAGTGGGTTCAGACCTCTACTTAATTTCACCCAAGCTCCATCCTAGTCATGCATAGATCACCCAAGTTCATGTCAATAAATTGATATACAAACAAATACACAGATAATGTAATACAACCAAATCGTTGTCGGGAATTGAATTTACTTAACGTAGAGAATTGATGGGGCAGTGACTCTATATACAATTGTGTGTGTGTGTGTGTGACATTGAAATGTTGCTCCATGATTTTTGGCTGATTGAGATTTGATTTGACTGCTGATAATTGTCAATAGAGGGGCTCTGTGTGACCTAAATATTTTCTGGATTAATTAAGACAATGTGTTTGTTTTCTAACAAGGTTGCTGAGCTTCTACTTATAAGTCCTATCTAATTTTCTTTTCTTTTAATCTATTGACCACCAAAATATAAGGCCATAGACAAACAAGTATTTAGTAGTTAGGATTTGTCGTTAATTATAACGGATCACATGTCAAGACATAATTTGTACCGTTTATTATTGATTGAAAGAGAATTGTAGTCCATTGCATGAAATATTAGTTGATGACACTGATGTATAATTACTGTAGGGATTCAAACAAGACGCCTTTGCATAAAACATTCTTCATCGGCAACTAGAAAAACTAGCTATTAATAATGCCTGCTGCGAGTTAATCAAGCAATGAATTGACTTCAATCAACATGCAAGAAAATTAATGTAATATTTTCCAGGAAAAATTCCACAGTTTCTTACTCCCCTCATCAATAAACAACAAGTAACACGAACCTCCTTTGTTCATTCCAACCAATGTATGTTGTGGATAATTGATGCATATGCGCATGTGTTGTCGTAGCACACAATCAAACTACAAAAAGGGTTGTTGTTAGTTAAATAATTTTGTGTTCATACCAATGAATGCCATGGGAGAAATCTTCCAAGCAAAATGGCTTTAAAAAATAGGTCTCATGGAACACGCATGCAGATGCAGAACAAGTCAATCTCGGGAATGTATTCAATTTCATTTGCAGATCAATTAATAACCTTTAAATCAATTAGGTAGAGAAGAAGAAGAAGAAGAAGAGGAAGAAGAAGAAAAGATTAAAGGGTTATTTTCCCATTAAATGAATGGATGACAAGGCCAGCTGTGTTGATAGAGCTGGGAGCAATACTGAAATTTTGGCCACGCTTGGAGAAATCAAAAAGGGGGAAGGTAATGATACACCCAATTGTATAAATAATTTTTAGTTGTCATATTTAATTTCTAAATTATATCCGTAAAACCCCAAGAATGCAACAAAAAACTTGATAATTAAAAAAAATAATAATAATAATAATTATATAAAATGAAAATTAAAAATTATGGTAAAAAGAGTTAGAGAAATAGACAATACAACCGAATGCAGTGTAATATGACTGAATCCAAAGCCAGCCAGAAATTTGAATGAAGGTTGTCTTCTCTCCAAGGAAATGGTGTGTTCGTGAAACATTTATTTCGGCAAATAATGAACATCACATGGGTAATAAATTCCATCCACTGACCCCAACTGTACCTTATTTAATGATCTTTGCTTGCTTGCTTGCTTTCTTTGGGTTTAATCACCTATCTAATTTTGTCTGTTACTCGTCAAGTTTATGTGAGAGACTCGTACATGGCAATTAACAGGTCCCAATTTCACTTGAGAAGAAAGCGAAACTGGCATGGAAATAAGAAATGAGCATGAAGAAGAAGAAGAAGAGGACGATAAAAGGGTTCGAATTCACAGGCTCTAAAGTCACAGCAATAAATTTGGAAGATTAAATATGAGTGTACGGATATCTCATGCATTGCATTTAACTCTTCTTCTCTTTCTTTCTTTCTTTCTTTCATCTCTGCAGAGGGCAAGTTAACTGTCAGAATGGATGGATGCCATGCACACCCGTACTGCCCCACTAAATTTCAGATTATTGAAAACTCTCAAAGCGAATTGACTGTCAACTCTAAAGAAATCTCTGGATAATCAAAGCTAATTCGTTTTACCATTGAATGTATGAGAACTATGACTGACACAAATAGATAAGTTCCCCCATCACACTGTATTTCAATGCAATCATTAATGAAGTAATCCCTTCCATTATGCATTAATTAATGGATTGAATTAGTGACTTTCTATTATCCGACTAATAACCTCCCCCCACCAATTATCAATTTCAAGTTCAACACATACATTTTAATTGAAGGATACTCAACCCAATGCCAATACATACATACATACGTACGTACACTTATGAATTCAAGATTTCAAGTCCAATGAGAATTTGGGAACCCATTTTCCAAGCCCATATGCCCAATTCCTACACTTTGAGTGGGTTGAAAATTTCCTCTTAATTAAGACATCCTTTGTAATTTTTTAATTACTAATTAATTATGTATATATAATCATGAAATTAATTATGATAATTAAATTAAATTGTTTCGTCACCAACACTACAATGAAGATTAAAATCTTCTCTTAGTTTTTTTTTATAATCTTTTTAATTTTTATAAAAATAATAACACGTGATATAATAATTTATATTATATTTTTATAAAATTTATAAATTAATTTAATATTTTATAATATAAATTAAAAAAATTTAAAATGTTGGACTTGACCCTGCCCCAACTGTGAACTAGCATGGGCCAACATGACCCGACCCGTTTGACATCCCTAATAGTTTTTGTCTCCCTTTTCGTTAAGAAACTAGAAAATCTGATACTCAACAATGACACAACTGCCAATTCCAGGCTTAAAAATCAGGTCCAAATTAGCAATCTCGGATTGTTGAAACTGTTCTGGAATGATGCAGAAGTGCAAGAAATATCATCGGGTGATTCAATAAATTATCAGAGAAAAGCGCGTCTTCTGCGAGCAGTTTACTCCGCCAAGGATTTCACCAACACCTTGTTCACCAGAAATGAATTTCGGAAGAATTAGAATCCCTACAAAGAAATATGGGTTCTTGCCTTTTTCGTGTTTCAAGTCTTCATGTAGCCATATTCGTTTTATTGATGAGTTGAAGAAATTCGAGAAGTAGATCAGAGTCCTGCTGTTCTCCATTGATCATTTCGGACAAGTCGAAGAAGCTGCTCAGATATCTTTGATCAACAATATTGAATATGTAGTTGGTTACTGTGATAACACTGGATTGAGCGTCCACAGCCTGCAGCGAAGTCGGCATCTGTTTCGTTTGGAGGAGGAAACAGATGCTGTTAGTCTGGAGCGACAAATAAATGTGTTGCCAGCGGCTCGGCTACTTTCTCGACACAATCTTATCCATCGAAATCAGTTTACTGAAGCCTTTGTAATGGTTGGTGAAGGAGGTTCAGGAAAAACAATTCTGGACAGAGCTTTATGCTACACGGTTCCTGTGAAGCGACATTTCAGAAAACGTGCCTGTGTTCATGTTCACGGACTTCTCTGCAGCAAGTTCCAACCCAGAGATGTTGTGATTGACATACTAGCACAGATTAATCAGGACGAGCCTGTGGAAGCAACAGCATCGGAAAAAGAACTGACGTTGAGCGTGAAGAAACTCTTAAAAGGCACCAGGTATTTTATTGTCCTGGAAGATATCGACATGCCAGAATTTTGGGAAGCTCTCCGGCATGCCCTTTATTCTCATCCTACAGTGGTGCAATAATAGTGACTGCCCGTAATGCAACCAATGTACCGTGGGTTGCTGGCAGCTGTTTTTAAACTAAGTACGAATCTTAAATAATGCAGAGATTTTGATTAAGCTCTTCAAGGATGAAATCCTGAATATATGCCGCGGTTCACCTTTACGAATATAGTTGCTTGGAGGATTGATATCTACCAAAAATATAGACTATGACGAGTCGTCAATAGTGTTTAGCAGTGGGAAGATGTCGTGAGTTAAAGCTATAAAGAACTACCTTCAGAGATCAAGCCGTGCTTTCTTTATAGGGGATCTTCCTCAGGCAATTTGAGATTCCTGCGAGAAGGTTAATTCATCTACGGTGTGCTGACGGATTTGCACCACCGTTTGATCAGAAAACATACCCTGAAGAACTGGCAGCAATGTACTTTGAGGAGTTAGTCAAGTAACAAGATGGAGATTAGATGGAAGCCCCAAAATGTGTCGAATGCCCAGTGTTCTAGACGATATCTTCTCTCCAGGGGCGGTGAATGCAGGATTTTTTCTCCCTCAACTTCACTTCTCAGCCAGAATTTACCGTTATGCGGCTGGCAGCTTACTTGGACGTCATCAAGAACTTTTCCTCTTCATTTTTCGAAGTTGGTTATATCATTCGTTCTTATGTAGCATTTGAAACCCGAGGGCAAGGCTCACCCGGACAGAGTTGATTTTCCTTAACAAGATTGTCAGTAGCAGAGGGTTTGGATTGCGGTAGGTGCTTGATCTCGGGGGCGTATACATACCTTTGTTATCTGATGAAGCACTGGGAAAATTATTACACTTTGAGTCATCTAGGTTTGAGATCGACTTTTATAGATTCTCAACCAAGTTGTGTGGGTAATCTGCCATATTTAGAGACTATGGATGTCAAGAATACTAAAATACAAGATTTGCGTTGTTCAATATGGCAAGCCAAGAGCCTGCAATACCTCTGAACTGGATTCATTCTGAAAGAGCCGTGACCTTCTCAAACTCGCTCAGCAAACTTCATACTTTATGGGGCCTATAGATCAAAGATGACAGAGATGCAGTGTATAATTTCAGAAACTTTACAAGACTCGGAAAGCTGCGCGTGACATGCAGTTCAGCATTGGCATTAGTGAAGATAGCTAGTTGGATTTCTTAGTTGACCAAGCTTCAATCCTTAAAGTTAGCATTTTATCTCAGTTGACCAAGTTCCAGTTGCAGATGATGACAGAGCATTGCAAGCTACAGGAACTGTATTTGCCAGGAAAACTTCCAAAATCTGTAATTGATGTTCAATTCCTTCCTCCAAACTTGAAGATCTTAACTCCATCAATGTCAGAACTGGAAGACGGATCCATTGACAACGCTAGGGCAATTGTGTCACTTGAAAATCCTAAGGCTTCTGGCCGACTCCTAAAAAGGAGAACAAATGAAATGCCTCCCCGGAAGATTTCCCCAACTGCTTGTATTGAAACTGTGGAAGCTACAGCTGAAAGAGTGGACATTGGACAAAGAAGCCATGCTTTGCCTGAGAGAATTAGAAATCAGAAGCTGTGGCAAACTGGAACGGCCCCAACGGTTGCAATATGTGATCACTCTGATACAATACCAATTGACAAATATGCCATCGGCTTTTGGAGCAGCTCTTGAAGAAAACCCAGGTAGTAAAACTGTTCATGTAAAAAATATCGTTACTGAACATTCTATCATCATTCTAAAATCTCTAAACTTCTGTAAGTTAAATCAGGTCTAAATTTACAAGCACTAAAATTTGAGCGAAGTCAGATTGATTTTTTTGATCAAACATACCATGTGAACTTCGCTGGCAAATTAAATTGCCATCACTATGATTCTGTATCCTTCTATTTTATGGCAACTTCCTCTCTCTCTCAGCGTCTCCCCTTGCTTCTTAATTACTTTGTCATGATTAATTCACTGCAATGAAATTAAACTTGTGAAGTTATTATGATCTTCCGCTGTTACAAGTTGATCTATTCCAAGAAGATGAGGACAGTGATGGAAGTAATTCCTCCAAGAATATGCGACTGGCAGTTCTACTCGTCATTCTGGGTCGTCACAGGAAGTATGATCCCAAACTGTGGTTCGGAGTTTTCATGTGGTCTGTGTACTTAGCAGCATTTTCCGCAGCAACTTTTGCTCTTGGTATTTTCTAATAACCTCACACGTATGTACGATGACGACGACGACAATACAGGACCTCTTGGTGCAAACACTGAACCAACTGCGTTATGTCCACCATTTCTTCTTTTGGCCTTGGGTGGCCCGGACACCATTACTGCATATTCCTTACAAGACAGTGACCTCTGGTTGTGGCACTTGGTTAGACTTCTTATCCAAACGGTAATTGCTTCTCATGTCTTTCTCATGGCTTGGGCAGGTTCTTGCCTTTCAATTCTATTCATTCTTACGTTTTTTGCAGGGCTGATCAAGTATGGAGAAAGAAATTGGGTTCTCAGATCAGCGAGCAATAAACAACTTAAGAGAATCCATGTTCTTCAGTACTAATCATCTCAAACTTCCAGAGACGACATTGAATTGTTTGGTAGACGTAGAGAAAACAAAGTTAAGAATATCGAGGAATATATAGCCAGACCAGAAATAATTCCTGAGGCTCAGCCACTAGCAGATATCGTCTGAAGAGGATAAATTATGTACAGCCTATGGACAAGAAGGTCGTAACAAGCTTCAATTTGGTAAAAATGATGGAAATAGGTAATTGATCAAACAAATTTCAGGATTCAAGTTCCGTCTTCAGTCGTGCATCAGAATTGCCTTCAAGAAACACTTTCACAAGCTGCTGACGCATCAAGAACACAAGATGTCTCAGGTAAATAGAATGCATGTGCAAAACTGGTCGATTTTTTCTTTTATAAAGATTTTAAGAGATTCAAAGAAAAGATGGGTTAAAGCCTTAAAGGTGGCATGAACAGTCTTCAAAGTCCATAAACAACGACTATGCAAGAATGTCCATGGCTCTGTGGCCAATCTGACATTCCAATATAGAAGGTAGAACGTAAGAAGCATGTATTTTTACGGCAGCCAAGTCAAGTCATTATTTAATGACTGTTCTCATTTAAATTAATGGTGGAACGAACAAAATCAGAGCATTAATCATAAGCAGAGCTTTGACTACTTGGATATAATATATATATATATATATATGATATATATGCATATGCAAAATCTACTAATGTAAGGGGATTACTGGCAGCAGAAACATGTTACAAGCTTAAGCTGCAAAGCGGCTCCCTCGTCATCCATTTCTGCACATTAAACATAGATTAGGCAACCCATGTATAATCAATGCCCAAGGTGCCTCAGTACTCGTGCAGATTCAGTTCCTAAATCTAGTTATTTATCCCATCTTCTCGCCCAAAACCCATATCAAATATTCTTCATTTCAAACCCATAACAGGCTGAAGAAACCCAGAAAGAAAAAAGAAAAGAAAGTGAAACGAGGGTTAACAAAGAACCGGGTTAATGAATTCCTAACGCTCTCGAAAAGCTACGGCGAGTTGGCGACTATAAACACAGTAGAAGAATTGAGAGGCAATTGCAAGTACCGTTGGATTGTTATTTATAGTGGATGCGATGTGACGTTAGTAGGGTTTTTCTATCTCTACCTTTGCACAAGGGATGCGTTATCCCTTGGGATAATGACGTTAAGTCTCCGAATTTATTGTTTTATACATATAAGGATATTAATTTCCTTTTTGTATCAAATAGGTCCCATCCTTTTTGTCACTTTAGGCAGGAAAGACAATGTGGCTTTTAGCAAAGGCAAACACAGATGCCGAGTTTGGACTACGTGTTAATATATTATATCATATTTTTAATATATAATAAATAATAATTTAAAATAATTATTACCCTCCTTCGCGGTACCATCTCATAATCTACATCTAACCTGTCTCCATCCGCCACGTCACTCACCATCTCCATTACGTAACCCTGGTTTAAATATTAATTCTTACTGATAGTCAGAGACAAAACGACAACGGAGCGCGCTTTTTCAAAAGGAGGAAACCTCATCGTTTGCTTTTCTTAGTTTCATTTCAGTAGGGGAGGAAAGAAAGACGGAGAGAACCACAGCTTGCGACGTCGTAATGGCAGTCTCCTCGTGTTCGAATCCTAAGCTTTCGTCGATTTCCTCTTTTTTGTCTTCATCTTTCGAGTGCCGGTCCGATACCGATTTCTCGGGCGGTTCGGCTCGGTTCGATAAGCCGAGGATGTCCGCCAGAGTTATGGGAACGTCGACGACGGCGTCGTTTAGCTGCGCATCGTCTCTGATCTTCAGGTTTCCTCCGAACTTCGTGCGACAGCTGAGTACGAAGGCGAGGAGGAACTGCAGCAACATCGGTGTGGCGCAAATCGTGGCGGCTTCGTGGTCGAACAGCTCGGGTTCCGGCCCTAACTCGGCGGCTGCTGCGGCTTCGGGATCAGCCGCCGCATCCGCCGTTCCTGCCCCTGTCGCGCCGGTCAAGATTCCGACCGGTGATGACGTGGAGGTAGTTGACGGATTGAATGTACAGCTGGAGGCCCTTGCTGATTTGAAGAAAGAAGCCTCGTTTTTGCGCTCCGGTGGGAGCCTTGCAATTCATGCTGGTACATTTTTTTTATTTTAATTTCCCATTCCAGTTAATGTTCATTTTTATTTCGTATTTTCATGTTTCGAGTGGTTCTTAGTTCATTTTTGCTGATGTTACTTGTGCACAATAATAAATGAGTAGATATTATTTGAGAAACTGAAGCGGAGGAACTTTAATTGATTATAATTTGTTTAAGGAATTAATTAACTGGAAATTATATGTGGTGTTTGGCTAATGATTCAATATGTAACGTTTGGATTGTTTTTCATTTTAGGTGAAAGATTGGGTCGCGGTATTGTAACAGATGCAATTACTACTCCGGTTGTGAATACTTCCGCCTACTTCTTTAAGAAAACTGCTGAGCTTATTGATTTCAAGGCATGCATTATTCTGCCGTGAATGTTGTATCATTTATGATTGTTATGCTTGAGGAAATAGGATTAATGATTAATATTTCTATGGTGTCGTGGCAGGAGAAGCGCCATCCAAGTTTTGAATACGGGAGGTATGGAAACCCAACGACAGTTGTCTTAGAGGAGAAGATAAGGTTTGACCAGTTCTTTTTTTTTCCAAAGAAAAGACAAAGTTAGATACTCTTTGGGGCAGATGTGTTTTGAAGATTTTTAGTTGTCACATTCTCTGTTTCAGTGCACTTGAGGGGGCTGAATCTACTGTGATTATGGCATCTGGAATGTGTGCTAGCACAGTCTTGTTGATGGCACTGGTTCCAGCTGGGGGCCATATTGTGACAACCACTGATTGCTACAGGAAGACTAGGATTTTTATTGAGACTGTTCTTCCCAAAATGGGTATCACGGTATGGATTTCTTTCAATATAATATTTAACACTGCTTTACTTATTGTCTTTCTGAATCATTGCTATTTTTAGGATATTCATAGAAATTTTTAGGGGTTCAACTGATATTTCTGATTCATCTGTTATGCAGGCTACAGTTATTGATCCTGCAGATATGATAGGCTTGGAGTCAGCACTGAACAACAACAAAGTAATGTGGAAATGTTCAGCCTATTTTTTTTTCTCTAGTTAACACTATTTTTGACGTGTTGAAAATGATTACTATCCTAAGTTGAGTGGCTTGATGATGCAGGTTTCACTTTTCTTCACCGAGTCTCCGACTAATCCATTCCTAAGGTGTGTTGACATCAAACTGGTCTCAGATCTTTGCCACAGCAAAGGAGCACTAGTTTGCATAGATGGTACTTTTGCCACCCCACTCAATCAGAATCCTCTCAGCCTTGGTGCTGATCTTGTCCTGCACTCTGCGACAAAATTTATTGGAGGCCACAATGACGTGAGTTGGCTTGCATTGGTCAATCCAGCTGGTTGAAAAGATTTTTTACAAGCAATCTGTCAAATCTTCAGTAATGGGAGCACTAAACAGGCAAATATTTTTGTTCAGGTCCTTGCAGGCTGCATTAGTGGTTCTGAGAAGTTGGTTACACAAATTCGTAATTTGCATCATGTTTTGGGTGGTGTTCTCAACCCAGTGAGTGATCTGTTTTAATCAGTCTTCTTGGTGCATTATTGTTTAGATTGATCATATGAATTTTATATTGGCCTAGGAAATGGTTTTTAGTTGGTATATGCCTGAAACTTGGGGACTTGATTGTGTTCCAAATACACTGCTTACTTGCTTTTTGAGGAATTTTGGCTTTACTTTTGTTCATTGAAACTTCCTTGCCATAGTAATCTTTACTGTATTTCAATTTTGTCTCTGTTGATAGAATGCTGCATATCTGATCATTCGAGGCATGAAGACACTGCATCTTCGTGTACAGCAACATAATTCAACTGCATTGAGGATGGCCCGGATTTTAGAGGCACATCCTAAGGTATGGTGTTTTTTTTTCAAATCATATTTCTTTCATTTTGCTAGTGGCATCTCAGTCTGGGCTGCAAAAGATTTAAACTAACTTGCTGGGTTTTCATGAATGCAATTTTCTTTAGTAACTCAAGTAATTACTTTGTCACTAAAGCTTTTAAATTGGATTTTACTGTGACTTGGTACATTTACTATCGCAGCTGAGTGTGCAGCAGATAGAGCTATTAAGCAACAGAATTATTGTCTGATCATTCTGATGCTTGACGGGCTAGATTACCATTTACTTATGATTGATGATAAGATTGTAAATGGAAATATTAAAATTATAGAAAATATATTTGATTAGTTGGATACTTGTATTTCCTGTTAACATCTGTATTGCTAGGGCTCACATAATATCATTGACAGGTGAAGCGTGTCCACTATCCAGGTTTGACAAGTCATCCTGAGCACCATATTGCCACTAAACAAATGACTGGTTTTGGTGGTGTGGTCAGTTTTGAGGTGAGCTTTTCTGACCCTGTGGCACACACACACATGCACATTCAAAATAAATAGCATGTGAGACTCCTTTAATGTACTGGTAACTGGTGATTTGTATTCTAGTCACTTAGATGCCTTAATTTTGAATCTGTTTTCTGGAGCTTCGAAGTTCACTTTTGTAATTCATGCAGGTTGATGGTGACTTAACGACCACCATTAAGTTTGTCGATGCTTTGAAAATCCCATATATCGCCCCATCCTTCGGTGGCTGCGAGAGCATTGTGGATCAGCCAGCTATAATGTCTTATTGGTATGCTATCAACATTATCTAATCTTAACATTGAACTCAACCCATTCCAACATTAGACATATCTGTTATGTCCATGACGTCACCTCACACAACATGCTAAACAAAAATAGTAGTAGGGTAAACCTCTTGCTTTTGTCACACAAGGTTTAGAATTTGTTTGCCGTTTAATATATAGTTACAATTATAGTTTATTATAGTTAAATTATAGTTTAATTATTGTTACAATTACAATTTTGTTTTCTCATGTTGCAAATGGTAACAGGGATCTTAGCCAACAAGATAGGCTTAAATATGGGATTATGGATAACTTGGTTCGCTTTAGCTTTGGAGTTGAAGACTTCGAAGATTTGAAGACTGACGTACTCCAGGCCCTGGAGACTATGTAGGCAGCGGCGGGTGTTCCACCTTCGGCAATTTTCCTTTTTCTTTTCCCTAGCCAGCATTTTCTTTCAAATGTGCCAGCTAGTCTTCGATCCTCTCAGATTTTGTATTGTTAAATTAGCAAATTTCTCTGTGATGTTATGTTGTAGTTCTCTATCATTACTGACAAATGAAGATGTGATGATCCCAAGAATAATTTGGAAACTTCATTTGCAATGTTCATTGTGTTAAGTTCTGGTTTTCAGGGAGTTCTGAATGTTTCAACAATGGATTAAGGTGAGATTGCAAAATCTAATAAAATTATGGCTTCACAGGCTGCAGGATCGGAAGAACAGGTCAAGGTGACAGAAGAATATTGAAATTGGAGATCCCAAAGCAGAGACTTTGCCGAAATGCAATTAAGAAAAATTCATGCTGTGGATTTAACCCGAATTTGATGGGGATACCATAAAAATCTGCTCTTCTTGGCGTGTTAAAGTTGAAACACTTAATCATCTTAGATTAAAGTATATCTTAATTTTAAATAATAATAATAATAAAAAAATTAAAATATTTGAAATAAATGTATCTGAATACTTAGAATTTTGAAATAAATGAAGACAAGACAAAAGGCAAAGTTAAAAAACAGGGCAACATGTATGTATTTTATATTTTTAAAAATTTATTATTTTTAACTTAATATATTTTTATAAAAATTTAAAATGAAAGATAAAATTAATTTAATTTTTATTAAAAATTTTTTAATTTAACAGTAATAAAAATTATGAAATGTATCCGTGCAAACAATGGACACCCCCAAAAGCATAAGACAACTACAGTTGGCAAAACATAAGAGGGAGAGAAAGCAAAGTAAAAGGCCAAACAGAATCTGACAATGTTCTCCTCCATAATCCACCAACAAACTCTTACTCTGTCTCTCTCCGTCTATATATATCCATATCTATATGTACTGTGATCCTGAGCTCACTTCCGAAAGTTTCCAACTTCTTCCTTCGCAACGCCCTTTTGGATTCTTCGCTTTTACCTACTTTCTTTTCCCTTCTCTCACTAATTCATCGTAGTGATTATCAGTTTTCGGTTATCATCATCAATAGTTGAAAACAAAAACATCATTCAACGAGGATGAAATTTGGCAAAGAATTCAGGACCCATCTGGAGGAGACTCTGCCGGAGTGGAGAGACAAGTTCCTCTGTTACAAGCCCCTGAAAAAGCTCCTCAAACACTTCTCTTCCGCTGACTGTCAACCCCACCAGCAGCAACAGTTGGCGGCGGCGAACCTTGAAGATGATGTTCATCGGCCGGAGAACAGTAGCGGTCGTTCCTTGGTTCAGCTTCAAGATTGGTTTGTTGGAATTCTCAATGAAGAGCTGGAAAAGTTTAATGATTTTTACGTTGACAAGGAGGAAGAATTTGTCATACGTTTTCAGGTCCTTTTCGTTTACTCATTCATTCACTCACTCTTTCCCTAGTTATGTTCTATAAGATTTTGTTACTTTGACTTATAATGAACAAGAATCAATGATCTTATAAAGGAGAACTTTCATTGGAAAGGAGAGAAATTTTATTAGAAAGAAGATTATTTTTTTTTCCTCAGTAGATTGATTGAATCATGCATTTATTATTGTGATCTTGGGTTCCATGTGGATCCCACGAGATGTTGAAATCACAATGCCAGATGAGTAAATAAGGAGAGGATAACTCTTACGACTAGTTATCATAGAATCTATAGATTGAATAAGGTAATTAATTGGTGAGATTCATGTTACAGGTGACATTTTCTTATTAGTTCTTTGAACAAAGATGAAGGACTGCTGAACCTGGGAATAATAGAACAAGAAGAGGGAATGTTTGATGTTGGTGATGATTAGGAGTCGAAAAATTACCCGTTTGTTTTTGGAAACTGAATTGGCTTGATTAATTATAAGAGTGAGAGATCGAAGTGGATATCACTAATAGGATGGATTCTCTCTGTTGTTTGATTCGTTAAAGTCTATTGAATTTAGGCAGAAATTATATGACCTTTACTGCAAGTCAAGATTGTGAACTTCAAGAATTATACATCTTAAGAAATGGGTATATGGCTGCAGTGACACTCTTTAAATGAATACATGGTTATAGGAAAAAATAAAGTTATAAGAAATGAATTCATCTAGAAGGAGAACGGATCAGGGAGTGGTGTGATTTAAGCTGAAGCTGCTAAATTGGCATGCAAAAGGTTGAAATAACTTCTGTTGTCTATGTAGCCATCAACTAGATCTAATTTGGTTTTAATTCTACCAGAATTTCTGAATAGGAGTTCAATTTCCATGATCAGGTCTTAAAGCATCAAGGTATTCTTGTTCTTGATGTTGTAGGCTGGGATTATGTTGGAGTCATTTCACTCGTGGGGTTTTCTTGTTTCTTAAGTTCGTTCTTAGATTGAGCTATCTCAAACAGAAAGTAACTATTGAATATTCTGTTTGTTTCCTCTGTAGCTTGAAAGTGACAAAAGACATTGACATTTACCCTAACCTATTATTCTCGTGGAAAAATGATTTATTCCTACCAAAAGAAACTAATAAGTAGATTTTTGTGTTATTTTGAAAAGGTGATGGTTAAAGCATTACAGTTATGATTTGATTATCAAACTAAAAATAACAATACAATTCATCCTCTCAATAAATGAATTATGGATGCACGAATGACTGATTTTGCTCTTACAGCTAATTTATTATGGACTTATCAGGTGTTTGTTATTTGTGATTTTAATGCTTGAAATTTCACATAGCTCTTTTTCGTAAAATTCTAGTGGTTGGTTCATTAATTTCCTTGGTGGAACCAAATGTCTGGTCGCTAAAGAATCAAATATGTGACCCATTTTCATATTTATGACAGCAATACGCCATGTTATGATGCTACTGTATCTCCTCTTATTGTTTTTCTTTTTCGGGTATGACAGGAGCTGAAGGAAAGAATTGACCAAGTTAAGGAGAAAAGCGGTGGAGCTTTTACTTCTGAATGTGAATTTAGCGAGGAAATGATGGACATCCGCAAGGACTTTGTCACCATTCATGGGGAGATGGTGCTCCTTAAAAATTATAGCTCCCTAAATTTTGCAGGTGCAGCAACCTGTACATTTATATGTTATATTTGACTTGCATTTGTAAGCACTTCGTTGTTTTGCAGATGGTGCAGATGGTTGCCAGTTTCTGAAACTATTTTCATATTTTTGGCCATGCAGGGCTGGTAAAAATTTTGAAGAAGTATGATAAGAGAACAGGGGGACTGTTGCGTCTACCCTTCACGCAACTTGCCTTGCATGAACCTTTCTTTACCACAGAATCTCTCTCAAGGCTAGTCCATGAGTGTGAGGCAAATCTTGAACTTCTATTCCCATCACAAGCTGAAGTCATCGAAGCTCCTGCTACAACCACACCAGACAAATCAAAGCCACAGCTTAATGACGCTGCAAATGTCTCACCCGACCGTTCATCAACTCTCGGGGAGGAAACCTTGGATGTATATAGAAGCACACTTGCTGCAATGAAAGCCATAAAAGGCCTTCAAAAAGCTAGCTCCACCTGCAATCCATTGTCCTTCTCGTCTCTATTTAAGAGTCAGGCTGATGAAAGCATTGGTGCTGTAACAGCTGAAAACTCTGCTTCCAACTCTCCAGCCACATTGCAAAATGAAGAAGGTTATCAAGAAGATACCCGCTCTACATGACAGCCTAGTTTTTTCTGTTGCATTTTTACCTTTTTGTTTTCCGTTTTTCCTAAAAGTTCCTTGTAACAAGTTGAAACTGAATAATGAATGACTGGCACTCTAACTGCATGTAAGCTGGTAAAAACATGGTTGTTGCATCTTATGAAAATCACAGCCCTGCAGTGTAGCATGCATTGGCATTTTCTTTGAAGTTAGAGTGCAACAAATACTCATCTTCCAGCCATGGTTGTTACATGTACATTCTTTTTCCTCTGGTACTGCCTTGCTGAGTAAACAAATGAAAAACAAAAGAATCACTTATGTGCAGCAATCTGCTAAAACTAAAAGCTTTCATCTCTTTCACGTCCATGCTTTTCATATACTCATCTTCATTATCAGCATGGTTAAAAGGCAAAGGTGCCGACTTAAATGCTCTATACTTCCCAACATTGTTAAAGTGCTCACTTTCCAGCCTGTTTGATCAAAATCATGAATTTGTCAGCACAAATTCAGAGATTAGTATCCAAATTTATTCTAATATCAGTAGGTTTTCTTTCATTTTCATTGGAGATTGTATTCTAGTTACTTTCAGATGTCAACATTTTCTTCTGCTATTAAATTAGAGATGGATTTTGCATTTTGCACCAGAATTAAGTATAGCATACCTGAAAAAATTCCAAATGCCACGCAGGATAATCTCCAAGCTTGCAACTAGTGCAGTTAAGGCTGTTCTATGCGGAAATGGAGCTTCTCTAAACCCTAACACTGTCTACATCCAAGCAAGTCTCAGTAAAATGGTCAAGACCTGAAATTCAGCCAAAAATTGATTGTTCATTAGGAAGGCATAGAACTAAATTTACAGATATAAAACGACTCGTCATCGAGTAATTAGACCATAAATAATAGAAGCAATTTACAAGCTTTCTTACCATGGCTATGAAGTAAATGCTTTAGTTCGGTAAAATGAGTTTGTCTCTCAACCAGGGGTTTCTTGAATTTCGGTCCAGTAGACCCCAATCTATGACGAGATCCCAGTATGTATTAAAAACTGCTGCAAGTCCTGAACTGGCTGCCGCTATTATCAGCAGAGTTTTCCCTCTCCTCAAATCGTATATGGTAATTGTAGCAACTGCCATAATGGTTGAGAGATATTTTAGTGCATTAAGACATTCTTTCGATCTTTCTCTTCAAATAGGCGTTGAAGGTACTGAAAGCTACTGTGAGAACCATTGTTGTTTATTCCAAAATGCAAGCTAGAACATGAGAAACTCAGGATCAAAGTACCTGAAGAAAACGGATCCAATATGGTATGATTGCAAGTACTAAATAGAACTTTGGAAAATGTCACTTTGTCTGCATTCGTTTGATCTCCTTTTGAAGTCCCCTTAGCCATTATAGCACACATAGAATTCCAAACTTCTAAGAGCTTGTACCTGAAATGAAATAACAATGCGAATATAGTTTTACCTTGTAAAGTGGGGCACAGATACAGCGGAATGTATATCGGTTAACGAAGAACCGGGATATTGAAAGGACAAAATGATATAAGAATCAAAATCTGCAAAAGAAATCACCAGTTTATGTTCATTAGACAAAAGTGATTTGGTAAGAAAAGCATAATCTGTGCATTGTATTGATAAAAACAGATTGATTATGAAACTCACGGTGAGTAGACCCAAAGGAACTAGTTCAGTTAGAGCTCTGAAGCTTCTTGTTCTTGAATCCATCTGCATATCCAGATTTGAAAGGACACTGGCAAGTGCAAGTACAGAAAGACCCCAACTAAGGAGGAGGAATTCTCGATAACCCAATTCTCTTCCTTGCTTAAAGCCAAATATGAAGGGATACTTAACCCAATAACGCTTCCAAAAGAATAAGTCTCCTGAATACATTAGCATATGCAGGAATATGTACCCGAAAAGACTGCAAAAAGAGAGTGACGAAAATTATCAATTGCCTGACTTGATTTTCCTTCTTTGGTTTAAGATAGACACGTTTTTGTTGCATCAATGTATGCAAAGCAAATCAAAGTACCTGAACTCACCTGTAAAGTGGGAATATGTTTTCCATGTACATCGTGCACCCAGGACTATCAAGAACATTTCTTGCATGGATAGGCACAATAATGGCCACTATAAGTGCGAGGGAGAAGCCAAAGAATATTCCTACAGGCTCACTGCAGCTATGAGAATTGATTCAAAATTTTGGGAAAAAAGGAAGCAAATGACCAACTGATGCATTAGGATAAGTTTTAGCTATAAAAAATGTTATGGTATGTCTCTCCCTTCTAGCTTTCGGTCTTAATGCGTCCATTCCTATTCTGCGATTTTTCCATTTGCAAAGTGCTTAACAAATTTATTCTCTACTCTTTCTATGAGCTTAGTAACCTGCGAAAAAGCAAGCCACCATGGATGGAAAAGTTATCAGCAAAAGGGTGCTTGTAGCATCCACTGACATAAAAAGAGTCTTATTAGCTAAGAACTGACCTCCTCAGAGCTGCCGAGATAAGAATTATCCACCATTCGTAAGTAAGCTTTTGATGCATTCCTTGAAGTGATCTTGTCATACTTCTTCATGATCTTGGAGAATGCCGATTGATTCAAAAAGCTGTAATAAACAGTTTATCAGTTACGTCAATATCTTTACGCTATTGTCATTTCTACACAAGAAGAACAAAATTGACATTGCCAGTAGCTTTTCAGAAGTCTAAGCTTGTGGTGGAACTCAAGAAATGCCCTTTTCATTAGCTCCTCTGCTTTCTTCAGTTCACTTTTGCTAAATGATCTCTCTAATTTTGACATGAGTACACCTTTCAATGCTGATACCCTCGTTTCAGCCTTAACATTGATTTTTACATGATCCAACACCTCTGATGAAGCCGGTTTAAATCCCTTTATAACTGTCTGACTTCTCGTTTTCCTCTGTGTTCTAGCCTTTTCCCTCCGAGTGTCCTTCATCGCTCATCTCAACTTCTTGAGTCGTTTCCAAATGCCCTGCATTTTGCGAAACCAATTACATCTCTCAGATACTGAAAGAGGCCATATACATAACAAAAACGTGGACAGGGATCCTCTCCAAGTCTTTTCTATCCTTGAAGATAACAAATCCTCAAACTATCACAATCGAGCACGTACAAGATACCATTAATCCTCAACAGCAAAGAAAACTGGAGTTTGCTACCCCGATATAAGCGAGATTCAAACTCGAACCTCTTGTACAATCCCAAGAAATATGTTAATGAAACAGTTAACCACAAAAATTTGACATGATATAAGATTTCACTGACCTGGTTTTCTTCCATTGATGAGTTGAAAAGATGCAGAAACTCCATTACTAGCAAGATTGACCATATTTGCTCCTCCCAAAACAGGATCGTCAACCTTAATCCGAAAGCAATCAAAGCATCCATTTGTTTACTCAACTCCTCTGCTTCTGCCAAAACTTCCTCCACTTTCTTCTTATAGAAACTCACTACCTTATTAAATTCATCATCCAGCCTTAGAAAAAACAGAAGGTTAAACTGTCCTCCTTCGTGCCACAATCAACCATTGATTTAATGCAGAAAAAATCTTCTTTCCTGCATGAATACGTCTTATGTCGAGAACACTAATTTATCTTATTATATAACAATGGATTGAACAGCAGTTTGGTCGAGAAAATCTAACGTATGATGTCCTTCAAACATGGCTGTCAACGGAGTATAACAACTTACTGGAACTAAGCTGTCCCGAAAGTTGATTTTGCGATTGTCAATTTCATCACACACTATATGAACACAATAACATGAAACGGGAGTTCATCTTGCCGCGTTGGGTATGTACGACTTGTCATCTAAACATATGAATATGAAATGACATGTAGTCTAAATTATGGTACAAGAAACAGCTTTATCTTATCCCCTTAACCAAACTTCTCCTTTGTTTTATCAGGTTATAGATTCTATTAAATAATTCTATTGAGATTAATTGATTTAAGATTTTCTTTATATCTTAAACAGGTGCTATGTTCCTTTTTGAATGATTGAATTTTTCTAATAATATTGAATTTCTATAATTACAGTGTGATAATAAATAACTCAACACTGCAAACATTTTAATCATTACTGTTGGAATCATGGATTTATTGAATCCAAATGAACGAATTATGTTCTAATTCATAAAATAAAATTCCCACCATGAAAACTGAGTAGTTGTATATGCTCAAAGTACAAGTTCTTGCTGTATGTTTTGCTGACCTTGGAACATTCCTCACTTTTTATCAGTCTTCTTCTTCTTCTTCTTCATTGACAATCATAATATTCTTTTTTTTATTTTTTATTTTTTGTATATAATCAATGCCTTGCATTTGTTGAAGTTCAAAATACTAACTGCTCTAATTGTTTGGTACATGCCCACTTAAATTTCCATACAAATTAAGCATGCATGGAGGGCCTAAAGAGAGAGATTTTACAACTTTGTAAAGACCAAACCATTTCGAAACTAGCACCAGGTGGTTAGTGCTGGTTCACAATGGAAATCATCCCCCATATAGATTTTGGGTTTAGCATTTTGTTCCATACTCAATGTGAAGATAATTTAAACTGCGTCCGTGTGTGTGATTGAATCATGCATTTGCTGTTGCGATTTCTGGGTTTCATGTGGATCCTACGAGATGTCGAAATCACAATGCCAGACGAGTAGAGGTGGGGAGTATAACTTTTACGACTTTGTATCATAGAATCTAACCTTTACGACTTGGTATCATGGAATCTATTGATTGAATAAGGTGACTACTTGGTGAGATTCATGTTACAGGTGAAACTTTCTCGTTAGTTCTTTGAATAAAGATGAAGGACTGCTCAACCTGAGAGTAACAGAAAAAGAAGAGGGAATGTTTGAAGTTGGTGATGATTAGGAGTCAGATACAGAAATGAAGATTGCTAATAGGATGGATTCGATCTGTTGTTTGATTCGTGAGAGCCTATTGAATTTAGGCAGAAATTATAGGAGTTTATTGCGAGTTAAGATGTTGAACATCAAGAACTAAACTTCTTAAGAAATGGGTATATCGCTGCAGTGACACTCTTAAAATGAATACATGGTTACGGGAAAAAAAATAAACAGAAATGAACTCAACTAGAAGGAGAACTGGTGAGGGAGTTCAATTTCCATGATCGATCAGGCCTCAAAGCATCAAGGTATTCTTATTCTTCATGTTGTAGGGCTGGGATTATGCTGGAATCGCTTCCCTTGAGGATAATTGACCGAATTAAGGAGAAAAGCGGTGGAGCTTTTACTTCTGAAAAGTGAATTTAGCGAGGAAAAGATGCACATAAGCAAGCACTGTCCCTAAATTTTGCAGGCACAGCATCTACTGCATTTATATGCTATATTTGGCTTGCATTTGTAGGCTCTTCGTTGTTTTGCGGATGGTGCAGATGCTCGCCAGTTTCTGAAACTATTTTCATATTCTTGGCTACAAAGGGTTGGTAAAAATTTTGAAGAGGTATAATCAAAGAACTGGGGGATTGTTGCGTCTACCTTTCTCTCCACTTGCCTCACATGAACCTTTCTTTACGACAGAATATCTCTCAAGGCTAGTCCATGAGTGCGAGGTGAGTCTTGAACTTCTCTTCCCATCAGAAGCAGAAGTCATTGTAGCTCCTGCTACCACCAAACCAGACGAAGCAAAACCACAGCTTCATCAACTCTCGGGGAGGAAACCTTGGATGTATATAGAAGCACACTTGCTGCAATGAAAGCCATCAAAGGCCTTCAAAAAGCTAGCATCACCTGCAATCCATTCTCCTCTCTATTTAAGTGTCAGGAGTATGGCCGGTGCTGTAACAGCTGAAAGTTCCTTACCAAGTTTTTGTTGTATTTTTACCTTCTTTCCCCTAAAAGTTCCTTGTAACAAGTTGAAACTGAATAGTGAATGGCAGGCACTCAACTGTATGTAAGCTGCTAATCAAATCAATGAGGAAGGTTAAGTTGATGAAATTTCCCATTCACTCATCAATTTAAAGCTGCCAGTGTACGTGCATTTCATCTTTTTTCTTTTCAAGTGTTGACTGGAGCCTCTATTAATCAAGCACAATTGCCATGAGTACAGTTTTTACCTGTATTGATCAAGGACTGGAGTTTACATTCTGATATGAAAAATCACAGCACCCGCTGTGTTGCATGTATTGGCATTTTTTTGGAATGACAACATATGCATTCTTTTTCTTCTGGTCCATCTCTGTCTAACATATTAACTATAAACAAATAAAAAAAAACAAAAAAGTCACTTAAGGTGCAACAATCTACTAAAACTACAATCTTTCATCTCTTTCAGGTCCATGTTTCTTATATACTCTTGTCTTCATCATCATCATAGTTAAAAGGCAATGGTACTGACTTAAATGCTCTATACTTCCCAACATTGTTCAGGTGCTCATTCTCCAGCCTGATCAATCAAAATCATGAATTTGTCAGCACAAAATCGGAGCTTAGAATCCAGATTTATTCTAATATCAGTAGTTTTTCTTTATGTTCATGTGAGATTGTATTATGGTTACTTTTACACATTAATATTTTCTTCTGCTATTAAAGTGGAGATGGATTTTGCATTTTGCACCAGAATTAAGTATAGCATACCTGAAAAAATTCCAAATTCCACGCCGAATAATCTCCAAGCTTGCAACTAGTGCAGTTAAGGCCGTTCTATGCAGAAATGGAGCTTCTCTAAACCCTAAAACTGTCTGCATCCAAGCAAGTCTCAGTAAAATGTTCAATACCTGAAATTTAGCCAAAAGTTGATTGTTCATTAGGAAGGCGTAGAACTAAATTTACAGATATAAAATAACTCATCATCAAGTAATTAGACGATGAATAATAGAAGCAATTTACAAGTTTTCTTACCATGGCTATGAAGTAAATGCTTCTGCTTGGTACAATAAGTTTGTCTCTCAACCAGGGGTTTCTTGAATTTCGGCGCAGAAGACCCCAATCTATGACGAGATCCCAGTATGTATTAAAGACTGTTGCAAGTCCTGAACTGGCTGCCGCTATTATCAGCAGAGTTTTCCCTCTCCTCAAATCGTAAATGGTCCTTGTAGCAACCCCAAAAATGGTTGAGAAATATTTTAGTGCATTAAGACCTTGCATTCTATCTTTCTCTTCAAGTAGGCGACGAAGGCACTGAAACATAAAGCTACTGTAAGAACCATTATTGTATATTCTACAATGCAAGATAGAACACAAGAAACTCGAAATCAAAGTACCTGAAGAAAACGGATCCAATATGGTATGATTGCAATTACTAAATAGAACTTTTGGAAAATTTCACTTTGCCTGCATTTGTTTGATCTCCTTTTGAAGTCACCCCAGACGTAGTAGCAAACATAGAACTCTAAACTTCTGAGAGCTTGTACCTGAAATGAAATAACAATGCAATTGGCCGAGAACAAAAACAACTTGGAAGCTTCACATAAGCTCAGGATTCTTAAAACTTTCCAGAGAAGATGTGCGATATTCTAATCATTGGAGGAAGCACTTACCTGGCTAGTCAACTGATCTGCCAAGAAGAAATCTGGAAGAGTAATCTACAAAACATGAGAAAGAAAACATGAAATTTCTGCCTCACCACATAAAATTTACTTGTACATACATGTTTGTGCATATATTTTTCAATATTGGTACCTTGTAAAGGGGTGCACACATACAATGGAATGCACATTGCATAATGAAGAACCGGCTTGAACGGTATATGATATTGAAAGGACAAAATGCTATAAGAATCAAAATCTGCAAAAGAAACCCCCAGTTTATGTTACATCAGACAAAAGGACTTTGGTTACAAAAGCTTAATTTGTGCATTGTATTTGATAAAAATAGACTAATTATGAAACTCACTGAGAGTAGAGCCAGAGGGACTAGTTCAGTTAGAGCTCTGAAGCTTCTTGTTCTTGGATCCATCTCCATGTCCAGATTTGAAAGGACACCGGCAAGTGCAAGTACAGAAAGACCTGAACTAAGAAGGAGGAATTCTCGATAACCCAATTCTCTTCCTTGCTTGAAGCCAAATATGAAAGGATAATTAACCCGATAATGCTTCCAAAAGAATATGTCTCCAGAATACATTAGCATATGCAGGATTATGTATCCAAAAAGACTGCAAAAAGAGAGTGATGAAAACTATCAGTTGCTTGACTTGAATTTCCTTCTTTGTTTTAAAGATAGTCACGTTTGTGTTGCATCAATGTACGGGAAGCAAATCAAAGTACCTAAACTCACCTGTAAAGTGGGAATATGTTTTCCATGTAAATCGTGCGCCCAGGACTATGAAGAACATTTCTTGCATGGATAGCCACAATAATGGCCACTATAAGTGCAAGGGAGAAGCCAAAGGATATTCCTGCAGGCTCACAGCAGCAATGAGAGTTCATTCAAACTTTTGGGAAAAAAGGAAGCAAATGAGCTTCCGATTATTAGGACAAGTTTTACCTATGAAAAATGTTAGGGTATGTCTTTCCCTTCTAGCTTTAGGTCTCAACGTTTCTATTCCTCTTCTGTGATTTCCATTTGAAAAGTGCTTAACAAATGTAGTCTCCACTCTTTCCATTAGCTTAGTAACCTGCAAAAGCACAAGCCACCATGGATGGAAAAGTTATTAGCAAAAGGATGCTTGTGGCATCCACTGACATAAAAAGAGTCTTATTAGCTAAGAACTAACCTCCTCAGAGATGCCGAGATAAGAATTATCCACCATTCGTAAGTAAGCTTTTGATGCATTCCTTGAAGTGATCTTGTCGTACTTCTTCATGATCTTGGAGAATGCCAATTGATTCAAAAAGCTGTAACAAGCAGTTTATCAGTTGCATTACAAATCAAAACCCAATATCTTTACACTGTTGTTATTTCTACGCAATAAGAACAAAATCAACATTACCAGTAGCTTTTCAGAAGTCTAAGCTTCTGGTAGAACTCAAGAAAAGCCCCTTTCATTAGCTCCTCTGCTTTCTTCAGCTCACTTTTGCTGAATGACCTCTCTGAATTTGGCACGAGTATACCTTTCAATGCTGATACCCCCGTCTCAGCCTCGACATTGATTTTTACATGATCCAACACCTCTAATGAAGCCAGTTTAAATCCCTCTATATCAGTCTGACTTCCTTGTTTTCCCCTATATTCTAGCTTTTCCCCCTCCGCGTGTCCTTCATTGCTCATCTCAACTTCCTGAATCGTTTCCAAATGCCCTGCATGTTGTGAAACTAATTACATCTCTCAGATACTGCAAGAGCCCATATACATAACAAAAACATAGCCGCTTTTGCAATACAATGAAGATGACAAATCCCCCAACTGTCACAATCAGCACGTGTAAGATACCAATACACCTCAACAAGAAAGAAAATTGGAATTGGCTACTTAGATATAAGCGAGATTCGAACTCAAACCTCTTGTACAACCCAAGAGATATGTTAATTGAACAGATGATTCCCACAATTTTGACATGATACGAGATTTCACTGACCTGGTTTTCTGCCATTGAGGAGATCAAAAGATGCAGAACCGCCATTACTAGCAAGATTAGCCAAATTTGCTCCTCCCAAAACAGGATCATCAACCTTAATCCGAAGAGCAATCAAAGCATCCATTTGCTTACTCAACTCCTCTGCTTCTGCCAAAACTTCCTCCACTTTCTTCTTATAAAAACTCACCACCTTATTGAATTCATCATCCAGCCTTCGAAAAAACAGAAGCTCTAACTGTCCTCCTTGCTCGGACGACATCAAAAACATCGTCTGACACTGCCCATCTGATTGTTCCGAGGAACTCACCAGAATTGCTTCCTCTTCATTTCTCTGCTCACTCTTCCTCGGAGAACTTCTGTACCCGTTTGTCAACCCACTGAAAGCTCTATACAGTGATACCCTTCTCTTCAAAGCCCCCTTCGTCGTCGCCGGTGTGTGTTTTTCCTTGAAATGTAAGACATCTTTCAAGATTGTCTTCAAATAACTGTAATCCATGTATGCTTCCTGCCATTCTTGCACCATCTGCGCCTCAAATTCTTTCCCAAACTTCATCTTCCCCGAACCAAATTTAACCAATAAAAAAGCTCTTCCTATCTCACAAATTTATAACCCAGCATGCAATAATCAGTTGCGTTTCAGCAGAAACACCACAATTATTTATTCACTTAATGCAGACAAAATCTTCTTCCTTGCACGATTATGTCTTTGGTGGTGAACACCATTTTCTCTCTGGAATATAATAATTGATTGAACTACAGTTTGGCCGAGAAAATCTGCCTTGTGATGTCCTTCAATCACGGCTGTCAATGGAGTTGAACAGCTTGGCTCCACTAAGCTATTACGAAAGATAGTTTTGTTGGGTGAAGTAAACTTTATCAGCCTAGACATTTGGTACAGCACGTGAAAAAGCATCGAACTTGGAATGCTTTTTTGCAGAAAATCTTTATATTTTTTTTATTATTAATTTAATAAATAGTAATAATAATATAATCAATAATAAATAATTTAAATTATATTTTAATTTTATAATATAAAATTAATTAATAAATTTAATAAAATATAATTTAAATTATTTATTATATTATTATGTATAAATTTTTATTTAAAAATTTAAAAGAAAAAATTATAATCCAAAATTAGATAGCAATGATGTATGATGTCCCTTGTTCTACCCAGCTAGATTGAATTTCATCTCACCATTTGGACAGATGGGAGGTCGTCTAGCCGCGTTGAACCTGTACGACTTGTCGTCTAAACATATGGATACAGAATGACATGTAGTCTAAATCATGGGGGCGGGTTGAGCTCAGCTTGTATTACTTCCTAATTAATACAACTTGTCCGTTCAATTATTAAACCACTATGAATAGAGAGAGTTGGCAACCCAACCCATTATAATATAAACACGATAGTAGTATTTATATATATATATATGGAAGGCTCAAAGAGGCAAGATGAGTGGCATTTAATTGATAATTTTGCATAGCGATTTACACGATGATGCAATGTTTTACCTAAAAACATACACAATTTCAATCAATCAAACTTTGAAAAGTTGATAACCATTAATCACTAATAAATTTACTTAAAAATATATGCGATAAAATCACTAATAAATAAATTTATCGTAAAAAAATGATTTAAATTAATAATTATATTAATTGAGGAGCGAAAATTTTTAGTCGTGCATATCATACCGCCGTAAACGAAATCAAAAATCACGAAATGGGACTGAAGTCTTGAAGGTTGTTTGTTGAACATATTGGTAAAACTTTATGCTATATAATATGATATGTTAATTAGGGTTCATGCATGGCCCAAATCTTGATTATGAGTTGAATCAAATGCCAAAATTCATTTCCTTCCCTTTTCTCTCTTATATTTTTTCGACTTTTTGTTGTGTTTCATCCTTTCAAAGTATTCAATGTTCATTGCCTGATTCAGTCATTGCTAGCCATGCTGAAATGGACACAGCAGCTTAAGACAAAATTTTAAGTTTTATAAAAATAAATATATATTTTTTGTTTTAAAAAATAATAATTTAATTTATAATAATTAAATTAAATTTTAATATCTCAGTCAAATATTTACTTATATTGATGTCGTTAATAAAAAATTTATAAATTATAAAATAAAATAAAATAAACATGTAAAAATTTTATATTAAATATAAAAAAATATTTTTTAAATTTTATTATTGTTACCATGCGTTTATCACAATAATAACATAAAAGTTTGTGAAATTTTATATTATTACCACTAAAAATATATTTTATATACTTTTATCAAACAAAATTTTAAGTAGGTCGAATGAATAAAATAATTAATTAAAACAAATTAAAATAATTAATTATAAAAATAAAATTTTAATTATATATAACATAATTTTATTAAATAATTCCATTGAGACTATCTTTTTTTAAAAACTCAATTATTATATAAAATAAGTATCATAATTATTTTTGATAGTTTATTTCTTTTCTGAGTTCAATATTTTGTTTAGATCTTTGTTTATTATCGAGTATGAAAATTGATTAGTCATAAATGTTCAAATTGCACATTGTTGTTATACATTTGGTTAACCTTCAAAAATCCTTTGTATTAGTCTTTTTCTTTGTTACTTGAATGACAAAAGTTATGACGTTGTAATTCACAATCATATTTTTCTTCTAAAATAATTTTTTTAAACTGAGATATACATAACTGCAAATACATGCATTTATTTGCGTTTCTTTTTAATGTGTGCGAGTCAAAATCGACATGTAAAAGTTTATAACCCGTTTCATGATATCATACTTTTTCTTCTTCATCAAAGTCTTATATTTTTTGAAGTTCAACAAGTTTGAATTTTCATCGCTATTTTGGGTTCTATAATGACTACTCTAATTGTTTGGTGTATACCCTCTTACATTTCCATGCAAATTAAGCATACATGGGGGGCCTGCCCTAAAGAGCAACATACTTTTCAACTTTGTAAGGACCAAACAACTTCAAACCTAGCACTAGATGGTTAAAGCTCCCCATATAGATTTTGGTTTTAGCAGTTTGGTCCATGCTCAATGCGAATATGTAGAGGAACTTTTATAAACACTAGCGGGTAATTTAGTAATAACATAATTGACACGTATTGGGCCAGAGCAGGCCCAAGTAAAATATACATATCAATTTTCAGACAGCATTAAACAAAAACAGGAGGAACAGATCGCCTTTAAAATCTCAACTTCTCAAAACTAGATGATCCACCCCACTTCACAAATCTAAGATTTTGTAATAAAACCAGCAAAATGTATGTATCAAATCTTGTAAGGAGTGTAATTTTAATTCTTGGGTTGCTGTCAACGATTGGAGAATCAATGAGGTTCGATCTGACTTCAGGCCACATGAAATGCATATCCGAGGACATCAAGAACGATGCAGTGACTGTAGGGAAGTACAGTTCTGTTAATCCAAATGAAGGTTATCCTTTGCCTGATATCCACAAGCTCAGTGTTAAGGTTTGCCCCGTTTTTGTGTATTAAATACTTGCATTGATGATTGACTCGTTAGGATAAAGATTTGAACTTTAGGATAATGCCATCTTGGGGGTTGGAACCTTTTATGTGTGAATTTATTGTGGGAGTATTTATTAGATGATTTTAGTAGCAGATGGGAATCTGGATTAGTTATAGGATAAGTTTGGAGCTTGAAGTTCTACCGTGCGTGTGGAAAATATGAGTTTGGGATGAACCTCTTGGAGCATAGATCCCTTGTGAGCGCATGCATGTTTCAAAGTTTTGAATGCTTTTCCCATTTTTGGTTTGGTAATGTATGAGATTCATTTTGGCTCGGAGAGATTTAATTTAAGAAGATGAGGGATTAATATTTGTATAGGTGGGTTCGCCTTATGGGAACAATTATCACACTGCAGAACATGTGGAATCAGGTAATTTTGCATTTACTGCAGCTGAGGCTGGTGACTATACTACTTGCTTTTCGGCGCCGGACCACCATCCACCAGTGACTGTGACAGTTGATTTCGAGTGGAGGACTGGTGTTGCTGCTAAGGATTGGACTAAGGTTGCCAAGAAAGGGCAGATTGATGTAAGTACTTACGCAAGCATTTTAGTGCTTCCGAATATTTATAATTTGCATTTGTTTCTGTGTATCTTTCAAGATGATTCAGTTTGCTAATGTCAATAATATTCTTCTTTTGTTGAATAAAATGATGCATATTTTGGTCATCTAAGTATATATTCCGTCAACTAATTGTAATGCTTGTCAAAGTTGCTTGACAAGTTCAAAGCAACATTCACCAGCAAGTTTATTTTTCTACTAGCCTGTACTATTTCATTGCTTGGGGTGGGGGGGTAGGGGCACAGATTACTGTTGTATTATCTAATTAATATAAAACTTTAGGGCAAGTGGGGCCATGGTGCCTATATTGGTGGGAATAATATATTGTACTGGTGACTTTCAGTAGCTCCTTTGCTTCATTTTAGTATCACATATCATTTGATTTGGTAATTGTTGTTTTCACATAGGAGATCTAATCTTTTTTTTTGTTTTTGATGAGAAAACGGCTGATTTTATACTACAGTTATTGCAGTATATTTAAACTATATGCTCTTTATTGATGTATCATTTCATCCATTGATACTAGATGATGGAACTGGAGTTGAAGAAGTTGGCTGATACCATCGCATCCATTCATGAAGAGATGTTTTATCTTCGTGAGAGGTATAACTTCTTTTTAGTACAAAACTTTTTTGCATATTTTGCATAAACTCCTGTATAGAATGTTTTCAGCTTGAGTTGTTCTTCATCGTTGTGATAAACAGTGACTGATTACCGACTCTCCTTGGTTTTCTGAAGCAACAAATAAAATAAAAAATCAGTTTGCATGTTAAATATACCAAAGTCTGCTCAATGTGGAATTATTTTATTCAAACAAACTGATGAAAAAGTTTTGCTCTGATTTATTTCACCAAGGAGCAGCATGTTGTTGTATTGAATTTGATGTTTCCCCTTTTTTGTTTTGACCTGGTGTGTAGAGAGGAAGAGATGCAAGAGCTCAATAAGACAACAAATTCCAGAATGGCCAGTCTCGGAGTTCTTTCGCTTATTATTTGTCTCTCAGTTGCTGGATTGCAAGTATGGCATCTGAAGTCTTTCTTTGAGAGGAAGAAGCTCCTCTAGATTTGCTACCTAAGTTTTCAAATTCCATAAACTGTTTTACTCTTTTATCTTTGTCACTGAGCAGTTTTATACTTTTCCACTTTTGTCTTCGTATCACAAACCAATCTATTTACCAGTTGTGCTGTAGTGTTTAGTGCTCAGAAGTTGACACCTGAAAATTGTTCCTCTTACTGCATAATTCAATTGACAATTTATACATCTGTGTCATGTTCTCCAATCCGACAATGAAATATTTGTTTAAGACATTTTCTGTTTAGCTTCTCATTATTTTATTATCTGCTTGAGCGAACAGCTTTATAGAATTGACCTAGAGGGATCAAATCTATAATGGGGTTTGCAGTATATTTATAGCGCTGCAGAAGTCCAATCAAAGAAGCAAATGAGATTTTGCAAATCTCCAAGAAAAATTTAAGTTGGTCGTGGTACCAGAAAATATCTGGAATCGTCCAGATTGGTAGTAAGGCTATCACCATTTTGTTGTATATAAAACACGCACAAATGTGGACATATGAAATGCATTTCACAAATCACAGCACAACACGAAACTACAAGTTAAAACCAAATATTTGGGATTTTATTAAGCAGCACAAACACTAACAGAATTGATGTAGAAACACAAATACTGGCAGAAGTTGTAAGCAGCAACAAACACTGACTGGCACTTGGTTTATGTTATAAACAAAATGCCAATGTCTTTGAGGGTCTAGAATCACCCAGAGGAAGACATGCCCTAACCCTTTATTTAGTAGCAAAACTATGGCATGAATCCCACTAGTGAGATAACGAGCATTTCGATCAGTCATCATCGCGATGCCTGTGGTGGCGATGGTGGTGCTTGTGGCGGCTATGCTGCTTCTTATCATCATCACTATCACTGTCATCATCCTGCAAATTTTAAAGGGATCAGACATGAGTTTTAATCAGTCTCACATAGCCACCACAGATTTCATAATCTCCTTCCAACGTTTTACATTATAAGAATCAGTCGTACAGAATAATACATCTCCATGACCTAAGTCAACTCCAAATCTTACTAAAGCTACATTTTCAAACATCAGCATGCTTTCGAGCCATCAAGTTCCATCTATTACTAGAGACTGCAACATGAAGAACTTAGATTCAATGGAAATCAAACAAGCTGAAAAGAACCAAGCTCCTTGAAACCTTGAGTTACACAATTGGCACAAGATTAGCTTAATGTGTTTATAAACACCGAGGCACTAGAATTCGAATCTTTGATTTCTATGTTATAATGATCACAGAAGTGAAAACTAATACTAGAATGCATTAACTTCTGCTCGAAAATTTTAATAATAATAACACAATATCCTGACTGCAATTGAATTTCCTACTAAGAATATAGGGTAAGAGAAACAATTTGGACTCAAAGCTATAGTCATTTCTTCAAAATACACAATCTAATTCCATCCAATCCAATCCAGTCGCAGCAATGTAATCCTGTTCACAACAATAGTTTTGATTCAAATACTAACTGTATTAGCTCAAGAAAATCACAACGAACAAATCATATCATTAAGACATCGAAGAATTAAGAGCTTACCTTCTTCTTGCGACCATGGCTATACTCACGAGACCTACCATACTCATTCTCATCATCATCATTGCGCCTCTCATAACCATAGCTGCTGGGCTTCCTGTGCCCTTCATATTCCTTGCTATCATCGTCATCGCCCTTCCCAGAACCATATCTGCTGGGCCTCCTGTACCCTTCATCTTCCTCTGATCTCTCATAACTCGGCTTCCTCTCATATTTCGATCCATACTCCGATCGTCCGCCATATTCGGACTTGCTCGTCCTTCCATATTCGGATTCATACTCGGGTTTCTTGCCATAGCCGGACTCGTACTCGGGCTTGCGGCCATAGCCGGATTCGTACTCGGGCTTGCGGCCATAACCGGACAGATATTCGGGCTTGCGTCCATACCCGGATTCATATTCTGGTTTGCTGCCATATTCAGGTTTTCTGCCATATCCGGGCTCATATTCAGGTTTTCGTCCACAACCAGATCCATACTCGGATTCAGTCTTCCCACCATAGCCAGATACATATCCCTCCGATTCCGGCCTCTGGCCATACCCAGATCCGTATTCCCCCGACTCGGGCGTCCGTCCATACCCAGATCCATATGCCGACCCCGGTCGCTCTGACCCATATGGTTCCGGCCTCCCCATCCCCGGCTGAAACCCATAAGCCGGCTCAGGCCGTACTCCTTGAAAACCTGGTCCACATCCTGTTCCGGGTACAAAACCAGGGTGGGGTTTGGGTCGGGCGTAGGAGCTGTACTCGTTGGTGAGTGCTTCGTCAGCGTAGGCGGAAGGTTTAGCACCAGAGGAGAAATTGGGGCGAGCATAGTCAAAGTCCCCGTCGGACAAAGACGATGATGGATAGCAAGTTTCATCCGACGGTGGCAGCGGACGTCCGTAATTCAGAACAATGTCGTATCCACCGCCGTACGGCGTTGGATCATACTCGTCGAATGCAGTGACGTCATCGTCGTCACCACTAGCGTAATAGTACGGCATCGCGCTGTGTGAAAAAGAATTCTCTTGTGATTCGTGATTTTGTTTTTTCGCGATCTGATCCCCCCGAATCCTGTGATTGAGAATGGCAATTAAAATAGAACCGCAAGAGACATATATATATATATATATATATAACACATATATTATATCTTATGATATAGCGCCACGTGTACAAACCGATAGCAACTCAGATATCTCCCCGTCTGTCGTTCGCTCTCTTAACTTCAAATAAATCGCTTTCCTCTTCTGCGTCAATTTTCGGTTGAAAAAACAGAACCAATCGACTACATGAGTAGTAAAATTGCAGCAACTTCTTTGGCGGCATGCCAGCTTGGAATACCAGCTATTGGGAAACTTAACGCAGAGCATTGGCGGAAGAAGAAAGAACGGTGGCAATGCCATGCAATGACATCGTCTCAGAAACAACGATCACAGCCGTTAAGGATTAACAATGAGATGACTGCGAAGCCTGCCACGTACTCTTCAAGAATTTTTACTGATATCCCACTCTATGAATCTCCTAGGGTATACCCTTTTGCTTAAACTCTCTCTTCTTTTTGTTTTTATATGTCAGTAATCTTAATTTTTCTTGATTTTTGCTTGGTTTAATTGTGCCGCAGGCTTCCTTCGATCAATATTTGGAGGACAAGCCAAGAGTTTTTAAAGCAATGTTTCCTGACAAACAAAGAAGCCAGCGGGTCAATGAGGTTTATCTTTTCATTTCACTGTTGGTTGGGTGAGAAAATTGGGATTATGTTGGGTTTGTTGTAATATGCCTTTTTCCAACATTATCAAAAGTGGATTATTGATGTGATTAGTAAGGTTTACTATACCTGATCATCTTGGTGGAATTTCAACTTTGTATTGTTGACTGTGTATGAAGTGGGAATGGGAACACTACGGTTGTTTTCTTGTCAATTCAATGGAATTTAGTAATGATTCTGCTCATCCGTTGCATATGCCAGATACGGATTTGGTAGACTGGCAATAGGGTGCTAGTGATGAGTAATGGATGATCATGATTTAACATTTTTTTTTAATATTGTTGCCATGTAGTTCGAGTTGAAAGAGGAGTGTTGTCAATTAGAGTTTTACTACTCGGTATACGATCAACAAGCTTTTTAATTCAGCAGTAGGAGTCTTGTGATTGTACCTACATATGCTTGCTTTGTTTTACTTCGTTTGGCAAAGATATGGACAGTGTTCAAGCTGGGGATTTAGGCACATTATACCTATGACCGTCTCATATGTTCAACAGAATTTGCCTCAAAGATCTTGGCATTTTTTTTTATCACTGATACCTAGAAATCCCTTGATCTTTCTATGTTCACTAAGTTCTAGACAGGACTATTGCCTAAATCTACTAACCTTGGTAGATAGGAGATCTTTGCATACAGACCTGTCCACTTTTTTCTTTTTTTTTAAAAAAAAATGGAAGTTGTGATATTGTCACTATGACCACTGGTAAAACTCAAAGACAATATGGTGATTCTTTGAAATTCTTTTCAAGAAATAAACTTGTTTAATATGACATAGACGATTTACTGTACCACTCCAATATGTTTGAATATATGACTTGTTTAGGAGGAGTGGAGAATTCAGATGTTGCCCATACAGTTCGTTTTCCTGAATGTCAGGCCAGTAGTAGACATGAGGTTGAGATGCAAAACAGGGGGGAAAGACTACCCACCAGAAATTCCTCAAAACATCACAAAAATTCTTGAGCTCAGCATTGTAAGTTGTAAATGCACATGAATTAAACATATTGTCATTCTTAATTTTTAAATCATTTACTTCTAATTCATACCAGATTCATTCTTTCACAGACAAGATGGAAGCTTGGAGGCCTTGATAATGTTATTGAGCCATCTAATTTTTCTCTTGGTGTAAAAGGAGTCTTATACTCTGACAGATGTGGAACAAGGAGTCGGCTAAAAGGTCGTTTAGAGATGCATATAAGCTTTGTACTTCCTCCCGCGCTTGCTTTGATTCCTGAAGATGTCTGCCAAAATGTTGCAGAGACTGTAGGACACTAGAAACTCTTCTTGTCAGAATTTCACAAAATAATATGTTTGATCTAAGTTCTAACCAAATCTCTCTGAAACTAATGTTTAGGTGTTAACAAGATTGGTTGAGGACATGAAGCATAAAGTCAATGGTAGCTTGCTTGCGGATTACAGTGAATTCAAGAGGGAGGGGCCTAAGTAAACCTGAAGCTATGCTTAAATGTGCAAGACTGAGGACATCCTGCGGATTTTGAAGATAGTTCACAGCTTCCTAAGGTTTATTAATGTGACATTTTCTTGAGACAAAACTAAGTAATCTTGAGTAGAAGGTTTTAACTGGTAATGCGGATGATTTATGGCATGGATGCACTCGGGGAAGAAGTCCATTTTTGTATGCATGTTAAATATGGTACATTTGAAAATTGAAACTCAAGTTTACTCAACAGAAGTTGCATATATTTTGTTGATGTGAGCATATCAGTATTTCCCGCGAGTGTTTGTAATCTTGATGCAAATTGAATGCATGAAATAGTTGAGAAACATGCAGAGGTGTGAAGTTCTTTACTTTGAGAAATATGGATGAATTTGACATTGGAATTGCATTTGTGTTTTCATGTACATCTATGTTTGAGGACAATTCTTTAATAAAATAAAAATAAGCTTGGAGATGCGGGGGATCGAACCCGGTGCCTCTCGCATCCGACGCTCTACCATTTGAGCTACATCCCCTTGGTTTGTATATTTAATTGATCTAATACTTTTGTTGTAGTGTTAAAATCATAAAATGTCTTTTTCACCCTGTTCTCTCTCTTAACATTGAGGTGAAATAATTTTTATTTTTGTAAAATAAAATCATGAGTTAGAAAATACATGAATTAGGGTAAATACGTGCCAAACACTAAGTATCAAAAATATATTTATCAAACACTGCAATAAATAATGAATAGGTTGAAAACTATTATAAACCATTTAATCATTCATTAATCGATTAATTATTTGATTCATTCTCAATAGCCATAACATGATCATCTCAGAGCAATTCTTTTGTCAATGTGTGCTCCCATTATATTCGGTAGGATAAAAACCAATCATGTACCACCTATGTCTAAAATTCAAGTATTTAATACATTATGACTCCGATCCAACGATCTAAACCAATTAAATGTGAACTGAATTTGGATCCTAGACATGGCATGGCTACCATGCCTTGTCTCTAGAACCACTTAGAACCCACAAATACATCATTCCTACGTTCATGCCTGTTTACTTGCAGATAATAAAACATGCTCACTTCTATCCTTTTTCTCACACTCAGCATAATGTATGATACACAAGTAACAGAAGATTGAAACATCATAATCATTATGTCTCAACAATACACGCTCCTTGCCATAAAAATGGAACCACAAAGACTGCCCTATTAGTAAGGCAGCTTTACATTGGCAATCAATGGCAAACCCACAAAGAAGATGCAGCAACAAAATAAAATACTAAAACAAAGGAAAATTTTTTTTTGAAATCATCGTTTGCAGAACACCCACAATCCATTGATCTAGTCTCTTGACTATTAAGAAAGTTTAAAGTACAAGACCAAGATGATAGCAATAACGAGGACTGCAATAATGGCACCAACAATCCACTTGTTCCTGCTCATCCTTCTTGACATGGCAGTCAAAACTTTCTTACTCTTGCCTATGTTATTATCCACTCCATGAAGCTGTGACAGAACAACCGGCAATTAATACAGTGGCACAATGACAATCCATCACAAGTTGAAATGATAAAACCAAAACAATGCTTTTTTTCATATATTGAGTTGATGTACGGATGAGAATTTATTGTCTTTCAAATAGACCAATGCTTCGGAGGGAGGAACGCCATAACACCATTGTCATATAGCACTGTGAGGAAATACTAATAGAAAAAGTTTAAGAATTCTCAATGTGCTGAATGTAAACAAAAAGAGCCAAGTAACCAAAAGTAAACACCTTGCAGAAGACATTATAAGTGTATGATAAAATGAATGAAGAAACATACGGTGTTATGGGCATGTAGAAGAGACTGCCTCTGTGAACTCAAATCTTGAAGAATTGAAACACCAAGCTCTTCTGTTTCCAGCATGGTTCTCCTACTGTCCTTAATTCGATCACTGGACTGAGTTAACCTCTCTGTTGACATCATCAATCTTGATCTTTGATCAGCTGATGCCTATTACAAGAACATCATCATTAGCAACAAAAATTGGTCCCAACATTTCCATCAAGGATAAGAAGGAAGACTAGCAGTAAAGTCTAAACTGATAAGATAGCAACCATATAGTATACAGTTTTTGGTAAACTACCACAATACTGTGATTACAACTAAACATAATTAGAAGAAAAAAGGATGATACTTTCAACTATTTGACTGGTCACAAAATTGAAAAATCTAGATTTACAACAAACAATACAAAAAAGAACTTATTGTTAAACAATGAACTATATGATGCCTTAGAATTGCATTCAGGAAAACAACAATTCATGCAAATAAAATCAAATTAGTAACCATACTCGACTATTACAACATTTTCAACCATTTTCCGGGATACAATAGAGTCAAAACTATTTATTTGATATAAACATGAAGCATCTCTTCCAAACTTATAAAAACAAGCCAGATATATCATACGAACCATCAATGTGTCTGCCATTCCTGATTCCAGCAACTCATCTCGAGCAGCTGCATTCAAATTTCCAGATACGAGTCGTTTAACTTCACTTTTGAGATTGTTTAAATCTGATTTGTATTCCCGTAACTTAGCAAGAAGCACGGCCTTAACATTTGGTGGTAAGCTTCTCGCTTCAAGGTCCATTTTCCGAATCTGCCAAGAAAATACATAAATAAACATCATATTCAATACCCATAACAACAACATAAAAACTGGAACTACAAAACAATTTGGGCTGACTGGATCATGATCCAAAATATTGCTAATATTGAAAAATACATTTCATAGTAAATCATATAACTGTCTTTGAATTGCAAAAGCAATGTGAAAATACAGCTGGTATCACATAAAAACAGTACAAGATATCATTATAGCAGCAAAAACGAAAGGTTTTTCCGTTTTCAATATCTATAAACAACTTTCCTCGGTAAAATACTCATATGGCAATAATTCCAAAACCCTAATTCTTTTTTCTCAGAGTATTCAGATATAATTTTATCACAGTAGCAAAAAAGACTTCATTTAAGGATTGCTATCAGAAACTCATATATACAAACATTAAATTATAAAGTGAATCATGATCGCAAACCAAACACTGCCTTAGTCAACAACCGTACCAAAGATTCAGCCTCATCCAATCCACTTTTTATTTCTGAAACTTTTTGCTTCTTCCGCTCTGCAATTAATTACACAACACATATCACAAATTCAAAATTCCAGAGCCCCATAACTAACAGAAAAGATCGAATAATTCCAATTTGACCATGTAAGTTATTATTTTTCGGTAATTCCTAAATACCTCCTTCAAGAGCAGAAGCTGCCGTACACTTCTTCGAAAGATTCGCCGAAATCTCGCAGTATTGTCGCTCATATCCTTCAAACACTTCACTCATTGTCTCTTAATCTGTACAATTATCAAAGTAATTAGATCAAATCAAAGTTTTGATCCCAAAACAATAAAAATAATTGTTATTTACAACGACTTGCTGGACCTGAACGAATCGGAGAGCCCGAAATTTGAGAAGATCGACAAGACGAGAATTGATTTCGGTTGGCGATCGCAAAGGTTCTGGAAATGGTAGTTAACCGGTTTTGTGCGTGGTTTTGAAATGATCGAAACGACAACGATCGTGTGCGTGTAGCCGAGGGGACGATAAGGCATGAGAAGAATGATAAACCTACAAGCGGGGACTCTAATAAAGTACACGTGTAAGAATCATGTAATAAATTTTTTTCCAATTAAAAAATATTTTAAGTGTAATAATTTTATTATATTAATATAATTTTTATAATTTTATTATATTAATTATATCAATATTATAATTTATTAAATTTTTATTTAATTTTTTAATTTATTTTTAATAAATATTTTTTATATTATGAATTAAATAATAAAATACGAGGCGCTCCAACTATCAAACTTGCTTCTGTGGTTTGATTTTCTTCCTCCCCACGGATCCAAGCTTTTCGACAAATCTCTAGTCCGCGAAGCCTGGTGATTTGCAGGTGCAAACATCAACAGCCAGATTGCAGAAGACTGGTTTAGTTAGCAGCTGACACCCCAAAACTCGGGCAAATCACAGAGGTGAATTCTCTGTAATTTTCCAACACCGAGTTTGCCTGCATGCTGTGTTCTCAACTGGTGGGACAACTACATAGTTTTCCGCTTCAGAAGTTCCCCCAGTTTTTATGAGCTTTGCTTTCGTTTGTGATTGCAGGGATGGGGATATTTTCTTCACGTGCAACCAAGATAGTTGCCAAAAGCCATCCCTGCCAATATCATCAGTCGGCAGGAGAATACCATTCGTCTTCATCACCAGCAGATTATTCTTCAGAAGCTCAGGAATTAGTTCATGGATCTTCTCGGCGCTTTCCTCGGAGTTTTAGTTTCATGTTTCTTTCCATGTGATTAAGAACCCCTAGTCAAAGTTTACAGAAGAACGGCTGTGGTGAGAGGTGCATTTCTTGTCCATTAATCCCACCTGCAAACAAAAAATAAATATTAACTTCAAACATAGATGAGGAAGAGATAAATATGCTGGTCTGAAAATATAACAAATGAGGATAACCGAGCAACTCTCTGTGGTCTGCCACTCGGCTCTAATCTTTGACTTCTTATCTGAGGCTTCACCCAAAACGTTTTGCAACTTATTAGCCCTAAACGGTGATGAAAATCCAACACATGAATATACTCTGTTGACCAATAACTACATATTGTCTACTTCATTGGCAGACACAACTTGTAATTCTACACCAAAATAGAAGTACTTGTAATTTACTTGGCTGGATTAAACACCTGACATCTATGCTTGAGTTCACTGGGGAAGCCCATGGTTAATTGTACTAATTATATGTTGTTTGTAAGTTTCGCGAATTCAATTACAATCACATGAAAAATACCGATGCAAGCTCACAAACTATTTAAGATGACCCAGAAATTCGACCTTCAAGATTGACAAAATCAATGAGCCATTGCACAAAGTATGGAGCTTCTGGTACCGGTTGCTTGGCCTTTTGTACGTAGTACTGTAGTGTGCCTGTGTCTGTTGGGTGGAGGAAAGTTTTAGCTGTACTGCAGTACCAATCATCATGATAACATGATGCAAGGATCTTTATCCTATTCAAACTTGACCAAACATTCTGTCAAAAAGGAAAACTTAAGACCTAAGAAATTACCTTTTCGCCAATCTCTGACCTGCTTCCGCTAATAAATGATTGTTCTGGGCAGTCAATATCAGGAAGGTAAGAGAAAAATACACCTAACCAGCTCATGCATGGTTTGTCTTGCTATCGGCTGTAGTAATTCACCTTTGGAGCTTGCTTGATGAACTATACGGAAGCTAAGTCTTTACTAGTTTGCATACATGCTGATCGCTTAACCGAACTGCTGTCTTGGTTTTCACGCAAGCTAGAAGAACCTGAAGTATCTTCATCAGCACCACCTCGTCAGATACTGGATCAGTTACTTCAAACCAAGAGCTCGTTACAGCATCAACTATCAGACACGTGGCTTCCCCCACGTTCACTGTATCAAAAATAAGTGCATCAAGGCCAAGATTTTGTAAACAGATGACAATGCAACACCAGTAATTGGTGCACTAGTTTCATCGGATCGGATTACCTCCAAAAAAGGTTGCAGATACAAAGCTGGGTCAACATTATGCCACTGATTTTGCCATAAAAATATTTGTTTCCGCAGTTCCTTCAATGAATGAATAAGAGAATGCACTAGCTGATCATCATCAGCTATGTAACTGACTCCCCACCTTACATTTCTCCTCGTCACCAAAACCGCACCTATTTCAGAATTTATCATACAAGCCAAAGCACCCCACGAAGGTTTAATAGGCCGATCCTGGATTCTTGTGCAAAATACATTGCTTCCAGACTGCAAATTCAAATGCCCCATTCCCAGTTTCTTCTATAATTCAATTTACAACTTGAACCATGCCATCAGCAACTACACGAACAAGAAGCCGAAAACCTAGCCAAACCAGACCAGTACCTCGAATTAATAAAATTAGTCAACACAAACAGAATTCAAAAATAAATTGCAGAACAAAATAAAATATATGAAATTATCAGAAGAATTTGAATCTGCTAACTCTAAGCAAAATGTACCAAGCACTACAAGATAAAATAAAATTTCTCTGCACAAACATAAAAATGCAAATCATACCAACCATATCGAACCAAATTGGAACAAAGAACTAAATGACTCAAAACTAGGACTAATTTGAACCAGATGAAACGAATTCTGAGATCAGATAAAAAAAAACCCATAACATAATGGAATCAAATCCATCTGGGTCGAATTCAAATGATACAAAAACCGTGTAATTGAGTGTCAAAACCAACACCTATTTATTAATCCTCGAGGATCCCCACCTTGGAAATCCTTCTGAGAAAGGAACTGGAGAGAATTTGGAGAGATCACGCGAGAGAGGAGTGAGCGTAATCCAAGGTTTTCGTTTACATTTGAGTACGGAAAGAGAATGAAATGGAGTTTTTGAAGAACTGCTTGTTCTGATATTCGATTACAAACGCACAACTTTCGAGTTTTGGAGCGTGCGTTTTGGCGGTTCGCTGAAACGTTTCTTTTTCCCTAATATCGCGTTTCGATGTGGCTCAATGCAATCAAAGTCCTTTGATATAATACGTGTGACCAAACACATTTTAAACTACATTTTAATTATTAATATTTAAAATTATAAGAATAAATTTTGATCATTGACTTATTTAATAAAATAAAAAATAATTTATTTGTAAAAATATAAGAATTTAATAATTTAGATATTATAATTAAAATCAAACTTATCAATGGAAACTTGTGAAATTACTCCTTCCGAACTATATACTATTGTAAACTACTGGAATTTCCAAGTTTCTGTGCACATCAGTCCTCCAAGGATTGATGATCATGTCAGAGATATCACTGCAACTGTGATTGTTGTTTTGATGAACTTGTACTTCTTTCTCTTGCTTGATCATATTAGATTTTTGATAATTACAGGTTATCCTCTGCAGAGTGATGCAGAGAAGATGTATACAAGACTTCCCCACTTAAATTCAAGCAGGTATTCTCATTGAAGGTACAACTGTGATGGCCTTTTGGGACTCTTTGGACGGAAAGTTGATCTTTTGGGCCAGTATCAGTAAAGTTCCCGAGCCTCAGGATGTTTACTGGCCTTTCTTTCTTGCATTGTTCATGTAAAGTTGAATCTGCATGTTGGTGGTGGTCGTTGCATCTATTGCTCTTACGATCTTATTCCTTCTTCCGGTTGTAATAGTGCAAGTTCTTACTCATCTGGAGCAGTTGGATATGGGGTTGCTTTTCAGTATGGAGTTCTGAGTCTCAAGCTAGATTGGCACATATGTTTCAGTATACCATACATTCTGGTACTTTTCCCAACTTATGCATTTTATGTTGTCATTGACAGTGACACTGTTTCTTTATTTTGGGATAGACATCATTCCTCATTGCATATGTTGTGACACCTGCATGGACCAGTACATCATCAGAACTATTTTGACCGTTTCCACTCATTTGCAGTTTCATAAGCAGAGTCTTTGCTCAAAATGCTAGTGATGAACTTGAGGTTCCATCAATTCCTTTCTCCAATGGGATTCCGAGGATTACTTTCTTTGGACTTCTTGGAATCACTTCTTTCTTTCTTGGTCCACTAATTCTGCCATTTCTCTTAGTCCCCCTTCTTGTGGTAGATGTAAACAAAAATTTTGACACTTCTTTGTCAAATTCTAATGCCTTTTCTAGATGAGGCTATGTGCTTGGTTTGACAATACTCCTTAAACAGTTAATTTTCCATAAATTTTAACAGTCTTAGCACAGATGATAATGGTTTTTTCCCTTGTATATGGATAAAAAGTAAATATTTCTGCTGAAACTGTATTTTTGATCTCTGTGCTTGTTTTTAAACTTGCTCATTTTCTAAACGTGTACCAATCAAATGGAAAACCGATGATTAAACGTCAAAGAAACATGAAACTTGGGTGTTGCATTCATTCATGTTTTACTACTATTGTTATTGTTGTTGCTGTTGTTCTTGTTATTGATTTCTATTTCGCAGCTAATGAATGTACACCCAGCCAAGTTTGAAAATGACCAAAAGTTTTGGTCACAAGTCAATGATGTTTTTTCCTTGATACTGATGCTTATTGCAATTGGGATATTTGGGCTTAAGAAGCTTCCTCTGGCATCCAGTTTAACTCTTCCTCTTCCAGTTCGAAAAGGTTTCTACTGAGATTTGAAGCTTATCCAACTGAGGCACATCAACAATCAGCAATACCAATCCACATTGTGTTAAAGTTTGAAGCCAGTTGATGGTTTTTCTTACTGTAGCATCTCAGAACAACTTAGTTGTTGAGTATGAACTGTTACAAATTTTATGCTGTACTACTTCTACATAATTCTAATGGATTAGCTTGGTATTCAACTGGTATTTTGATTGGGTTGCTTAACCTGTGGGTTGCAACACCCCCCGCCCCTCCCCCACGGGGGTCATTTGCTTGCCATTTGTTGCCTATTCTGATGCACTCTGGAATGACTGCCATATGTTGCTCATTCTGGAATCACTCTTCCCCTGTTATTTATGCTTCCTGCTGCAGGTAGCTTCATTTTTCCTGCCGTGGAAGTTTGCTTTGAAAATCCCATTATTCATGAAGCATGTCTTGACCATTGACCAATTGGCATACGCCTGTTCTTTGTCCTGCAAATTAGAAAACAGTAATTCCATTGTCAACATGGTTACACAAAACACTTTTTATTTATTTATTTATTTTACTTCATGTTATTAGTTTGAGAAGAAGACAGCAGCATCTACTCTGTCACGAACACAAAATTTCATTCACATCCCTTGGATATGAAAAACTAACAATTTCACTTCAATTTTTTAGAAATATACAATTAGATCCAATTGTTATCTTGAATCCACCATTGAATTTCACTTTTTCGGGATTTCTTCGAATGTGAATATTTCTTGGAACTGTACGGTCTGTATATTTCTCTAAATACAGACCGTACAGTTCTCTCACAAACATTCGGGGAGGAATTAAAATACTTTTTGATTTAATCATTTTAAAATTTTATTTTATATAAAAAAAATTTTATTATATATTTTAAATTTTTTATTAAATAATTTTGATTTTATATTTTAATTTTTATATAAAATAATATATTTAATATTAATTAATCATTCTTTTATATTAAAATGATAATTCAATGGGGGCTTTGGAAAAATCGACAATATTGACTTTGTTATGAGTGATAATGACCTGTTTGGTTAATTACCCACTATGATTTTCTCGACCTTGTTATGTGGGTTTGAAAATGACTTTTAAAAAGCTGCTTCCTGGCACATTGTTGAAAGAAAATACTGGATTTTGTAGCTCCTCAGAGGTTTTTCAGTTTTCCCATCAAATCAGAATTATTGTTTGAAGTACTAATCACTCCAAAGTGCTAATTTCAAAAATTACTTGTCTATTTTAACCAAACGTTGCAGAACAGATAGAGAAGTGCTTTTAACTATTCTAAAAGCACTTAAACATTGTTCAAATCACTCCCAGACACTGTTAACTGGGAAAAAGCACTTAATAGTTTACACAATTAACTGAAAACAGAGTACACTGTAATATTAAGATTATGGGATCACTTTTAGCTTGTAAAATAGTGCATTTGTGCTTCAATGTCATACAATAGAAAACATACAAATTGGTCTTTTTCAAGGTAGCGAGGACTTCAAAGCTTGTCTGCTGATGATTATTGACAAAACTTTCTGGCATATAAAAAAGTGCTTTTAAAAAAAATTTGTTGGTCTAATTGCAGAGAGAAGTGAAAGCTAGATACCATTTGGCTTGGTCGAAAGCAGAATTGGATTAAATTTCTCCATCAACTTCCACATGTTCTGATTTTGAGCCGAAATTGGGAAAGAACAAAAGGGTGTGTACAAGCACTTAAGGACTTAGTCAGAAATCACCTTCCCTTTGACAGGATCTTTGCTCTCTTCGTTTATAAAAAGCAGAAAGCAGAAAGCAAAAGCACCCAAATCCAAAATCTGTTCTCTTAGTCATTGAATTCGCCAGTTACTTGATCTAGAAGTTACTTGACAAACTATGGCAAGGAAGAGAAAAGCTGGAGAAGGAGTGGAAGAAAAAAATGGTAATGAAGGAAATATGAGTTGGGATGAAATGGTGAAAGAAGCTGCTGCTACTGCTGCAATTGGAGGGGCAAGAACTGCTAGAAAGCGATTTGTAGGAGTCCGGCAAAGGCCTTCGGGTAGATGGGTTGCGGAGATTAAGGATACTATTCAAAAGATAAGGGTGTGGTTGGGAACTTTTGATACTGCTGAAGAAGCTGCAAGAGCTTATGATGAAGCCGCTTGCTTGCTTCGCGGCGCCAATACAAGGACCAATTTCTGGCCTTGTTCACCTTCTTCCTTTTCAACTCCAGCCCTTCCTTCAAAGATAACTAATCTTCTTCTTCAAAGACTCAAAGCAAGAAACAATTCGACTTCTTCGCCTTCGCTTCCCACTTCATCCAGTTCTTTGCCTGTCAATCAGCCGCAAAAGCAACAAGCAGAGGAGTATAGAGGTGGAGAAGAAGCAAAAGATTATGAGCAGTTCGCTGATTTTCTAAACGATTCTGAAGATTACAATGTTTGCAATGATTACAACATCATTGAAACGAATGCGAGTACTACTCCAGATTCCATGACAACGAGTGTTGAGTCTTGCTTGACTGAGAAGGATGAAGATAGCTCAGGCTTGGATAATACTTCGAGTGCTGGTAATTCTGTAGAGGTAGATGAAGAAGAAGGAACTGAAATGGAGCCTCTGGATTTCCAATTCTTGGACGACGTCGGATCTTCATGTTACTACTGTCCATTTGAGATTGTGGCAGAGATTGAGGAGCCAGTAGAGCCAGAAATCTATGCAGATGAGCCATCAATGTTTAGAGCTGCAATGAAGAGAATGAAATATGAGAGGAAATTCTCAGCTTCTCTGTATGCATTCAATGGAATACCTGAGTGCTTAAAATTGAGGCTGGAATCTGGAATGTGAAGAGTAGCAGTGGCAAATCTGATCAACTAACTAAACTTCGGAATGCATGTAACAAGAAGAACAAAGAGGTGGGAAAGAATACAGCAGAAGTAGAGAAAATGGAAACTATGGGGAAGAAAGAGGATGAAAATTCAGAGAGCTCAAACAATGATGGAGAGTTGTCTCTATGGAGTTCACTTGATCTTCCACCAATTTGCTATGTCAACTGACTGATTCAAGAGCTTCTTCATTTATATTATAACATCTCTTGTACAAACTGAGTTACAATTACCATTCATTATTGATTATATTTCAGGTATTCTGATGTGAATCATACTGCCTAAGAATTGACTTATAAGAATTTGATAAATCAATATTTGGGAATATTTGGGCTCAATAGTTTAATGCTTTCTTCCATGCATCCTGTGATGCCATATAAATTGACGTATAAACTTTAAAATAATAATACTAAACTCAATAGTCAAAATTCCCCAGGCCATGAGTTCAATTATGGTTCAAACATCCATAAAACAAAATCCAAAAAAATTGTCGGAACATCAACAGAAAATCCATTAAAAAAGAAAAGAGTAATGAACGAGCTTGATTCTTTCATCTAATTCAGAAAATTAACCCTTAGGGTTCATAACATTAAAGAGATTCCTACATAAACAGAGTACTGCAGACTGCATAAAAACCTGGACCTCCAGTGATTTGAAACAACAATTACCCATATAAAACTGAGGGAATATTGAAAAAAAAAGAAGCAGAAAAAAGTTAAGGGCATGGATCTGAATTGCATGTCAGGTTATGTACATCATAAGTTTTATTCACATGTATCTCAAATGATTCATGGAAGAACTTCTTGCCAATGGCGTAGCACTACAGGACCCGAAGCTGTGCAAGAAATGCAGCACATAGATCCAAGAACATAAACTGTGGACCCTCGACCCTCTGAAGATCAAGCAAGTATTTTTCGTTTTGAGATTTGTAGAGCTGTCAAGACACGCACACACAGCAGCAAACACATAAAAATCTTACAAATTGTATTGAAAGCATAAAACAGTTGTCCTACAGTAGGATAAGTACAGTAACAAAATTGAGCAGTCATGGAAGTACGTATTACCTGCACTTCAAACTTGACAACATTGGATGGCTTGATGTCAGTGTCATTTTCAATTATGGCAGATTCATTGCCAAAGTAGTGATTACCATGGACTAGATTATCAATCATGCCTCCATGACGACTAGGAATGCTAGGAATCCACCTGCACTTCATATTGTAGTGCCCAATCTTCTTCCAAGCCACATTCAGTTCTTGCAAAGCTTTGAGAACTTCCGTCATTATTTCACGTGGATGGGCTCGAGACTGTCAAAATAAGACAAATAAAAGTTGAAGAAAATATTTGACATTCAAAGTTCCATAATGTGTGAAGTTCCACATAAAACAGTTCAAAGATACACTCAACCTGTAATCCGAGAGCCCATTTCCTTTCATATGGCATCTGTCCTCTTAAACCTGTTCCTTGATATTCCATGTATCTTGTTAGGTGGTGCCCAACAGGTGATGTTGCAGATTCATTGGGATGCAAACGGATGTAACCAGATTCCTGGAAATTTTTTTTTGAAAAACCAAATAAAAAATTCAGTAGAACACAAAACATAAATGAAAAGCCAAAATTATCAACCAGATAAGAAAATGGATATATAGTAGAAATCAAAAAATAAAAATAAAAATAAAAAACATGATTCCAGGACAAAGTGAGTTACCGTCTCATGGCTAAAATATATCATTGCTCAAGCAGTTTTAACTAGGCAGCGTTCACAGTTTCACATGAGAAGCCAAAAATTTTGGCAGTGTAGAATAATGAAAAAATGTGAGATAAAAAAAAATGCAAGCAAAAGTAGTTACCAGCACGTAATCATCGTAAGGATACATGAGCTCACCATAGTTTCTTGAAACTCAGCTCCAAGATAGCCACTGGAAACACGGAAGCGGTTGTCCAACAACAAATAGTATGCAACTGTAGCCTGAAATGTGCCACAAGTTATGAGATACCATTTGAAAATTATAGGAACAAGCTAAGGAAGTACTAACCTCATTTTGTATTCTATTGCATAGATATTCAACCAGTAAGTTACGGTCAAATCCCATCTTAACCACTTCCTTAACAATCTCCTCATCAATCTGCAAGAAGCATAATATTATCACATCAATCAATATGCACACAACAAAATTTATGATTTAAGCAAACAATAAGTTTCATTCCAAATAAAGTTGCTTCTTCCTATATAAATTCATTAAAAGTTCAGTTTGACATGGAAGTAACATCCAATGTAATCCTGGATCCCATGAACCAAAACTGCAAGCTTCAAAACAGATATATGGCATTTAACCTTGACATTTATACAACTGCAGTGGACATTTGCTTAATAATAAAAAACTCCAGCAGTATTTCAGGCTAATATTTAAAATTGAAATCAATTAAAAAAATTAGAGTGAACCAACCTTTTTCGCTTGTTGCATTGTATCTAGTGGGGGAACAGCTAAATAACGAGGAAGATGGGCTTGAAACCATGGGTGTTGACGAATCTCAGGAATGGTGATTCGCTTCATTGGATCAACTATAAGCATCCTTGGGATCAAATCTCTTGCACCCTGAGACAAATGGCTGGGCAGAGTGTATATTCCACCCTACAGGAGAAAAATGATACGCATGTTCAGAATGAAAGATAAACTCTCAGTGCAAGTAAAAGTATGGTTGATAGCATAAACCTAGTTTTTATTTGCTGTTTAAGACAACAAAACAATGATAATAAAGTCTCATTATTAAGTTACAACTATAAGATATCTTCGATAGAGAAGAACAACCGAACAATTACACATATCATTCGTTAAATAAAAAGTAAATAAAATAAGACTTTCAGTGACATAAAATGAATTTTAACAAGTTTTAACTGTTATAGAACTTTTAAAATATCAACTGCAATAAAACTTTCCAAAATTACAGACCAGTAAACTATATTACTTCCACCAAGTTCTATTCTTTTGTTTTGAAGTTTATAAGACAGCGTGCTCCATGGAGCACATCTGCAGCATGGACTTTGTTTCACCCAGGAGCATTTTGTGCAACTGCCATAGAAGTATTTTAAAAGTAAGTAACAATCTGCTACATTAACTCTACCAAGTTCTTGTCTTGAAATTTCTAAGACAAGCTGCTAATGAAGCAAATCTGTTGCAGGACTACATTTCCCGTATGGCAATCAAACACTTCATCTCAAAGGAAAATTTTCAAACTTTTAATAAGAATCCATGTTGGATATTGTGTCATTTCCAACAATGTGCAACAGATAGTGAACAGAAATTTGAAAGACGAGAATGGACCTAGTAATCATTGATTTACTGATACTGAGTTCCATAGAAGTTGTCTGTGAGTTAGTAATTTACAGAATGGATTATTACAATCTACAGCCATAACAACCATTGCAGATTTAGCCTACTTCCAAAATAGTAAACTCAATTGAAATAAATGTAGTAATACCTTAATTTTCTTAAAAAGGTTGGGAATGTTTTCATCATCAAAAGGAAGAGTACCACAGAGAAGAGCATACAATATAACACCACAGCTCCACACATCTACTTCAGGGCCAGCATACAGTTTTCCAGAAATAACCTGTAAGCAGGGAATAATAACACTAGAAACTTAAGACTTGTTACAAAAAAAAACAAACTACATTAGAGAAAACCTGAGCGTCCTGTGCTCAAAGATATTAGCAATCAATCCTAGCCAGTATTGTTCATACCTCTGGGGCAGCATAATTTGGGCTGCCACAACTTGTCTTCAGAAAATGACCATCTCGCATTATATTACTCAATCCAAAATCAGCAATCTTTACGTTACATTTAGAGTCCAAAAGCAAATTCTCAGGCTTAAGGTCTCTGTGAACCACCATATTCCTGTGGCAGTACTCCACGCCAGAAATTATCTGCTTGCAGACAAAATGTTGCCAATTATAACCCATCAGCAAAAATATATGATCAGTCAAAGCCAATATATCATAATTTGCAATCCATACCTGCTGAAAAAAATTACGGGCCTCATCCTCCTGTAGCCTGCCTTTCTCCACAATATAATCAAATAACTCCCCGGACTTCACATACTCCATTACAACATAAATGTCACTCGGTGTTTCAATAACTTCATACAGTCGTATGATGTGGGGATGCATGAACAATCTCAAAATTTTAATCTCTCTTCTCACTGCGTGAAAAAACAAAAGTACGAGAAAGAATTGATATACTCTATAATAAATGATATCCAACCACTCCTCAAGCAAAACGAGATGAAATTGTTTGCGCTCAATACTTCAAACTCTATGCCTCAAGAGTGAGACAATGCAATTAAAAATTATCCAAATTAACAGATACACACAAGTAATCAATAAAGTCAGACAGCATCATCATCCAAAAAGATAACTAATACCTTTCTCTTCCATTTCCATGTTCCTAATTTTGCGACGGTTAAGTATCTTGATAGCAACTTTGTGGCCAGTCAATGCATGCTCTGCAATTTTCACCTTACCAAAGGATCCAATTCCAAGTGTTTTACCAAGCTTGTAATTTGGTAAAAACATATCCACACCACTGCCACCCCGGTTAGATCCTCCATCCATTTTCTATCCTGAAAAGAAGTCTAAAGATTAGACAAGCAAGCACATGAGTATACGAAAAAATGTCTACATCAGGATGTTAGTAACAGAACAAATAGACGGACATAGCCCTCCAAGAATTTAAACTAAATCAAAATAAGTAAAACCAAATAACAAAATATCTAAGCAAAGGCATTCTCAGATCACGGACAAGGGTGTTTAATTCCCCCATTGCAACTAAAAGGAACTCCCAAAGACAATAATATTCATGGTAATGAAATACTCCAGAGCAAAATTTTTGAAGTGTAATCAAAACCACATAAATCAAACCTGTGTCCGGATTGTTGGCCTCTATAAGCTTACATTCTACTCTGAGAAAAAATCCCATAAGTTTAGATTCTTAAAAAACCAATTTATCACTGCATGCATACCGTCAGCAAAAGCTACTATTTGAGAATCCACAAACACAAAAACCAAATAAGAATGAAAGCCATCCACACAATTCAAATTCAACAAATTTTACAAGTACAATTGAAACTACAAATAAACAAACTAATGGGGTTCTTAGTAAACTCATTGACCAAACAAAAACCCAAAAGAGAACAGACTTTTCAAGACCCAGTTGAAGTTTTATTGCAAACATAATATCTGATACAAACTAGTTTCTTATTAATTCCAGAAACAATCCAATTAAAAATTTACAACAAGACATCATATGCAAAACTTAAATCAGTTTATTATCTTCAGCACAGAAGAGCTATAAACTAAAATCCCGACAATTGTATTAAATTCTCGTCAATTACAAAACTAAAACGGCCAATTTTGTGAGACCTAAAAATATAAAACAAAGACACATATTCACAGCAGAATATCTTCAAAAGAACCCTAGCTTATCATAACAGATCTCAAAATCAAATAAAAAACACATCAAATTCAAGAAATAAACAAATCATCATTCCCATTCACATACGCACATATATAAATACAGAGAAAAATATTCTTACAGAGAATGAATCCACTCAACAGGGACGCGAATAGCAGCAAACGAAAATCCAATTAAAAAAATTGAAAAAAATTCAAAAACTTGAATCACGAAAAACTCAATTAATAACTTTCTTCCATGAAATTCTAATTAGATTATAAACAATAATAATAACAATATAAATTCCGAAAAAAAAATTGGAGAAATCGTCTCACTTCTTGTTCTCTCCTCTCCTCTTCTCTTCCAAGTCGGAGTTACAGACAGAGGCTTGAAACGACCGACGTTTTATCGTTTTTGTAGTATTAATAAATACAACTGAAATGACGTAATTGTCCTACGAGATTTCACGCCATCACTGAATTGTCCGCACTCTAGTTTGCGTGCTCAGCGAGGGTTTTCGTTTGAATATTGGGGGTAGATTTGGGATTTCGGAAAAACAATTGGGATTGGAGGAGGTAATTGGGAAAGCAAGTTTGGAAGTTTTTACGTAATTCCGCATTCCCCGCAATTCTAACAACAAATTAATATTGAATTTAAATATTTTTTAATTATATTATTAAATAAATCATTTAATATTATTTAATATCTATTTATTCTCATAATATTGAAATAAGAGATCCTCTTCTTTAAATTAAATATATTAATTAACTAATTAATTAATAAAATAATAATAACAATATTAAATAATTAATATTGAATAAAAGTAAAAAATATACATATATTTTTTATTAATAATAAATAAAAATTTTCGTATATTTTTTTTTATCTTCCCCGGAAATTTCATCAAACTGTTCAAGCTGAACTTGGAATTACATATTAAAATTCATATTGGTTTCTATACAGAAGTTTTTGAAGTCATTGTCATGAAGACACTACTTGGATAAGTGGAAGAAAGAAACGGTACAGAACTCTGAGGAACTTCAATAATCAGGGATGGAAGAAAAGCGGTAACCTTCTGCACCCCTCCATGAGTAATATGCTATCCGGGTCTCGTAAAAGCCTGCATCCGGAAAATATAGATATGATTGGGGGCAGCTAACCGTTTCTTGACAGAAATGAGAAGAAATCAGAGACAATATACAGCTAGCGTAAAGAACCAGAAATGTGGATTTGGAAATGTTTCATCATGTTCAAGAAGACATAGCACACGGAGAATAATTTTCGAGAAATTGAATGAAGAGAAGAAACCGGTTTTCTGTTTTACCATAAAATCACAATTACCTGAAACAAATCAATATCAACAAGAAGTGGCAGAATCATCAAAATAACATACCAAGCAAGAACATAAATATTTTAACCCACTTTTATCACATGCCATATTTGTGACATTATATGTGCCTTTTAGTAAGTGTTGGGGCCAAGATGCAAATAAGTTTATCCGTCTCTATCAATCTCATTGGTGCGAGCCATAACAGCCATTTAATAGTGTTTCAACAGTTATTTTCCACTGATCTTGGATCATCACATGATGACACGTTTAGACTTCCAAATCAACCAACTAATAAGGGGGAGCAAAAGATGGCATCGAATAAACTTTTGACTTCAATATTCATACGTTAAAACCAAAGACTATGCAATCTATATTTAGCCAGGAGGTAAATAGTAGAATCATAAATGATTGAACTACTACAACAAGAACATCCAAACCATTCCAGAGTCATTTAAAGAGTTGTTAATCCTTTAACCATTTTGGATTCTTTTATCAGTGAAATATGAGTGCAAACCAGGCATCCAATATATACCACCACAAAATAAAAATAAGCCACTGACTCCAAGAAGCAAGCATGGGCAAAAGAATCACAGAATCAAGATAGTTTATAATTGGTCACCACACAAATTAATTAGTTAAACATTTAGTTCTAGCAAAAGTGTCAAAACATACCGGGCAAGAACGTAAGAATTCCAAGGACCAAGAGTCCAAAAGCTTGGGACCTCTCTCCACCCATGTGACCAGTGAAAATGAACAATGAGAGAAAGAGAAGCAATGATCCAAGGGAAAGCAAAAAAAGTGCAAGAGCAATTGACTTCCATGGGATCTTGTCAAAGGCCCTTGGTGAATAATCAAATCTAGGGTCATGACGTCGACTCCTACCATCATAATAATCATTATCCTCATCAGTTGGAAGTTTGGAGTAGGGAATGTGACGCCTAGATGCCATATCCGCTAAACCAACCTTTATCCCAAGGAAATGCACACCAAACCTGTTGAACCCTTTAAATCTCAAATCAAACCAACAAAGTTGCTTCAGACTCCCAATAAACGAGAAAATCTGCAAAAGCACAACAATAACAGAAATCATGATAAATGTAGGTTTCTTAAATATCCAAAACACTGGAAATGAATTTGGAATTTTAATCAAAGAATTTTCAAATAAGTTTCCAGACTCCCAAAAAATAATTGAAAATCTTTGTTAGCATTCTTTATAAAGTCAAAATCAACTTCATGGAAAGCATCTCTCTCAGCCTGGTTCATCTAAAGATGGTACAAAAACAATCAGCACAAGTACCTCATTCTCATAATCTAAGAACACGGAAAACAAGCAAGATTGCAAACCATTCACATCTTGAAAATTTGACACTGCCAGAATATACAACTGCAAGTACAAAGAAACAAAACTCATAAACTTTTAATTAAATTTTCAATTGCTTCATTCATTCTACTGTCTACAAACTACTCCATGAAATTACAACAGTACTTCCTCATATTATGGGTAATCGGAGGAGACAATTCTATTTTTTTCCCTAGAAATCTATCTAATTACCACTACCACTGCTTAGCTCTCAACTCGCCTCTCACCACTAAATCTGAATAATCGGTCCTCCTCTATTGGGAACAAAGGGTGATTATGATTCTATCGGTGCTTGAAACTTGCTATGAAACTATTTGATAAAAACCCATAAAGATTACATTAAACATGCAGTTGTTGTTTCCAGAAAATTCTCATCAAACTCAGCTAGAAGCACAAAAATAAGACAATTCGACTCAAATTCAATAAATTCAACAGAAACCCTAGCTGCAATAACGACTCTCAAATCCAAACCAATGGGATATCAAATTCAGCAAATAAATGACGTAATTATTGTTATTCACATAGATGGAATCCTACCCAGCTGTGATCCAAAATTGTGCAATCAAAACTGGACTCAAGATAATTTCCCAAAAATGATATAATTTACTACCAAATGCCCTCTTCGTATTTATTTCTTTATTTTTTATTTTTGTTATCTTACCGTTAGTTAAACTATCAGTTTATTACAGAGCGATTGAATGCGAGCCGACTCACCGTAACGACTTCGGCGTTTGCTTTCCGGGAAGGCAACGATGAGACGACAGCCGTATGTTTGCGGGGGCTTGAAGGAGGGCTGGAGAGAAAGTAGCTATTAATTGTTTTTGTTTTTCCTTTGTAGCGGTATAATATGGTTTAAAATTTAGGCTTTTTGACGGGAAAAAAGATTTTAACTAGCTTAATAATACAGTAAAAGACTTCGTTTCCACGCCTTAAATGGGTGCGTACTTTCACTGTCAAAGTTTGTGGCCGTATGCGATTGGTAATGGTTATGGTTTCATGAGATGCACCGTACGTGTTCGATGAAATTCCCGACTGGGATTATAATTAATGATCGATGAAATGTTTTCTTCACGGAGCTCCTTTCATTCAAAATTAGAAATCATGATATGGGCATCTCTAAAGTGAAAATTTTGGTGTGAAAGTAAACGAATTGTAGGGATCGGATCAAAACAATTAGCCAATAAAAACACAAATAAAAAATCTATCAAACACATGCTCCATGTAAGACCAAGACCAAGTCATTCAATTGGCTAAGGATCGGATTTTACCTTTGGTCCCGTGGGCGCCAATGATCCAATGGGTCTCTACGAATTTTTAAATGTCCCAAAGCTAGTTTGATCCAACAAGTTTCAGCTTTGTATTTTGTACAACAGAAGAGATTGCAGCTTGGTCACTCAAAACCCTCAAATCTTCAGCCAAGTTCAACACTTCACCACCACTTCAATGGCCTGTCATGACCGCCATCATCGTCACCTCCATCACCTGCAGCAGCTGTTGTACGCCGCCTCGCCGGCCAGTTGTTGTTACTGCAACAGTTGCAGCCACCAGTGTGCACCGCTGAGCCACTCTTCTTCACAATCAACAGAGCCACTTCTTCAAGCCATTGTCTCTCAGCTTCTCCAACAAGAAGGAGAAGGAGCTTGTTGTCAAACCCAGATCCACAAAATTCATCAAGAACACAACTTCCATAGACAAAAGCCAAACTTTCAACATCACCAACAAGAAAAAATAATTATTTCGTCGCTTCTAAGCCGTATTGATGCACTTGAAGCCTCTCTGCATAACTTATCTCTATCTTCTACATCCTATCATTGTTCTTCGCTTTCTTTGAGAGACGCAGCAGCACGTGTGATTCAAACCCATTTTCGTGCATTTCTTGCGCGGAGATCCAGAACCCTTAGGCGGCTTAAAGAGCTTGCTTTAATCAAATCTAGCTTTAAATCTCTTAAGTTGTCGATTTCCAAGAAAACTAGTTCCGATTTTCTGGTTGTTTCTCGGAAAGCCATGGATTTGCTTCTCAAGCTTGACTCGATTCAGGTATATCAGTCATAGGTATTTGTTAATTACTTATTTGTTGACTTCGTGTACTCCAAGAAGTTGAGTTTTTGATGAGTGGATTTTTGGCAGGGTTTTGATCCAATGATCAGAGATGGGAAAAGGTCAATTAGCAATGATTTGATCGAGTTTTTGGAGTTTCTAGATGGGTATGCTGTGAAACGGCAGGAAATTTCGAACAAAACTGCAAAAATTGTGAGATGTGTGGGTAATAATAGCAAATCTAGGGTTTTGAGGTCTAGTTGTGGAGACTTTGGTAGGGCCCGAATTGAGAAGATCCCTGGATTTTCCAGGATTGTAGGAAGTGAGGATGAAGATGTGGAACTCGAAGGCTTTCACCGACTCATTGATGATGAGGAGGAAGAAAAGCCTATGATTTGTAGAAATAAAAATGGTGGTTTGATCAAAAGGCATGTCTTGGCTCAACCAAGAGTGAAAAAAAGTGTAACCTTTGCTGAAAATTTGAATGCGTACAGGATTTTTGGCAATTCAAATGGATCAATTTCAAGTGGGGATGGCACTTCGACTGATGAGAGTATTTTTGGTGATGATAATGAACAGGGCATTGAAGTTGAAGAAATTAAGGGTTTACCTCGCGAGACAGAGGATGAAGAGGAAGAAAATGGAGTTTCACTGCAGAGCAGCGAAGGGGAAAGAACCTCGACTAGGAGTTTGAGAAGTGAAGGTAGAAATGAGACTAATGAGGACTATAATGTTGAAGGTGGGCAGTTGGTATTCTCTGCACCCGTGCCTGTGAAGATGAAATCCAGAGCTGATTTGATGAAGAAGAGAAATGCTGTGAAGATTGTCACATAAACCTTTTTGTTCTGTACTGCAAAATTTTGTGGTTGGGAGGTGTATTTTTGAATCATTTTCTACTTCCTCGCTCTAAATGTAGGTTTAGATTAATGTGAAATCACCATGAAAGAAGTCAAATGGGGCTTTGTTTCTGTGGGTGCATGTTGTAGCTTTTCCCTTCCAGCATAGAGTTATGACTTGTGTGAGTTCAGCGGCTGTACCCACATGCGCCGAAAAACTTGAAATTGTTTGTAATAATAGTTCTTAAAATTGTGATTGTTCTCTCTCTATACTTGCATGTATTCCTCCTAGTTTTGTCTTTTAGAACGATCCGACTTCGGGTATGTGGAGAAATAGCATAAAACTGGTGAGCGCAAATAAGAACAGAACATGCAGCATCTAAACAAATAATCATTTGGAGGATTGAAGAGACACAGACGTGAAAGCAATATAGATGCACAATTATAGGGACCAAATTCACCATCCTAAGTGCTTTATTGACCGACAAGAACTGGCAGTTAAGACTTCAGTGAGTGGGGTCAGCTTGTATTGACAATTCTCAAATCAATAAGATACAAGATGACAATTAACATAAATAGATAACAGATTCACAGAATGACTGCATAAAGGTAGGGGATACAACTCATTGATACATTTTGCATCATCATTATTTGCCGGGAATCCCAAACTACAATGCGTAATAGAGCGCACAACATTACTATGAGAAGGCTTGGTAATTTTTTTGAGTTTTCTTGTCCTACAAAAGAAAAAGGACTAATTTTTAAGCAAGCTCTCTGAGGTTCAACACTGACTCGTCCAAAGACGAATAAACAATAAACATTGCTTGCCCGTGAAAATTTCTGGCCTGAATCCTTCAGCCAGGTGCATAAATGACTATCGTGTCCGGGGCACTCAGTCAGTGCATACATAAACTCAGCTTGAAGACTGGTCAAATGCATATATAGAGAGACTATTTTCCACGCAAGATTCTCCCATTTTTGCTTTTTGGAAGTCAGAAGGAATCAGCAGCACCGATGAACTGTCTACATTACTAGCTATTTTGGTGGTTTCATCATTGATAGTTGGTGCTGGCCATGGTTTCCAGTTTGTGGGAATTCAAGGCATTGTTCTTTGATTCAACAATTTTAGCCCTAGCTTCTCTCAAGGCATTTAAAGCAACCTTAAAACTATGGTCAGATGCCATCCCTTCCTTGGCACATTTAATGGCTTCTTGATACAAAATATCATAATATGAGTTCTTGCACTTTTGGGAGTTACCTGGCAACTCAAAAGAAGACATCACATCCAAGCCAACTCCATCCCTGGCATTTTTTGTCCATCGCTTCAACATATAATGTTGTGGAAGCATAAATATATCTGTTGCCTTAAAAACCGCAATCACATGTCTGCAGAGGATCCCTTCAAACTCAAACTTCTTGCAACTACAAGTAGCTATTTGTCCAGACAAATCCAAAGCCACAAAGTAAACTTTATTCTCTTCATCAAATCTCGCTACCTCATATGTGCCGGTTGCTCCATTACTCCCACTAAGTTTCACAGCAAACACAAGAGACTCAAAAATTTCATCCTGTAATATGGAGAACAATTTTCTCGTGTAAACTTCCGCTGCTTGCTTTTCCATGGGAAGCAGTGTCTTTAACATTGGTTTAGTGTAAAAAGTTTCAAATTCTGCCTTTGCTTCTTTCTCATAGTGATCATCCAATGCCTTCTCATATTGCTCTGCAAAATCTTGTAAGGTAGTCCTTGCATTCACATAGCCATCAAAAAGTGAGTTCACACTTCCACTTTGCTGGTTAGCATACATGCCAGCAAAGAATGTATCTCTAATATATGTTGTGACCCATAACGTCCGATCAATATAAAGTGATTGAAGCCATTGATTTCCTCTTAGGTTATACTTATCAAGAAGCGATTGCCAAGCAGATTCAAAGTCTTCAGGTGTCACACTCTTGTTAACATATTTATAACATTCAACTTGCAATGTCTTAGGGAGTGCACTGTACACCTGCCCCAGTTCCTTCGGCATTTTTCTCATGATATGCCATTTGCGTGGACAGAGGGAAAACCTTTTGTACTGCTCTCGTAATATCAGAATCATAATCCGTTATGATTAAGCCTGGTTGTTGTCCATACATTGCCTCAAGCCAACTGGTGAAAAGCCAATTGAATGTAGATTCAGTCTCTTCAGCAAGCAGTGCACAGCCAAACAACACTGACTGTTTATGATGATTTACTCCCGTGAAGGGAGCACATGGAATTTTGTATTTATTCATTTGATAAGTAGTATCGAGGGTGACAACATCACGGAAACAGTGATATGCAATTCTCGATCTAGTGTCCACCCAAAAAACACTACTCAGCCTGTCTTCTTCATCAAGCTGTATTGCATAATAGAAAGCAGGATCTCTGGTTTGCATTATTTTAAAGAACCCAAGAAGACCTCTGGCATCTATTCCAAAGGTGCTCAGGCATCCTCTTCCAACATGATTGCCACTATTTTGTGCAGAAAGTCCCACAGTTCCAAAACTGTTACAATCATCACTCAAAACATTCAAAGAAGCAGTCAAACCCGATCCTAAAGGACCCAAAGAGATACTTGAACTATTACTTGGTTTGCTTTCCTGCTTATGTGATCGAAGAAACTGAGTCATTGCAGGGGTCACCAGATTGTGATTATGGTTCTTCTCTAATTTTGCTACATACCACTTCCCATTATCCTTTCTCCTCACTGTCATCAACGCCCTGCAGCCCTCCCTTGTGATAGGCCTAACACGCCTCCTTTTTGCATCATCTTCAGAGTCAGTATTCCTGGCACTTTTCTCCCGCCTAAACCCTTCTTTTGAACAACAAAACTCTCTTGATATAATCAAATTATGTTTCTTTGACCGGTAATAACAATTCACACGAATACTAAAGCCCATCTGCTTGGCATACGCATTATAAAAATTCCTTGCATCTTCTTCAGAACTGAACTCCATTCCTAAAGTTGGCTCTAAAATGCCACTAGCCAAGCATCCAGAGAGATCAAAATTCACATGATCCTCAACCTCCTTTGAGTTATCATCCACAACCATTGCTTCCTCAGCGTCCTCTACTACGCAACATTCTTTTCCCTCGTCTTCCAAGCCCACAAAGGAATCAACAGTTCTTTAGCTGCACTCGATGGTTCTTCTTCCATGTTATCTTATCTATCCTGTCACGTCCACATATCAGGTAACAGATATCAAATTGCAAGTGCTTAGAGACCAAGCTAATCAACACTTCTTGAATTCTTCTGTTCCCAATCCCAAATAACGTTTCACTTAGCCAAGTTTTAAATCCAAATAACAGAGTCTTGAGAAAGGTGTTTCACAACCAACTGCACATTGGCACAGCAACAAACAAATCAACAAATAAAGAACCAAGAATACTAGCAGATGATTATGTAAAGAAGCGTTAGCAGTCAAAAAGTTTTCTTTATAAGATGATCATCAGCGCTAATGAAAAACAAAATACCCAGATAGAAAATACTTGAAATTTACTACAGCAAAAGCATTAACAGTGACCATACCGAGTAAAGTAAGTGCAATGGCAAACTGAAGACAACCCAGGACCAAAAACAATCAAACCAAGAATGCTACGGTATGCTCTCTTAATTTGAAGATTTTTTTTATATTGTAACAAAAATGCAAGAGAAATGAATGTTTTTGGTGGGCTACCTTCGTCGATGAAGGAACCAGGACACTGCCACTGATGAGAAGCGGTAAGAGGACGAAAATTACCGTATGCTATTTTTCCTTTCGGACAAAGAGGAAGATGAAGTGGACGAATTCTCACCGCTAGATGAGTTTCCCTAATGAGGTTTATAAAAGATCCAACGGCTGATGTTTTCGTTCATAGACTGAAATTAAGTTCTGCAATGCACTTGATGCCTTTCAGAGTGCAAGAGTTTGTTTATAATTATTACCCCAGTAGCGATATGTTTATTTTCAAGCTACATTTAGTAATTAAAATTAGGTAACAATTTATTTTTAATAATTTTGTGTAAGGGTAGTTCTGACATTGCATAGTATACTAATAAGCGTTGGGGCTACAATTCAAAACGTGAGGTTGGGGGATCATTTTGCAAAACAGTTTATGTGCCTATTGGCTTCAGATGCAAAAGCCCATGGGCGTAAACTTGGTTTTCTAACCAAACCCATGAACAAGTAGGGTGTACTTAGAAAGTTCGGGTGTATTTGTAAGCTATTCCAGTTTACCTAAAACGTAATCTCTGCCCTATGGCGGGTAATTTGCCGTGGACCGTACGGGCTCCGCCGTCGATAGCAAATCGTCGCCGTTTAATGACCGGAAGTTAAAGGGTAGCTGTAGCAGTACAAAGCAACAGTTAGAAAAGGAATTCATGAATGGTCCATTTCATGCTGTGCCAAAAACGAAGCACCATTTGAGGAAACTCTTGAAAAAATGCTTAGCCACCAGATGCCTTGAAGGAACCAAGCATCTCCATGCGTTTATCCTCACCTCAGGCTTCGAATTCATCCACGTTCAGTCGAATGTCGCTTTTGTCTACGCGAGATGCGGCCATGTTTCATACGCGCACAAAATGTTCGATCAAATGTCTAATCGGAGTTCATTATTGTATAACACTATGATGAGAATGTACATACAGAATGGATCATTGTATGACGCAATTAAACTATTGGTTGAAATGGTTCGGTTAGGAAAATATGGCCCTGATAATTATACATACCCTTTAGTTATTAAGGCATGCACTGACTTCTCTTTGCGCGAATTAGGCAGTGTGTTACACGGAAGGATATTCGTTACTGGATATGGTATGGACAGATTTGTGCAGAACTGCTTGATCGCAATGTATATGAATTTTAGAGAGGTGAAGGCTGCAAGGAAGGCGTTTGATGCGATGTGGGAGCGCAGTGTTGTATCGTGGAATACTATGATAAGTGGGTATTTTAAGAACGGGTATGCCAGGCAAGCTTTAGCAGTATTTGATAGGATGGTGAACACTGGGGTGGAACCTGATTGTGCTAGTGTGGTTTCTTTGCTGCCCGCGTGTGGTTATTTGAAGGAAGTTGAAATGGGGAGAAGGGTTCATGCACTGGTGGAAAATAAAGGTTTAGCAAACACTATTAAAGTGTGGAATGCTTTGGTGGATATGTATGTAAAGTGTGGAAGTGTAAATGAGGCACGTTTAGTTTTTGATAAGATGAGTGACCGGGATGTCATTACGTGGACTTCGATGATTTATGGGTACGCCTTGAATGGTGAAGTAATGAATGCATTGGAGCTTTTTCGTTTGATGCATTTTGAAGGGGTAAGACCAAATTCTATGACTATAGCATCTCTTCTGTCAGCTTGTTCCAGTTCATATCATCTAAAGGATGGACAGGCATTGCACGGGTGGACAATAAGGCAAAAGCTTGAGTGTGACGTTGTTGTGGAAACTGCATTAATAGATATGTATGCAAAATGCAATTGTGTCAAATTCAGCTTCAGAGTGTTCGCAAAGACATCAAAGAAGAGAACGGTGCCATGGAATGCTATTCTCTCTGGGTGCATCCACAATGGTCTTGCAAGAGAAGCTGTAGAACTTTTCAGACAAATGCTGATGGAAGGAGTAGAACCTAATGATGCTACCTTAAGTAGTCTTCTTCCAGCATATGCCATTATTGCAGATTTGCAGCCAGCAATGAATATTCATTGTTATCTGATAAGATCTGGCTTTCTTTCAAGCATAGAGGTTGCTACTGGGCTGATTGATATATATTCTAAGTGTGGGAATCTTGAATCTGCTCACAAGATTTTCAGTGGGATTCCTGAGAAGGACAAGGATATTGTCCTGTGGAGTGTAATGATTGCTGGTTACGGGATGCATGGACATGGTGAGACTGCTGTTTCACTTTTCAAAGAAATGGTTCATTCTGGGGTGAAACCAACTGAAGTTACTTATACTTCAACCTTGCATGCGTGCAGCCATGCTGGTTTAGTGGACGAGGGCTTGAATTTATTTAATTTCATGCTTGAAGATCACCAAACAAGCCCCCATGTTGATCACTGCACTTGCATTATTGATCTTCTTGGTCGAGCAGGTCGACTGAATGAGGCTTATGATCTGATTAGAACAATGCCTTTTAAGCCTACTCATGCTGTTTGGGGCGCACTGCTTGGTGCTTGTGTAATACACGAGAATGTTGAACTGGGAGAGGTGGCTGCAAAATGTTTATTTGAGCTTGAGCCAGAGAATACAGGAAATTATGTATTGATGGCAAAAATTTATGCTGCAGTTGGAAGGTGGAAAGATGCAGAGAATGTGAGGGATATGATGAGTGAGATAGGATTAAGAAAAATGCCAGCTCATAGTTTAATTGAGGTCCGGAACATGTAAACTGCGTGAGTATTTTATCCCTCAGATGTGTTGAGCATCAGCTTGAACTCATGTATCCACGAAGTGGAAAATTTCAATCATAAGCAATGCTAAAACCAAATAGAAGTTATATTACAGAGAATGCTAACACTCTTGTGGAAGACTCATTTGATGGACCTGGTGGAATCTCCTTTTGAAGAGTCCTTTGTTTCTGGATTGTTTTAAGTCATTATCAAACATCAATAAGTATAATCAATTCCTGAAAGAAGGTGATGTTAGACAGTGGCATGGCACTTGACTTGACTTCACAATATACTCGTGTTAGAGTGATTATCCGGAGCAATCAATCAGGTGGCTTATGAGTTATGATGAAGCAGATCTGCAGTCTAGCTTTTGAGATGGTTGCAGTGGAATCTACAGGTCTTTACATTTTTCATTTCCAAAGTATATCTCAGATGCTCAATAGAACATGATATCTTCAAATTGACTTGACTTTATTTTCCCTATCTCAACTTCTTTTCTTCTAGATCTTCTGAGAAATATCTCCTTAGTCTTTTGACAATGATGTCTTTTATCGTATAGAGGTTTTGGCTTTAATTGACTGGATAGAAATTAACAGGCCGCTTGTAATTTTGTACTGTGAACTTATTTTATTCAACACAAATTTATGCTAAATACATTTAACAGTACTACATGCTATGATTATCTTGTTTTCTTATTTACCTTGTGAAAGCTAGATTTCCCTAAAAAGTAGACATTCCATTCTTAGACCCTGATACCAATTCTAAATGTCTTAAAATATATTTGAAAACAGGTGAAGATTTCTCTGAACATTTCAAGGTTCAAATACAATGAAAGTAGAATATGGTGATGGCTTATTAGGGATGAAGTTGCACAAATCGTTGACTTCCTGAGTTGGCCTTAGGTATCCACCAAATTTCGCCTTTGGTTGTGAGGTTTTGTTATTCTCTTATTTTTTAGCATCATATTTCATGTGTATCTAGAGTAACCAACATTATGACAGTAAGAAAAACCTGTTGAATCACCTAAACCTCTGTTTTTGTTTTGTTGTCACATTACGATGGGGTCATCTTTCGTTGTCATTATTGAAATTTCAAGCTTAGAATCATATCTAGCATGCTTTTCAAGCAGATATACCAGGGAATTCAACTTTGAAAGGGAAACAAATAGATTAAGACAATGAAAAATATACAGTAAAGAGTAGTATAGTAGTAGTAGTAGTAGTAGTAGTAGTAGTAGTAATTGGAAGTTGGAATTTTAATGCTATGCGTTCTGATTTATTTATCTACTGCTGATTTGTTGCCCTCTTGGTTTTAGAATAAAGCATGAAAAATGAATCAATAATGAAGTTGCTACAGCTTTTCCATCTTATTATGTTCTTCTTGATTTGGCTCACTTATTGCTATGCCAAAAACAGTTTGTTTTTGTGGTGGGTGAGAGAGTATGGGATAACAAACAATTTAATGCGAGCGTGATTGGAATACCAAATTTCTTATTTAGCTTTAAGGGAAGTTTGGCGTCACATTGCTTCCATTGATTTGAAAGTTCTAATCAATTGAATCATTCAATTAAAGAAGAAACAGAAGGTAAGTGGCTAACAAATGAATGTTGTTAATTTGCGTGTGCATTCAAGTAAACAACAACAGCTTCCACCCCATCTGGCTTAAAGAATGCAAGTTTACATACTTGTCAGCTCATTTATAACATTCAAAGTTTAGAGGGTTTCTGTTTTCATTTTTTGTTTTTGGAAATACAAGTTAAGATGGTATATTAATATCTAATTGCCTTGCAATTTATTATTATTATTATTACAATGAAAGAGGACAAATAAATGTATGAACATTGAATGTAAGATGAGCTCTAAATTCAATTGTTAATTAACTTGATTATATATATATACATGCATACATATGTATATTTTAATTTAAGAGAAAATTTTAAGTATGACGGTTTTATCACATTAACATAGTTAAAATAATAAATTATTTAAATAATAAATAAAAATAATTTATGTATTAGTATTTATGAAAAACGTTAAAAGTATTATTGAGTTAGTGTAATAAAAAAATTTATCATATTTTTAAAATTTTCTTTCATCACTAATTAATCAATTTATTTTATTTTATGAATTAGATAATTTTGTTATTTTAATTACACTGATGTGATAGAATCGTTTTAATAAAAATTATTAATTAAATTTAAAAAATTAAATAGATTAATTCTTATTATATAATTTTACTTTGATATGAAATTAGTGCATTCATTATTTTTTTGGATCAATTCAATCATAATTCTATCATATTAATTTGTATATATAATATTAATTTAATATTATTAAAATTATGAATAATATACTAAAACTTGATACGATAATTTAGTATACATACCTACCAATTCAATAGCAAACCCTAAAATGGAATTCATTTAGGGTTTTTATATCTAGTAGTAGTAATAGTAGTAACACAATCCATGTATTCAAAACTTGTAATTAAGCATTAATCAAGCTTAGTCATT
>BNST01000737.1:0-74893 GCA_019650275.1 Xylocarpus granatum
CCCTCCTCAAAGTTCGTCACGAGCACCACCAAACATGTCCACTTTCTTTGCTATGCCTGAGGGATGTTTTGGTCACTCCTGAAAGTTTGCCCCGCACACTGCCCAATGCGTCTGATGCCTCTGTCGTGCCCGCATAGATGTTACAGTTGCTCTCAGAAGTCTGTCCCGTGCACCCCCATACATGTCTAATGCCTCTACTGAGTCCACTGGGATTTTTCGGTCACTCCCAAAGTTCATCTATTGCAATGCCCAATGCACCCGAAGTCTCTGCCACACACACAGGGATGCTCCGGTTGCTCCCCGAAATTCATCCCATGCACTGTCGAGTACGTCCGATGGTGGTACCATGCCCGCGGGAATGTTCTGGTCACTCCCAAAAGTTTGCCCAGTGCACTGGTGAATATGCCTAACGCCTCTGCCACGCATGCAGGGATGTTCCCATTGCTCTCTAATGTTCGTCCTGAGCACTGCCGAGCCAGCAGGGATGATTCGGTAGCTCCTGGAAGTTTGTCCAGCGCACGGGCAAACACGGCAGACAGCTTTACTGCACCCACAAGGATGTTCCAGTAAATTGTCACTAGCACCACCGAATGCATTTGATGCCTCTACCGTGCCCATGGGAAGTTTGCACCACTCCTGGAAGTTTGTCGCGCGTACTGCCCAATGTGCCCACCCCCCTGCCATGTCTGCGGGGATTTTATGGTCACTACTAGAATTCGTCCTGTGCACTGCCAATTGTGACCAACTCTGCTGCCACACCCGTAGCAATGTTCTGGTTATTGCCTGAAGTTCGTCCCGTACACTGTTGAATGCACCCGAATCCTCTACTGCACCCGTGGAGATGTGCCAATTGCTCTTGGATGTTCGTCCCACTGACGGCTGATTGCGCCCGATGCCTCTGCCGCGGCTGCAGGAATGTTTCGGTTGCTCTTAGATGTTCATCCTGCACATTATCGAACTGTTGAGGATCTTAGGAGGCAAAGCGAGCATGAGCAAATGCAAGAGGACCAAGCAGGAAGAGAGGTAGCAACAGGCCAGAATGTGTGTGCAGCAAGCTTGCACGTGGCAGGTAGTGAAGCATAGGTAGGTTCTGGCTTTGTCCTAATTGACTGCAGACATCCAAGCCAAGAAAGACTCAAGCATTGGCAGGATAAGCATGGTGCAATTTGAGCATGAGAAGGAAATGAACTGCATGAAGAACTCCAGCAGTAGCAGGACGTCATGAAGTGTTTAGCTTCAACAAGATGATCACATCAAGGAAAAGTTTTGGAATGGAAGGAAAAAAATAGGAGATGTAAGACAAGTGAATGATGGATTGCCTAACATTTTCAAGGAAGATCGCCTTGGGTAGCAACCAAAGAAAGCATTAGGACTTTGCATAGTAAGCTATGGGCATAATAGAAGGCCAGTATGTAGAGTACTCATATGGTGGAGTCATTCGCCCAAGGATGAAGCAACATGGGAAGACTATGATGATGTCCAGCAATGTTTCCCTAATTTCTACCTTGAGAACAAGGTGAGTCTCCAAGAAAAGGGGATTGTTGAGAACCTTAGGAGGCAAAGGGAGCGTGAGCAAATGCGAGAGAGGCACCAAGTAGCAAGAGAGGCAGCAATAGGCTAGAACGTGGGCACAACAAGCTTGCGTACGGTGGGCAGTGAAGCACGGCCAGGTTCTGACTTTGTCCTAATTGACTGCAGACATCCAAGCCAAGAAGGACTCCAGCATTTGCAGGATAAGCATGGTACAATTTGAGCAGGAGAAGGAAATGAACTGCATGAAGAACTCCAGCAGCAGCAGGACGTCATGAGGTGTTTAACTTCAACAAGATGATCATGTCAAGGAGAAGTCTTGGAATAGAAGGACACTTCATATGAAAGTCCTTATCCTGAAAGGAAACAATAAGATGAAGGTCAGCAGCTTAGGAGATGAGATAAGATAAGGACAGAAAGGTTTAGTCAAAATAGGATTAGTCAATCAAGAAAGACCAAGAATCCTAGTAGAATTAGGAAACATTTGGATAAGGTCTATCTTGATAAAGTTTTAGTTGTCTTAGAAAACCTTTGTTGACTTAGGAAAACATATTCTAAGTGGATAAGGAACCTAAGTACTAGTTGAATTAGGATAAGGCTGTCTAATACTATAAATACAGCCCATTATTTGTGCGCAGAGAGATATGCTCCAAATTTTGTATATTTTCATTCATTAATCAAGAATCAAGGTTAGCATTCTTGCTTCTATTCTTGTTTATATTTTGGTTATCTTTTAAGAGTTGTCTTGAGATAACTTGGGCTTAAGATAAGGTGAAGAGTTGTCTTCCTTGCTTAAGTGCTTAGGTTGAAGTCAAGAGTTGTCTTCTTCAACCAAGGCAAGTTGTGATAGGTTTAAGAGTTTGTCTTGCCTATCCAACATATCTTTTATTCATTAGTTACTCCCGAAGGACAGCTTAGGAGGCAAGAATCAAAGAAAAGGACTCAAGGATCAAACAGGACAGCAAGTTAGGAGAGGTTTTAGAAGTCGTGCTAATCCCTAAGGTATAGAAAAGTTGGGACAACAAATCGGGACCTCAAAAGGAACGGCTCCAATGCTGCTGCTGTTCCCATGGGGATGTTCCGGTTTGTCCAAGAAGTTCGTCTTGTGTACTGACGAACATTTCTGGCACCGCTGCCATGCCGCAGGGATGTTTGGGTACCTCTCGGAACTTCATCCTACACACTGTTGAACACACCCAAAAGCCTCTGCTGCACCCATAAGGCTGTTATGGTTGTTCCCAGAAGTTTGTTCCACGAACTGCCAAATGTGTTTGACACCACAGCCATGCCTGCGGGGAAGTTCCGGTCGCTCCTAAAAGTTTATACTATGCACAGCCAAACGTGCCAAATGCCTCTACTGTGCCGCAGGGATGTTCGGGTCATTTCTACAAGTTTGTACTGTGCAAAGCCAAACGCTCCCTACACATCTGTCGTGCTTGTGGAAATGTTCTGGTCGATCCCGGAAGTTCATCCTGAGTAGTGTTGAACGTGTTTAACGCCTCTGCAGAGCTCGCAGAAATTGTCCGGTTGCCACTGGAAGTTCTTCCTAGTCACAGCCAAATGTGCTAGACACCACCATGCCCCTTGTAGGGATGTTCTGGTCGCTCTTGGAAGTTCATCCCATGCACTGCCCAATGCCCCCGAAGCATCTTCCAAGCCTGCAGGGATGCTCTAGTCACTCGTGAAAGTTTGTCTTGAGCACTGTCGAACACATCCAATGCCTCGGCCAAGCCCACAAGGAGCTTTTGGTCACTCCCAAAAGTTTAACCCGTGCACTGCTGAATGTGTCCGATGTCTCTACCTCCCCCGCGGGGATGTTCTGGTTGCTCCTAGAAGTTTGTCCCGCACACTGCTGTATGTGTCCAGCACTGCTGCCATGCCCGTGGGGATTTTCCGGTCGCTCCTAGAATTTCATCCCACGCATTGGCAAATGAACAAGAAGCCTCTGCCATGGCCACAGAGATGTTCTGGTCGCTCCCGGAAGTTAGTCCCGAGCACTGCCACACATGTCCAGCACCTCTACTGAGCCTGCGGGAATTTTTTGGTCACTCCTAGAAGTTCATCCTGTGCACTGCCGAGCGCATCTGATGCTGCTACCACGCTCTCGGGGATGTTCTGTCGCTCCTGGATATTCATCCTCTGCATTGCCCAATGTGCCCGACGCCTCTGCCAAGCCCGCTAGGATTTGCCAGTCGCTCCTAAAGTTCATCCCGTGCAATGTCCAACATGTCTGGAGCCTCTGTCGTGCATGCAGGGATGTTTCGGTCAATCCCAGAAGTTTGTCCCGCGCACTACCAAATTGTTGGGGTCCCAATTTTTTTCTCCAACTTTTCTACACCTTAGGGGTCAGCAAACTTACTGGAATCCTTCCTAACTTGCTGTCCTGTTTGATTCTTGAGTTCTTTTCTTATATTTACGTCCCCCTAAGCTATCTGTCAGGTTAACATCCCCGTGAGCACAGCAGCGGAGTTGGGCACGTTCGGCAGTAAGTGGGACAAACTTTCGTTTGCCACCAGAATATCCCCGCGGGGTTGGCAGAGGCGTTGGATGCATTTAGTAGTTCTTGGGATGAACTTCAGAGAACAACCGGAACAGTCCCACCAACACGGTGGTGGAGTCAGACACATTCAGCTATGCATGAAACAAAGTTCTGGGAGCTATCAAAACATCCCTTTAGGCACGGGAGAGGCTTTAGGAGTGTTGTGTAGTGCATGGGATGAGCTTCTAAGAGCGACCGAAACATCCTCGTGGGCACAGCAGAGGCATCGGGTGTGCTCGGCAATTTGTGGGTTGAACTTTTGTGGGCCACAGGAATATCCACATGGGGCCAGCAGAGGCATTAGATGTATCCGGCAGTGCTTGGGACAAACTTCCGAGAGCGACTGGAACATCCCCACAAGTGCAGCAGTGAAGCCGGACACATTCGGCAGTGCTCGGGACGAACTCCGGGGAGCGATGAAAACATCCATTTGGGTGTGGGAAAGGCTTCGGCCGCGTTGGGCAGTGCATGGGACTGGCTTCCGGGAGTGACCGGAACATCCCTGTGGGCACAGCAAAGGCGTTAGGCACATTTGGCAGTGTGCATGGCAAACTTTCTAGAGTGACTGAAACATCTCCGAGGGCTCAGCACGGGATGAACTTCCAGGAGCGACCGCAAATTCCATGCAGGCTCGGCAGAGACGTCAGTCACGTTCGGTAGTGGTCGGGACTAACTTCTGGGAGTGAAGAGAACATCCCCATGAGCATGGCAGAGGTGTCAGGCACATTTGGCTGTGCGCAGAACGAACTTTTAGGAGCGACTGGAACATCCCTGTGGCCACAGCAGAGGCTTTAGTCTCATGAGGCAATGCACGAGACAAACTTCCGGGAGTGATGGGAACATCCCCGTGGGTGCGGAAGAGGCATCGAGCAATTCAGCAATTTGTTGTATGAACTTTTAGGAGTGACCTTAAAATCCCTGCAGGGTTGGCAAAGGTGTTGGATGCATTCGGCAGTGCTTGGAATGAACTTCGGGGACCGACCGGAACATCCCTGCAGGCATGGCAGAGGCGTTGGGCACATTTGTGTTGAGGACCTTAAGAGGCAAAGGGAGTGTGAACGAATGTGCACAAGGTGCCAGCCAGGAAAAGAGGCAGAAACAGGCCAGAATGTGCGTGCAACAAGCCTGCACACAACAAGCATTGAAGCATGGCTAGGTTCTAACTCAGTTCTAATTGATTGCGGAAATCTAAGCCAAGAAGAAGACCAGCATTGGCAGGACACAATCCGAGCAGGAGAAGGAGATTGACGGCTTAAAGAACTCTAGTAGTAGCAGAACGTCATGGAAGGATTACTTCAGCAAGATGACCACGCCAAAAAGTAGTCTTGGAGAGGAAGGACACACCATAGTAGAAGTTCTAATCCGAGAAGGAAACGGCAAGAAAAAGTTCATCAGCTGTAGGAGAGAAGATAAGATAAGTCAGAAAGACTTAGTCAAAATAGGAATTCTAATCTTAGTAGGAATTCAAGAAAGACCAAGAATCCTAGTAGGATTAGGAAACAATGGGATAAGGTCTATCTTGATAATGTTTTAGTTGACTTAGAAAAGCTTGTTGACTTAGGAAAACATATCCTAAGTGGATAAGGAACCTAAGTACTAGTTGAATTAGGATAAGGCTGTCTTAGGACTATAAATAAAGCCCATTATTTGTGAGGAGGAGATATGCTCTGAATTTTGTATTTTTCTCATTCATTAATCAAGAATCTAGGTTAGCATTCTTGCTTACATTCTTGTTTATATTTTTGATTATCTTTTAAGAGCTGTCTTGAGATAACTTGGGCTTAAGAGAAGGTTAAGAGTTGTCTTCCTTGCTTAAGAGCTTAGGTTGAAGTCAAGAGTTATCTTCTTCAACCAAGGCAAGTTGTGATAGGTTTAAGAGTTGTCTTGCCTATCCAACTTATCCTTTTATATATTACTTAACCCAAAGGACAGCTAAGGGGATGTAAATATAAGAGAAGAAGTCAAGAATAAAACAGGGACAGCAAGTTAGGAAGGATTTTAGTAAGCATGTTAACCCCTAAGGTGTAGAAAAGTTGGGGAAAAAATCGGGACCCCAACAGTTCATCAGTGCACGGGACAAACTTTTGGGAGCAATCGGAACATACCTGCTGGAACAACAGAGGCTTCAGGCTCATTGGGCAGTGTGTAGGATGAACTTCCGGCCAGAACTGGAATATTCTTAATGGCACAGCATTGTAGTCGGGACCGTTTGGCAGTGCATGGGGCAAACTTCCAAAAGTGACCAGAACATCCCCACTGACGCGGGTGAGGCTTTGGGTGCATTGGGCAGTGCATGGGGTGAACTTCCGGGTGTCACCAGAACATCACCGCGGGCACATTCGGCAGTGGATGGGATGAACTTCTGGAAGAAACCAAAACATCCCCAAGGGCGCGGCATAGGCACAGCGTGCTCGACAGTGCACAGTTTGAACTTCCAAGAGCAACCAGAACATCCCTGCTAGCATGGCAGCAGCATCAGACACGTTCGGCAATGAGCTGGACAAACTTTCGGGAGTGATTGAAATATCCTGCGGGCACCACAGAGGCTTCATGCACATTGGGCACTGCATGGGACAAACTTCCAATGTGACTTGAACATCTCAACGGGCGTGGTAGAGTTGTCGAGCGTGTGCAGTACTGCACATCACAAACTTTCAGGAGCAGCTAGAAATTTCCTGTGGGCTCAGTAGAGGTGTCGGATGCATTCGGCAGTGCTCAAGATGAACTTTCAATTGCAAGTGGAACATCCCCGCGGCTGTGGCATAGGTGTCGGGGGCATTCGGCAGTTGTCAGGACAAACTTCTTGGAGTGACCGGAACATTGCCATGGATGCAGCAAGGCTTCGAGCGTGTTTTCCAATGCGCGAGATGAACTTTGGGGAGCGATCAGAGCATCCCCATGGGCAGGTTTACTTGTCGGGCGCATTCGTCAGTGTGCAGGATGAACTTCTGGGTGCAAGCGGAACATCCCCATGGGCGCACGGCAGAGGCATCGGACAAGTTTGGCAGTGTACAGTATGAACTTCAAAGAGCGACTGGAAGATCCTCGTGGGCATGGCATACATGTCGGGCATATTCGGCAGTGCACAGAAAGAAAGACGGAACATTCCTTGACAGTCAGTATACGCCAAGGAGATGTTGGCCATCATCCATACAGTCAAGGTATGGCGACCTTACCTTCTTGGGAGAAAATTCCTGATCATTACAGATTAACAACCCTTGAGAAGCCTCATGGAGCAGAAAATTACCACCCTGGAGCAGCAAAAGTTCCTTGTCAAGTTGCTAGATTATAAGTATGAAATAATCTACAAGCCTGGCAAGGAAAACAAAGTGGCAGATGCATTGTCCAGAAGCAATGGAGGTCAAGCATTGTGGACAGCATGTGAGCCTAATGACGCATGCCTCACTGCCATTAGCGGAGCGGAGTGGAATGTATGGACAGAAATCAAGGAGGCAATAGAAATTGACCCTCAAAGCCAAGAGCTCACAGAGAAGATCAAGAATTTCTACCCTAAGGTTAGTAAATTCACCCTTAAAAACGGATATATTTGGCACAACCAGCAGGTGTATGTACCAAATATACCGGGACTAAGAGGGAAGATCTTGAATCACTTCCACAACTCATGGGAAGGAGGACATTCAGGATGGTTCTGTACTTACATGCAGATCAAGCTATTCTTCTCGATCTAGAAGGATTCAAGGCAGAAGTCAAGAAGAAAGACAACGATTGTGACATTTGCCAATGGATAAAACCAGAAGATGGCAAGACCAAGGGATTGCTACAGCCTTTGCCATTACTCGTACAAGTTTGGGAATATGATAATGACATCCAAAAGCAAAGTTTCCCTAATTTCAAGCTTGAGGACAAGGTGAGTTTCCAAGAAAGGGGGATTGTTGAGGACCTTAGGAGGTAAAGGGAGCGTGAGCGAATGTGCGCAAGGCGCCAAGCAGCAAGAGAGGCAGAAACAGGCCAGAATGTGCTTGCAACAAGCCTGCACGCAGCAAGTAGTGAAGCACGGCCAGGTTCTGACTCAGTCCTAAGTGATTGCGGAAATCCAAGCCAAGAAGAAGACCAGCATTGGCAGGACACACATGAAGCAATCTGAGTAGGAGAAGGAGAGTGATGACGTGAAGAACTCCAGCAGCAGCAAGACGTCTTGGCAGGTTTACTTCAGCAAGATGACCACGCCAAAGAGAAGTCTTGGCGAAGAAGGATGCCACAGCAGAAGTCTAATCCAAGAAGAAAACAACAAGAAGAAGTCAGCAGCTGTAGGAGTGAAGATAAGATAAGGACAGAAGGACTTAGTCAAAGTAGGAATTCTTGTCTTAGTAGGAATTCAAGAAAGACCAAGAATCCTGTAGGATTAGGAAACAATGGGATAAGGTCTATCTTGATAATGTTTTAGATAACTTAGAAAAGCTTGTTGACTTAGGAAAACATATCCTAAGTGGATAAGGAACCTAAGTACTAGTTAGATTGGGATAAGGCTGTCTTAGACTATAAATACAGCCCATTATTTGTGAGGAGGGGAGATGCTCCGAATTTTGTTATTTCTCATTCATTAATCAAGAATCAAAGGTTATCATTCTTGCTTACATTCTTGTTTATATTTTCGGTTATCTTTTAAGAGTTGTCTTGAGATAACTTGGGCTTAAGCAAGAGTTTCTTCTTAGGTTGAAGTCAAGAGTTGTCTTCTTCAACTAAGGCAAGTTGTGATAGGTTTAAGAGTTGTCTTGCCTATCCAACATATCCTTATATATATTAGTTAACCCAAAGGATAGCTTAGGGGACGTAAATATAAGGAAAGAACTCAAGAATCAAACGGGACAGCAAGTTAGGAAGGATTCCAGTAGGCGTGCTGACCCCTAAGGTGTAGAAAAGTTGGGGAAAAAAATCGGGACCCCAACACAGCGGCATGGGGCGTGTTCAACAGTGTGCAGAACAAACTTCCAAGAGTGATCGAAAATTACCACTGGCTCGGCAGAGGCATTGGATGCACTCATTAGTGCTCAGAACCAACTTTTGGGAGCGACCACAACATCCCCGCAGGCTTGGCAGTGCAGGGGATGAACTTCCGGAAGCGACCCAAACCTCCCCGTGGGCACGGCAGTGGCATCGGACACATTTGGCAGTGTGCAGGAAAAACTTCTGAGACCAACCGAAACATCCAAGTGGGCTGGGCAAAGGCATCAGACACATTTGGCAGTGCGGGATGAACTTCCAGGAGCAAAAGGAACATCCCTGCGGGCATGCCAGAGCCTTCAGGTGCATTAGGCAGTGTGCTGGACAAACTTCTCAGAGCGACCGAAACATCCATGTGGGTGCAGCAGCGGTGTCAGACATGTTCGACAGTGCATGGCATGAACTTCTGGGAGAGACTGGAACATCCCTGTGGGTGCTGCTGAGGCTTCGGGCGTGTTGGGCAATCCATGGGAGGAACTTACGGTAGCGACCGGAACATCCCCGTGGGTGCAGCAGCAGGGTCATACACGCTCGGCAGTGCACGTGATGAACTACTGAAAGCAACCGGAACATCCCCACAGGCACAGCAGAGGCATCGGGTGTGTTATGCTGTTCGCGGGGAAAACTTCCGGGAGCAATTGGGACATCCCCGTGGCCAAGGTAGAGGCTTCGGTGCATCGGGAAGTGCACAGGACGAACTTCCGGGAGTGACCGAAACATCCCGGCAGGCGTGGCGGAGTCATTGGGTGTGTTGAACAGTGTGCAAAACAGCCCCGCAGCGTGGCAGTGGAGTCAGACACATTTGGCAGTGCACTGGACAAATTTTTGGGAGAAACCAGAAAATCCCCGTGGGCGCGGGACGGGCATGGGATGAGCTTCCAGGAGTGACTGGAACATCTCTGCGGGCACAGATGAGGTGTCGGGCACATTCAACAGTGCACAGGATAAAATTCTGGGTGCGAATGTAACATCCCTGTGGGCTCGGCAGCGCCGTCGAGCATGTTTGCCAGTGCATGGCACGAACTTCCAAAAGCGACCAAAAATTCCCCACTGGCTCATCAGTGGCGTCGCACGTGTTTGCTGTGCTCGAGTTGAACTTCTAGGAGTGACTGGAACATCCCCACGAGCAAGACAGAGGCATTAGGTGTGTTTGGCTGTGCTCAGAATGAACTTCGGGGAGTGACCAGAACATCCCCGTGGGTGCGCTAGAGGCTTTTGGTGCATTGGGTAGTGTGCAGGACAAACTTCTGGGAGCTACCGAAACATCACCCCAGGCCCAGCAGCGCCATCAAGTGTGTTCGGCAAAGCATGGGATGAACTTCTGAGAGCAACTCAAAATTTCCTACAGGTGTGGCATATGCATCTGGGCCATTCAGCAATGCTTGAGATGAACTTCCAGGAGTGACTGGAACATCCCCACAATCATGAACTACGCATCGGGTGTGTTTGTGTTTAGAACCTAAGTATGCAGGAAAGGCAATGGGTAGAAAATGGGGCAGCAAAGGAGAGCATGGGCCAGAAAATGTGCATAACAAGAATGGCAACAGCAAGTGTGCAGCCCAGCAGTGAGGCCCAACCAGTATTTGACTTCATCCTAATTAATGAAGGACATCTACGCCAAGCAGAGTTCCAGCAGCAGCAGGACATCTATGCCAAGAAGAGTTCTATCAGCAGTAGGACAGGCATGATGAATTCCAGTAGCAATAGGATAGTCACGACAAGAAGAATTCTAAGGGCAGAAGGATACTCATTGAGAGTCCTAGTCCTAGAAGGATAAGCCAAGGGGAAGTCCAGCCATTGTAGAATACAAGATAAGGTAGGAATTCTAGTCTAGGTAGAAATTCAAGAAAGACCAAGCATCCTAGTAAAATTAGGAAACATTTAAATAAGTTCTATCTTGATAATGTTTTAGTTAACTTATAAAAGCTTGTTGATTAGAAAAACATATCCTAAGTGGATAAGGAACCTAAGTATTAGTTGAATTAGGATAAGACTGTTTTAGGATTATAAATACAGCTCATTATTTGTGAGGAAGACATATGCTCCGAATTTTGTTTATTTCTCATTCATTAATCAAGAATCAAAGGTTAACATTCTTTCTTACATTCTTGTTTATATTTCGATTATCTTTTAAGAGTTGTCTTGAGATAACTTGGGCTTAAGACAAGGTTAAGAGTTGTCTTTCTTGCTTAAGAGCTTAAGTTGAAGTTAAGAGTTGTCTTCTTCAACCAAGGCAAGTTGAGATAGGTTTAAGAGTTGTCTTGCCTATCCAACATATCCTTTTATATATTAGTTAACCCGAAGGATGGCTTAGGGGATGTAAATATAAGAAAAGAACTTAAGAATTGAGCGGGACAGCAAGTTAGGAAGGATTTTAGTAGGCGTGCTGACCCCTAAGATGTAGAAAAGCTGGAGAAAAAAATTGGGACCCCAACAGTTTGGCAGTGTGCAGGACAAACTTCCAGGAGCAACCTCCCGTGGGCATGGCAGAGGCTTTAGGCACATTAGATAGTGCACGGGATGAACATTTGAGAGCGACCGGAACAATGCCACATGCTTGGTAGCGCTGTCGGGCTTATTCGGCAGTACTGGGACGAACAACCGGGAGTGACCAGAAAATCCCCGCGGGTGCGGTAGATGTTTTGGGTGTGTTTGACAATGCTCAAGATGAACTTCCGGGAGCAATCGAAACATCCCCATGGCCGTGGCAGCATCATCATTTGCATTCGGCAGTGCAGAGTACAATCTTCCGGGAGTGACTGGAACATCCCCGCGGGCAATGCAGCAGGTCATGCACTTTCAACAGTTTGCGAGTCAAAATTTCTGGGAGTGACTAGAACATCCCCATGGGCTCAGAAGAGCCTTCGCGCGCACTGGGCCTTGCACGCGATGAACTTCTAGGAGCGGCTGGATCATCATCGCAGGCACAGCAGTGGCATTGGGCTCGTTCAACAGTGCCCCATAATGAACTTCCAGTAGCGACTAGAACATTCCCATAACACGGCAGAGGCGTCAGACATATTCGGTAGTGCTGGGGATGAACTTCCAAGAGCATCTGGAACATCCCTGCGTGAACAGAAGTGGTGTAGGACATGTTCGACAGTGCACGGGACTAACTTCCGAAAGCATCTGGAACATCCCTATAGGCACGGCAGTGGCTTCAGGTTTCTGATTCTGTACCTCACCCCCGAAATTGGTATCAGAGCAAAAATACTTTAAATCTGAGACAGTTCTTTGAAATTCTTTTTATTTTGTTAGAAGACTTAAAGGATGTACAGCCGAAGTACTAGGCAGAAGCTCGGCAGAAGCTCGGAAGCTGATAAGACCTAGGTGTAAGCTTAAGTCCAGAGAGTCTAATAACTTAAGAAGAAAGAATTAGAGCAACAGTTTAAGAAAAAACATTTACTAGTAACTCTTTTTATTTTGTTAGAAGACTTAAAAGATTGGAAACCGAAGTACTAGGCAAAAGCTCGGAGGCTGATAAGACCTAGGTGTAAGTTGAAAATCCAGAGAGTCTAATAACTTAAGAAGAAAGAGTAATAGTAAAAAAGATCTAAGTATAAGTATTAAGCCTTTATGATTAAGCAAATCATCCTGAAAACGTGAGTTAGGTTGAAAAAACTCTTATAGAGGTAAGCCGAAGTACTAGGCAGAAGCTTGGAGGCTGATAAGACCTAGGTGTAAGCGAAAACTTGCGGAGTCTATTAACCTAATATCATGACCAGTAAGGACGAAGAGGTACTTCATAGGCTTGATTATTTAGACTTAGATACAGGAGAAAGATACCATAGGAAGAGGTCTGTAGATAATATCTGTTTAATTTGTTTTTCTAAAGAAAAATTTAAGCATAAATTTCACTCTGAAGATCCACAGCTGAATGTTATTTCTGATGAATTTAAAAAATAATTAAATTTCACTAGTACTTCGGCTGTGGATCTTCAGAGTGAAATTTTAATTATTTTCTAAATTCATCAGAAATAGCATTCAGCTGTGGATCTTCAGAGTGAAATTTATGCTTAAAATTTTCTTTAGAAAAACAAATTAAACAGATATTATCTACAGACCTCTTCCTATGGTATCTTCCTCCTGTATCTAAGTCTAAATAATCAAGCCTATGAAGTACCTCTTCTTCCTTACTGGTCATGATATTAGGTTAATAGACTCCGCAAGTTTTCGCTTACACCTAGGTCTTATCAGCCTCCAAGCTTCTGCCTAGTACTTCGGCTTACCTCTATAAGAGTTTTTTCAACCTAACACACATTTTCAGGATGATTTGCTTAATCATAAAGGCTTAATACTTATACTTAGATCTTTTTTACTATTACTCTTTCTTCTTAAGTTATTAGACTCTCTGGATTTTCAACTTACACCTAGGTCTTATCAGCCTCTGAGCTTTTGCCTAGTACTTCGGTTTCCAATCTTTTAAGTCTTCTAACAAAATAAAAAGAGTTACTAGTAAATGTTTTTTCTTAAACTGTTGCTCTAATTCTTTCTTCTTAAGTTATTACTCTTTGGACTTAAGCTTACACCTAGGTCTTATCAGCTTTCGAGCTTCTGCCTAGTACTTCGGCTGTACATCCTTTAAGTCTTCTAACAAAATAAAAAGAATTTCAAAGAACTGTCTCAGATTTAAAGTATTTTTGCTCTGATACCAATTTCGGGGGCGAGGTACAGAATCAGAAGAGCCGCAGAATAACCTTCAAGGAGTACGGAGACACCAAGAGGGTTATTAGAAGCTTTTCTGGAGGAGAGAGAGAAGAGTGGTTTTTTTTTATCCTATTTCACTCATCTAAATCCAACAACCTAGCACTATTTTTGATGAATAGTTGTTTACCCTAACATACTAACAACTACTGTACACAATTATATTTACAGAACACTAAATTTACCAGAGTTTTTTAAAGAACCAACCACCGGAGTTTCTACGGCGTTGGGGATTTTGGAATAAGACTGATAAGGGAGAGTCTCTCTACCTTATCAGAATATGTTGAGAGATTAAAGAAAATAATTACCTTATAACTCTGAAAGGCTAAATTTGAGAGAGTAGGGAGAGATTGCTAGAAAGATAGTTTTTTGCTCTGAATCGTTCTGTCTATTAATGAAAAAACTTCACATATTTATACAACATAAAAGTAAACCTTGGTTTGAATAACCATGGTTACTTTATGAAAAAGAAACTATAGTTACAAAAAAGTAAACTAACTCATGGTTAGATAGAACCATGGTTTGTAAAAAGAAACTATGGTTACAATAAAGTAAGTAAAAAGACAAAATTAAAAGAATCTGGTGGCAGTTTGTCAGGCGGCTTGTCGGAGCATCTTTTAATCATCCAAGTCAATTAAATCATAATCAGAAGATATCCCATCCATTTCTGATAATATCTGAAAATCACCAAAGCTCTTAATCTCCAGATGGGCTCTGATGGAATGAAAATGATCTTCTATGCTTGGATCGTCATGGATTTGGCCCAAGTAAGGTGTATATAGATGTGAAGTTTCTATATCTTGTGAACACCTTCATGTTACTATCCTCCATGTGCATAGGATAGTCATGGGTCCATGTTCTGGCTTTCTGAGCAGAAAGTAGTAGAGTTCGTACATTGATAATATTCATCATTACTGATGGATCAGAAGATTCAATCCACTCTTTCCACTGACCTTTCGTTCTCAAGCATGTTGGCTCAGAAAATGGGAACACATCTATTAAGACTTCCATCTTGGCTCCTTCAGGATATCCTGTAGTGTAGCTGGCTGGTATTGAAAAAATTCTGAGATCTATAAATCCCTGTCCACCGATACCATTGCCAACTTTTTTATGTTCATAGTAAGCGTGCAGGATATAGGACAACTTCCAAGAAAGTGGTTCTATAAACTTTTTTATTTGTGACTGTTGAGTAACCACTATTCTTGTAATGAATCCCATTTCGAACAGCTGCTTTAAAGAAAAAGGAGCAGCAGAATCTTTCCAATGTTCTAAATGGGTTGTTGCCTTGAAAAGAACCAATCCCTTATTACAGACACATATGTTGGGCATATCATGATCCTGGGCTTTGTAGTGAATAGCTGCCAAGCCCATTCCTGGTGGATATGGACCATTCAGTGCTATGTGCCTCATGAATTCTTGGGCATTCACCATCTCTGTCATTTTTTCTGCTAGAACATACCCAAGTACCTTTCTTTCTGCGGGAGTGTTGAAGATGGGTTCTAATAGTTTCTTTTTTGAGAATCTTTCTGTGTTCTCCTTTCTGCCAGATGTCAATTTCCTTTTTCATTTCATTCTCTCTTTCTTTTTTCTCATTGAGCTCTTTTTGTATTTTTTCAATTTTTTGTTCGAGCTCTTTTATTTTTTCATTTTTTCCACCCACCTCTGCTTTTAATAGATTTATTTCTTTTTGCAACATAAAAGGGTGTTTGTGGAGTGAGAGGATTGGGAGAGGCCAAAAGCATAGATCTTAGATTTTCCTCTTGATTTTTAAAATCAAGATAACAGCATAGGGCATGAAGTATGTCAGGCTTTAATCTTGAGTTAAAATTCCACAGATTATCAACAAGACATTTTTGCTCAGGCTTTAGTTGGGCTTTGGCCTTAAAAGAGAGATTTGTTCCAGTGGGGAACACTTTCAGAGTATATGGTCCAAAGAAAAAGGAATTTGGGCTTTGAGAATGTGGGTTTTGTGAAGTACCTGCCATTACTGCAAAGAATGAATAATACAAAATGGGTTAGTGCTACAAATCTTTTCTACAATGTCTATATTTCTACATATGCATGAACAGTTATGTTGGTGGGCTTAGTGGGCTCCTGACTTGCGTCGGTATCCACAACAAAATTGAATTTTGTACAATACCACCATGCATGAATGCATATTAACTTTCTACATTTTAACTTTCTACATGAAATTACATTTCTACATGCACTTTACATTTTTATCATTCTATAGTATCATTGTTGATTATTCTGGATAATTTATCTGCTAAAAAATTTTCATTAGCCTTTACATGTTCTATTTTACATTCTACACCTGTTATTTTTAAATAGTCTATAAATTTTATCCATCTGTTAGTACTTAATTTGCTAGAATTTATCTTATTATAGAATTTTACTATTGCATTACAATCAGTTCTTAAGGTATATTCTAATTTATCAAACACAAAAATTTTAATTTTTTCTAGGGTATTTATACATGCTAGTATTTCTGCGTCTATACTAGTTACTTTAGTCTTATATTTACCACTAGTATATCTACTTAATTTTTCTAAGCTGCGGGGATCTTCTTTATTGGGTTTCTATTTTAAGATTCCTCCCTATCCTTCTAAACTACCATCAGTTTCTATTATTATATAGCTATCCTTTGGGGGTAATTCTAAGTCTGGTAAATTTTTTATTATATTTTTTATTTGTCTAAGTAATTTTTTATCCTCATTATTAAATCTAATTTCTCCTTCTATTTTTAATTTATTGTAAAAAGGACCAGTTAATTTTCCTAAATTAGGAACATAATTTCTAGTGTAATTTAATAAACCCTAAAAAACTTTCTAATTCTTTTTTAGTATTAATCTCTTCATTATAATCTATTACCTTTTTAAATTATATGAGGCTGTAATTTTATTATTCCTTTTCCTATTTCTAATCCTAAAAATTCTATTCTAGGTTGTCCTATTCTTAATTTTGTTTTAGATATGCGGGACGAACTTCCCGAAGCGACTAGAGCATCCCCATGGGCACGACAAGTGCATCAGGCATGCTCAACAGTATGTGAGATGAACTTTTGGGAGCCACCAAAACATCCTCGTGGGCACTGTACAGGTGTCGGATGTGTTCGGCAGTGCACGGGACCATTTTCCAAGAGCGTCCGGTACATCCCCATGGGCACGGCAAAGGCGTCAGCCGTGTTCGATAGTGCCTAGGACAAACTTCTGATAGCTACCAGAACATCCTCATGGACGTGGCACGGCAACATCATTAAAGTGGTAAGTGATGAAGAACACGAGGAAAGCAGTGAGGAAGAATAAAAAAGCTGCATGGATAGCGAGGAGGAAGCAGAGGCAGAACACTTCCCTAATCATGTGGAAGAAGGCAAAATCAACTTACATGCAGTAGGGGCAACCACCAAGCCTACTGCCATGAAGTTGTTCGCAACCATTAATGGGAAAAACATTTTGGTGTTGATAGATAGTGGAGCTACTCATAACTTCATCAACACAAAATTGGTCAAAACACTTCAGCTATGTCCAAAAAGGATTACACCCTTTTGAGGTAGGAATGGCAAGCAGACAGAAGCTCAAGTGTGCACAAGTGATCCAGGCAGTAGCAATGCAGATTCAAGGAGTCAAAATAGAGGCGGAACTGCATGTGTTAGCCCTGGTAGGTCTTGATGTGGTTTTAGGCAACGCTTGGCTTAAAACCATAGGCAAGATAATGTTCGACTACGAATCCATGGCCATGCACTTCCAATGGAAGGGAAGAGACTGCACGTGGGAGGCATCCACCACCAATGCAATGCATCATTGTGAGGTAAGTACCCTTGAACGACTATACAAAAAAGGGCACAATGTTTTGCGGTTCTCTTGGCCACAAAAGAGGAAAACACAGCCGAACATCATACACATGAAGACATACCAATAGGAGTAAGGAACCTACTGAGAGCAATTCGGAGATGTCTTAGGAGAGCCACAAGGACTGCCACCCTCAAGACATTATGACCATGCCATCCCATTAATCAATGAAACCAAGGCAATTAATGTAGCACCTTACTGAGTATGCACACTTCCAAAAGAACAAGATTGAAAGACAAGTGGAAGAGATGCTACAGCAAGGTATTATCCAACCTAGCACTTCCCCTTTTTCTTCTCCGTTCTACTTGTTAGAAAGAAAGATGGAACTTGGAGGTTTTGCACTGATTATCAGGCACTCAACCAAGCAACTGTCAAGGATCATTTTCCAATCCCAACAATTGATGATATGCTGGACGAGTTACATGGAGAAAAGCTGTTCACCAAGCTCAATCTCAAGGCCGGATATCATCAAATATGCATGAAAGAAGAGGACGTGCAGAAGACAGCATTTTGGACTCATAGTGGACACTACGAGTACCTAGTCATGCCCTTTGGACTATGCAACACACCCTCCACCTTTCAAGCAGCCATGAATGACATCTTTAAACCTTATTTGCACAGGTTTGTCTTAGTTTTCTTTGATGACATTTTGGTCTTTTTCCAGGAAGCACGATGATCACATAGAACACTTAGCAAAAGTGCTAGAAGTGTTAAGAAGAAATCATTTCGTCATCAAGCCATCCAAGTGCACATTCATGCAAGAGGAGCTTGAATACCTTGGTCACATCATATCCAAAGATGGAGTGAAGGTAGACCAATGGAAAATAGGAGCCATGCAAACATGGCCAACTCCTAAGAATGTCACAGAACTTAGAGGATTTCTAGGTTTTGACAGGCTATTACTGCCAATTTGTTCACAAATACGGCACCATAGCAAAACCACTAACACATTTACTGAAAAAGGACAGATTCCTATGGACAGAGAAGAGTGAAGACGCATTCAAGTTGTTGAAGCAAGCTATGTGTGAGACCCCCAGTGTTAGCACTGCCCAACTTCAACCAAACCTTCGAACTTCACACTGACTGCATGTCAAGATGGAATAGGTGCTGTCCTCAGTCAAGCCGGAAGACCTATTGCATACATGAGCAGAGTCTTAGGGCCCATCAAGAAAGAATGGTCAGTATATTCCAAGGAGATGTTGGCCATCATCCATGCAGTCAAGGTATGGTGACCTTACCTTCTTGGGAGGAAATTCCTGATCATTACAGATCAACAACCCTTGAGAAGCCTCATGGAGCAGAAAATTACCACCCTAGAGCAGCAAAAGTTCCTTTGTCAAGTTGTTGGGTTATGAGTATGTAAATAATCTACAAGTCTGGCAAGGAAAACAAAGTGGCAGACGCATTGTTCAGAAGCAATGGAGGTCAAGCATTGTGGATAGCATGTGAGCCTAATGACACACGCCTCACTGCCATTAGCGGAGTAGAGTGGAATGTATGGACAGAAATCAAGTAGGCAATAGAAATTGACCTTCAAAGCCAAGAGCTCATGAAGAAGATCAAGAATTTTGACCCTAAGGTTAGTAAATTCACCCTTAAAAATGGATATATTTGGCACAACCAGCAGGTGTATGTACCAAACATACCAGGATTAAGAGGGAAGATCTTGAAGCACTTCCACAACTCACGAGAAGGAGGACATTCAGGATGGTTCCATACTTACATGTGAGATCAAGCTATTCTTTTGGTAGGGAAGGACTAAAGGCTGAGATCAAAAAGCTAGTCTGGGAATGTGATGTTTGTCAGGGCACCAAACCAGAAGGCGGCAAGACAAAGGGGTTGTTACAGCCTTTGCCAGTACCAGGACAGGTTTGGGAAGACTTGACAATGGACTTCATTACAGGAATGCCCAACAGCAAGGGTTATACGGTGATATTAACCGTAGTGGACAGACTCAGCAAGAGTGCACACTTTGTGCCACTCAAGCAACCCTACACTGCAAAAGAAGTAGCCCAAGAGTTCATCAAGAATGTGGTAAGACTTCATGGCATACCACGGACAATGCTGTCCAATAGAGACACTGTCTTTATGAGCAAATTCTAGAAGGAGCTCTTCACACAGCTCGGCAGCAACTTGGTCACCTCATCCACCTTTCATCCACAAACAGATGGACAAAGTGAGGTAACCAATCAAACTCTAGAGCAGTATTTAAGATGCTTTTGCCATGATCATCAAAACAATTGGGAGGAGTACATACCATGGGCAGAACTGTGGTATAATACTACCTATCATGCATGGCAATCAAGATGACACCATATCAAGCAGTATATGGAAGAATACCCCCAGGAATGTCAAGTTATACCATGGGGAACAGCAGCATACATGAAGTGGATATCCCATGCACTGCCGAGCGAGCCCAACGCTGCTCTCGTGCCCACGGGGATGTTTCAGTTGCTCCCAAAAGTTCATCCCATGCACTGCCAAATGTGCCCTGATGCCTCTGCCGTGCCCAAGGAGATGTTTTATTTGGTCCTGAAAGTTCATCCCATGCAATGTACAACGCACCCGAAGCATCTGCCACGTCTGCGGGGACATTCCGGTCGCTCCCAGAAGTTCCTCCCGCACACTGCCCAGCACATCCAAAGCCTCTTCCATGCCCGCAGAGATGTTTCGGTCACTCCTGACACCTCTTCCGTGCCCATGGGGATGTTCCAGTCGCTCTCGGAAGTTTGTCCCACGCACCCCCCAACGCGCCCGAAGCCTCTGCCGTGCCCATAAGGAAGTTCCAGCCACTCCAGGAAGTTCATTCCGCGCACTGCCGAACATGTCCGACTCTGCTGCCGTGCCTGTGGGATTGTTCTAGTACCTTTCTCTCGTGCACTGGTGAATGCACCGGATGCCTCTGCCGCGTTTGGATGTTCTGGTTGGTCCCACAAGTTCATTCGGCACACTGCCCAACGTGCCCGACACCTCTGTCACGCCTGTGGGGATGTTCCACTTGCTCCCGGAAGTTCATCCTGCACACTGCCGAGCACGCCCAAAGCCTCTGCCACGCTGCGGGAATGTTCCAGTTGCTGCTGGAAGTTCATTCCGTGTACTTCCGAACGTGTATGATGCCACTGCCATGCCCACAGAGATGTTCCGGTGGCTTCCAAAAGTTTGTCCTGTGTACTGCCTAACATGAATGATGCCATGTCATGCCCGTGGGATGTTCCAGTTGCTCTTGCAGGTTCATCCCGTGCACTGCCAAACGTGTCCGGTGACTCTGCCGTGCAATGGGGATGTTGCAGTCACTCTTGGAAGTTCATCCCGCACACTGTCGAATGTGTCCAATGCCGGTGCCGTGCGCGCGGGGTTGTTCCTGTCACTCTTGTAAGTTTGTACTGTGCACTGCTGAATGTGCCTGAAGCCCCTTCTGTGCCTGGAAGTTGGTCCCACACACTGGCAAATGAGCCTTATGCCTCTGCCACAGCCATGGGGATTTTACGGTCACTCCCAGATGTTTGTACCAGGCACTGCCGATGCATCCGACACCTCTGCCGAGCCCATAGGTACTTTCCATAAGGGTGTGTTCAGCAGTGCATTCGACGAAATTTCCAAAGTGACTAAAAGATCTCCACGGGCTCGACAGAGGCATCAGACATGTTCTTCAGTTCTCGAGGCGAACTTCTGGGAGTGACTAGAACATCCCCGTGGGAGTGGCAGAGGCTTCATGCATGTTAAGCAGTGCATGCGAAAAACTTCTAATAACAAACAGAACATCCACACAGATGCGGTGATGACATCGGTCACGTTTGGCAGTGCACGGGAAGTACATCCAAGAGCAACCAAAAAATGCCCATAGAAGCGGGAGAGGCATTGATCACATTTGGCAGTGCGGGAAATGATCTTCTATGAGTGATTTGAATATCCCCGTGTGCACGGCAGCGGCGTGGGGTCTGTTTGGCAGTGCGTGCAATGAACTTCCGGGGGTGACCGAAAAATACCCTTGGGCTAGGCAGAAGCGTCGGACGTGTTCTGTAGTAATCGGGATGAACTTGCGGGAGTGACTACAACATCCCCGTGGGTACGGTAGAGGCTTCGGGTGTGTTGGACAGTGCACGGGAAAAACATCCGACAGCAACCAGAACATCCACGCGGACATGGTAATGGCATCAAACATGTTCGGCAGTGTGTGGGACAAACTTTTGGGAGCGACTGGAACATCCCAGTGGGGGCAGAGAGGTGTTGGGTGCATTCAGCAATGTGGGTGATGAACTTCTGGGGAGCAAATGGAACATCTCCACTGGTGCGGCAGTGGTGTTGGGTGCGTTCAGCAGTGTGTGGGAAGAAATTCTGGAAGTGACCAAACACATCCCCGCGAGCGCAGCATCGTTGACGATCAGGAGTTTGTGGGATGAACTTCCTGGAGCGACCAGAACATCCCCGCAGGCATGGCAGAGGCATCGGCCATGTTTGGTAGTGTGTAGTACGAACTTCTAGGAGTGACTGGAACATACCAGGGGCACGGCAGAGCCATCGGCTGCATCGGCCAGTGTGCGTGATGAACTTCCGAAAGTGACTGGAACATCCCCAATGGTGTGGCAGCAGTGTCAGGCAGGTTCAGTAGTCCATGGGACGAACTTTCAGGAGCAACCCAAACATCTCCGCGGCAGCAGCAGCGGCGTTGTGTGCGTTCAACAGTGCTCGGGATGAACTTACAGGAGCGACCAGAACATCCCTGCAGGACTGCCAGTGGCATCGGCTGCATTCAGCAGTGTGCAGGATTAACTTCTGGGAGCAACCGGAACATCTCCGTGGGCATGGCAGAGGTGTCGGTCACATTTTGCAGTGCACGGGACCAAGTTCTGGGAGTGGCAGGAACATCCCCATGGGCACGGCTTAGGCATCAGACACATTCGGCAGTGCATAGGGCGAACTTCCGGGGACAATCAAAAACATCCCTGTGGGTGCACTAGCAGCTTCATAAGCATTCGACAGTGCACAGGATGAACTTCCACGTGCAACCGGAACATCCCCGCGGGCTCAGCAGAGGCTTTGGGCGCGTTTGGCAGTACACAAGATGAACTTATGCGAGTGACCAGAGCATCCTCTCGGGCATGACAGGGGCATCGGGCACATTTGTCAGTGCACGGGATGAACTTATGTGAGCGATCAGAACATTGCCGCGGGCATGGCTGTGGCATCAGACACGTTCAGCAGTGCGCAGGATGAAAACATCCTTGCGGACAGGTTCTGACTCTGTCCTAACTGACTGCAGAAATCCAAGCCAAGAAGAACACCAGCATTGGCAGGACATGCATGATGCAATCCGAGCAATAGAAGGACATGAACGGCATGAAGAACTGCAGTAGCAGCAGGACATCATGGCACGTTTGACTTTGACAAGATGATCACATCAAAGAGACTCTTGGAATGGAAGGACACGCCATAATAGAAGTTCTAATCCTTGAAGGAAATGGCAAGATGAAGGTCAACAGCTAGAAGAGGAGATAACAGCTGTAGAAGAGGAGATAAGATAAGGACAGAAAGACTTAGTCAAAGTAGGAATTCTAGTCTAAGTAGGAATTTAAGAAAGACCAAGAATCCTAGTAGGATTAGGAAACAGTGGATAAGGTCTATCTTGATAATGTTTTAGTTGACTTAGAATACCTTGTTGACTTAGGAAAAACATATCTTAAGTGGATAAGGAACCTAAGTACTAGTTGAATTAGGATAAGGCTGTCTAATACTATAAATACAGCCCATTATTTGTGAGAAGGATAGATGCTCCGAATTTTGTAGATTTCTCATTCCATTAATCAAGAATCAAGGTTAGCATTCTTGCTTCTATTCTTGTTTATTTTTTGGTTATCTTTTAAGAGTTGTCTTGAGATAACTTGGGCTTAAGATAAGGTTAAGAGTTGTCTTCCTTGCTTAAGAGCTTAGGTTGAAGTCAAGAGTTGTCTTCTTCAACCAAGGCAAGTTGTGATAGGTTTAAGAGTTGTCTTGCCTATCCAACATATCCTTTTATAATTATTTAACCCAAAGGACAGCTTAGGGGATGTAAATATAAGAAAAGAACTCAAGAATCAAATGGGACAGCAAGTTAGGAAGGTTTTTAGTAGGCGTGCTGACGCCTAAGGTGTAGAAAAGTTAGGGAAAAAAAACGGGTCCCCAACACAGCAGCATTGTGATTGTTTGGCAGTTTGTGGTATGAACTTCCAAGGATGGCCTGAACATCCCCGAGGGTGCAGCAGTGGTGTCGTGCACGTTTGGAAATGTGCGAGATGAACTTTTGGGAGTGACCCAAACATCCCCGTGGCCATGGCAGCAGTGTCAAACACATTTGTTTGTGTGTTGGACAGACTTTGGGAAGCAACCGGAATAATCCTGCGGGAAAAGCAGTGTGGCAAAATTTTGGGAGTGACTAGAACATCCCCACAGGTGTGGCAGTGGCGTCTGGCACGTTGTTGGGCGCGTTTGGCAGTGCACGGCACAACTTTCCGGGAGAAACATAAACATCCCTGCAGGCATGGCAGATTCGTTGGGTTCGTTCAGCAGTGCATGGGACGAACTTCTGGGAGCAACCGAAACATCCCGGCAGGCTAGGCAGAGGCATCGGGCATGATTGGGAGTGGGCAGTGGTGGCCACGTTCGTCCATGCATGGGATGAACTTCGGGAAGCGACCAGAAAAATCCTGCAATTGCGACCGCGGCAGCGGTGGTGTTGTAGGCGTGTTCAGCAGTGTGTGGGACCAACTTCCAGAGCGACCAGAATATCCCTGCCGGTGCAGCAGCGACATTGGACACATTTGACAGTGCACAAGATGAACTTCTGAGAGCGACCAAAACATCCCAGTGGGCGCAGCAGAGGCTTCGGGCATGTTGGGTAGTGCTTGGGATGAACTTTTGAGAGCAAGCAGAACATCCCCGCCGGCATGGTAAAGGCATCAATTATGTTCGGCAGTGCATGGGACGAATGTCCGGGAGCAATCGGAACATCCCTGTAAGCTATGCAAAAGTGTTGGGCATATTCAACAGTGCATGGGACGAACTTATAGGAGCGATCGAAAAAATCCCTGTAGGCTCAACAAAGGGGTCGGACGTGTTCGCCAGTGCTCGGAATGAACTTCTAGGAGCTACTAGAACATCCCCGCAGGCATGGAAAAGGCATCGGGTACGTTGGGCAGTGCGTGGGACGAACTGTTGGGAATGAATAGATAATTCCTGCAGGCACAGCAGCGGCATCGGACATGTTCAGCAGTGAGCGGGATGAACTTCTAGGAGCCACCGGAACATCCTTGCAGGCACGGCAGAGGCTTCGGTGCATTGGGCAGTGCAGGGGACGAACTTCTGGAAGCAACTGGAAAATCCCTGTAGGTACAGCAGAGGTGTCGGGTGCATTCAGTAGTGCGCAAGACAAACTTTCAGAAGAGGCCAGTACATCCCCCTAGGCACAGCAGAGGCTTTGTGCTCGTTGGGCAGTATGCTGGACGAACTTCTGGTGGTGAATGGAGCATCTCTGTGGGCTCAGCATAGGCGGCGGACACATTCGGCAATGCTTGGGATGAACATTCGAGAGTGTCCAGCACATCCCCGTAGGTGCAGAAGATGCATCGGGCATGTTTAGTAGTGATCAGGATGAACTTCCGGGTACGACCAAAATATTCCGTGGGCCCGGCAGCAGCATTGAAAATGTTTGGCAGTGTGCGGGATGAACTTCCTAGAGCGATCGGAACATCTTATGGGTGTGGCAGAGGCTTCAAGTGTGTTTGGAAGTACGTAGGGTGAACTTCCTGGAACATCCAGAACATCCCCGTGGGTGTGCCAGAGGTGTTGGGCACGTTCAGCAGTGGTCGGGGATGAACTTCAGGCAATGACCAGAAAATTGCCGCGGGTGTGGCAGCGGCATCTGACGTGTCAGCAGTGTCTGGGATGAACTTTCGAGAGTGACTGGAACATCCCCGAAGGTGCAGCAGAGGCATCGGGCCCATTTGGCAGTGCGAGGATGAACTTCCGGCAGTGACCGGAACATCCATGCAGACGCATCAGAGGTGTTGGGTGCATTTGGTAGTGCACGGGACGAACTTCCAACAGAGACTAGAACATTCCCATAGGCCCCACGAAGGCGCTGGATGCCTTCAGCAGTGCTCAGGATGAACTTCTGGGAGCGACTGGAGCATCCTCGCAGCACAGCCAAGGCGTCGGGCGCTTTTGGTATTGCACGGGACGAAGTTCCACGACCAACCAGAACATTCCTGAGGGTGCGGCAGTGCTCTCGGACACATTTGTCAGTATGAGGGATGAATTTTCAGAAGCGACCAGAAGCCCCTAATTGTCACGGCAGAGGCTTTAGATGTGTTGGATAGGGTGCAGTACGAACTTCCAGGATCGACCGCAACATCCCTGCAGGCACGGCTGTTGCGTCAGACGTATTCAGTAGTGCAGAGGATGAACATCAGGGAGCATCCAGAACAATCCTGCAGACGCGGCATCAGTGTCTGGCACTTTCGGCAGTGCACAGGATGAAACTACTGGGAGTGACCAGAACATCCCCGTGGGCATGGCGGTGGCATCGAACACATTTGGCAGTGCACAGGATGAACTACTGGGAGTGACCGGAACATCCCCGCGGGTGTGGCCACGGCAGCAGCATCGGACACGTTTGGCAGTGTGTAGGATTAACTACCTAGAGCAACTGGAACATCCCCATGGGCGTGGTTGAGCGCATTCGGCAGTGCACACGACGAACTTTGGGAAGCGACCAGAACATCCCCATGGGCATGGCTACGGTGCCATGCACATTCGGCAGTGCATGGGAAGAACATCCGGGAACAACCGGAACATCCGTGCCGGCACGGAAGCGGTGTCGTATGCATTCAGTAGTGCATAGGATGAACTTTGGGGTGCAACCTGAACAATCTCGGGGCACAACAGCGGCAGCAGACGCGTTTGGCAGTGCATGGGACAAACTTTCGAGAGTAACTGGAACATCCCAGCTGGTGCAGCAACGGCTTCGGTCACATTCGCCAGTGCGTGGGATAAACTTTTGGGAGTGACTGGAACATCCCTGCTGGTGCATTTGTGGCATCGGTCGAGTTTTGATTCACGCGGGATGAACTTCCAAGAGCGACAAGAACATCCATGTGGGCACGGTAGCAGCGTCATGCGTGTTCGGCCATGCACGGGATGAACTTTCAGGAGTGATCAGAATATCCCTGCAGGCATGACAGAGGCGTAGGGCACGTCCGGCAGTGCACAGGATTCAAACTTCTGGGAGTGACTGGAACATCCCCATGTGTGTGGCAGCACGCCTACTAAAAACCTTCCTAATGTGCTGTCCCGTTTGATTCTTAAGTTCTTTTCTCGGATTTTCGTCCCCTAAGCTATCCTACGGGATTGACTAATGTATAAATGATATGTTGGATAGGCAAGACAACTCTTAAACCTATCACAACTTGCCTTGGTTGAAGAAGACAACTCTTGACTTCAACCTACGCTCTTAAGCTAGGAAGACAACTCTTCACCTTGCTTAAGCCCTAAGTTATCTCAAGACAACTCTTAAAAGATAATCGAAATATAAACAAGAATGGAAGCAAGAATGCTAACCTTGATTCTTGATTAATGAATGAAAAGAATACAAAATTTAGAGCATATCTTCTGCTCACAAATAATGGCTGTATTTATAGTATTTAGATAGTCTTATCCTAATTCAATTAGTACTTAGGTTCCTTATCCACTTAGGATATGTTTTCTAAGTCAACAAGCTTTTCTAAGTCAACTAAAACATTATCAAGATAGACCTTATCCCACTGTTTCCTAATCCTACTAGGATTCTTTTATATCTTGAATTCTTACTTCTACTATAATTTCTACTTTCACTAAGTCTTTCTGTCCTTATCTTATCTCCTCTCCTACAGCTGCTGACCTTCATCTTGCTGTTTGCTTCTAGGATTAGAACTTCCATTATGGCGTGTCCTTCCATTCCAAGACTTCTCCTTGACGTGAACATCTTGTTGAAGTCAAACCTGCCATGACGTCCTGCTGCTGCTGAGAGTTCTTCATGCCGTCCATGTCCTTCTCTTGCTTGGATTGCTTCATGCGTGTCTTGCCAATGCTGGTGTTCTTCATGGCTTGGATTTTCGTAGTCAGTTAGGATAGACTTAGAACCTGGCCATGCTTCACTGCATGCTGCGTGCAGGCTTGTTGCGCGCACATTCTACCCTATTTCTGCCTCTCTTGCTGCTTGGCACCATGCGCGCATTCGCTCACGCTCTTTTTGCCACCTAAGGTCCTTAACAATCCCCCTTTCTTTGAGACTCACCTTGTGCTCAAGGTAGAAATTAGGGAAACATTGCTGGATATCATCATAGTCTTCCCATGTTGCTTCATCCTTTGGGCGAATGACTCCACCATATGAGTACTCTCCATACTGGCCTTCTATTATGCCCATAACTTACTATACAAAATCCTAGTGCTTCCTTTGGGTGCTGCCCCAAATGATCTTAATCCTGGCACTTTTGGTACAGATACCTGCTGGTTGTGCCAAATATATCCATTCTTAAGGTTTGAAGATGTCGTTCATGGCTACTTGAAAGGTGGAGGGTGCATTGCATAGTCCAAAGGGCATGACTAGGTACTCATAGTGTCCACTATGAGTCCGAAATGTTGTCTTCTGCACATCCTCTTCTTTCATGCGTATTTGATGATATTTGGCCTTGAGATCTAGCTTGGTGAACAACTTTGCTTCATGTAACTCGACCAGCATATCATCGATTGCTGGGATTGGAAAATGATCCTTGACAATCGCTTGGTTGAGTGCTCGGTAATCAGTGCAAAATCTCAAAGTTTCATCTTTCTTTCTAACAAGTTGAAAGGGAGAAGAAAAAGGGTAATGCTAGGTCGGATAATACCTTGCTGTAGCATCTCTTCCACTTGTCTTTTGATCTCGTTCTTTTGAAAGTGTGCATACTGTAAGGTGATACATTAATCACCTTGGTTTCGTCGATTAATGGGATGGCATGGTCATAATGTCTTGACGGTGGCAGTCCTTGTGGCTCTACGCCTTAGGGTTCAGCACGCCTACTAAAAACCTTCCTAACTTGTTGTCTCATTTGATTCTTGAGTTCTTTTCTCAGATTTTTGTCCCCTAAGCTGTCCTACGGGATTCACTAATGTATAAAAGATATGTTGGATAGGCAAGAGAACTCTTAAACCTATCACAACTTGCCTTGGTTGAAGAAGACAACTCTTGACTTCAACCTAAGCTCCTAAGCTCTTAAGCAAGGAAGACAACTCTTCACCTTATCTTAAGCCCAAGTTATCTCAAGACAACTCTTAAAAGATAACCGAAATATAAACAAGAATGGAAGCAAGAATGAAAGTCTTGATTCTTCATTAGTGAATGAAAAGAATACAAAATTTGGAGCATATCTTTTGCTCACAAATAATGGACTGTATTTATAGTATTTAGATAGCCTTATCCTAATTCAACTAGTACTTAGGTTCCTTATCCACTTAGGATATGTTTTCCTAAGTCAACAAGTTTTTAAACAACTAAAACATTATCAAGATAGAGCTTATCCCACTCTTTCCTAATCCTGTTAGGATTCTTGGTCTTTCTTGAATTCCTACCTAGACTAGAATTCCTACTTTGACTGAGTCTTTCTATCCTTATCTTATCTCCTCTCCTACAGCTGCGAACTTCATCTTGCATTTCCTTCTAGGATTAGGACTTCCTTATGGCTGTCCTTCCATTCCAAGACTTCTCCTTGATGTGAACATCTTGCTGAAGTCAAACCTGCCATGACGTCTTGCTGCTGCTGGAGTTCTTCATGCTGTCCATGTCCTTCTCTTGCTTGGATTGCTTCATGCATGTCCTGCCAATGCTAGTGTTTTTCTGGCTTGGATTTCTGTAGTCAGTTAGCATAGAGTTAGAACCTGGCCAAGCTTCACTGCATGCTACATGCAGGCTAGTTGCGTGCACATTCTACCCTGTTTCTGCCTCTCTTGCTTCTTGCACGTTGCGCGCATTTGCTCACGCTGCCTTTGCCTTCTAAGGTCCTCAACAACTTGGTAGTGCACAGGATGAACTTTTAGGAGTGACCAGAGCATCCATGCTTGCATGGCAGGAACGTCCTGCACATTCAGCAGTGCATGGGATGAACTCCCTGGAATGGCCGGAACATCCCCGTGGACATGCCAAAGGCATTGGGCGTGTTCCGTATTTCACAGGATGAACTTTTGAGAGTGACTGGAACATCCACACCAGTGGGGCAATGCACAGGATTATTTTTTGTGAGCGACCAGACCATCCCTGTGGGCATGACAGCGGTGTGGGGCGCATTCGACCGTGCGTGGGATAAACTTCTAGGAGCAATTGGAAAATCCCCGCGTGCTTGGCAGAGGTGTTGGATGCATTCGACAGTGTGCGGAATGAACTTTCGGTTCTGACCAAAATATCCTTGTGGGCTTAGCAGAGGCTCCGAGCACATTGGGCAGTTATTGAGGACCTTAGGAGGCAAAGGGAGCGTGAGCAAATGCGCGTGAGGCACTGGGTAGCAAGAGAGGTAGAAACAGGTCAGAATGTGCATGCAGCAAGCCTGCACACAGCAAGCAGTGACGCACGGCTATGTTCTGACTTAGTCCTAATTGATTGTGGAAATCCAAGCCTAGAAGAAGACCGGCATTGGCAGGACACGCATGAAGTAATCCGAGCAGGAGAAGGAGATTGACAGCATAAAGAACTCCAGCAGCAGCAGGACATCATGGCAGGTTTGACTTCAGCAAGATGTTCACGTGAAGGAGGAGTCTTGGAATGGAAGGACACACCATAAGGGAAGTTCTAATCCAAGAAGTAAATGGCAAGAAGAAAATCAGCAGTTATAGGGGAGGAGATAAAATAAGGATAGAAAGACTTGCTCAAAGTAGGAATTCTAGTCTAAGTAGGAATTCAAGAAAGACCAAGAATACTAGTAGGATTAGGAAACAATGGGATAAAGTCTATCTTGATAATGTTTTAGTTGACTTAGAAAAGCTTGTTGACTTAGGAAAGCATAACCTAAGTCGATAAGGAAGCTAAGTACTAGTTGAATGAGGATAAGGCTGTCTTAGGACTATAAATACAGCCCATTATTTGTGAGGAGAACATTTGCTCTAAATGTTGTTTATTTCTCATTCATTAATCAAGAATCAAAGGTTAACATTCTTGCTTCCATTCTTGTTTATATTTCGGTTATCTTTTAAGAGTCATCTTGAGATAACTTGGGCTTAAGACAAGGTTAAGAGTTGTCTTCCTTGCTTTAGAGCTTAGGTTGAAGTCAAGAGTTGTCTTCTTCAACCAAGGCAAATTGTGATAGGTTTAATAGTTGTCTTATCTATCCAACATATCCTTTTATATATTAGTTATCCCGAAGGACACCTTAGAGGATGAAAATATAAGAAAAGAACTCAAGAATCAAATGGGACAATAAGTTAGCAAGGTTTTTAGTAGGCATACTGACTCCTAAGGTGTAGAAAAGTTGGGGAAAAAATCGGGACCCCAATAAATTGGTGCTTTCATTGAGAGGATGAGCACAATCACCATCCAGTTGAGAGGTAGCATGATCACCCCAACTAATTTGTGCTCTAGTTAAGAGATCAGCACAAATACCAGTCAATTACAAGGCATCAGGGTTACCATGTCATCTAGGCAGCATTCACTCTGCACCATAGGAACAAACTAAGGAAGATTTCTCAGTCACCAGCCACGAAAGAATCCTTGCCTTGGAGAGGAACCAAATGCGATCAATGACCGAGTAGGTGATATCAAATGCCAACTATCATCTATCATTCATTCTCTTGAACAATTGAAGAGAGACACACCCCGAGTGGTGGAAAAACAAGTCTAAACCGAGCAGGGCAGAAACAACCACCTACCACAAATGTCTAGGAGGCTTCAATCAGAAATCACACGGCACCAAGTGCATGAGGAAGATTCTACTAGGAGCAGCTTCCCTCTCAAGAAAGGAGGAAAAGGCGTATGAGTTTGGGAAGTATGAGGGAGACTTCACCAAATGAACACTTGCCCCATGATCACTACAATGATTATAGTGATGATGAGGAAGTGCTAGATAGAAGGCTCGCATCATGGCAACCAAGAAGGGTATGAAATCACCCTAAGGCAGAACCATGTCGCACCACAAGAAAGGAGGATTGGCACTATGATAGCCCAAGCCATTACACATGGCCTATGGTAAAAATAGATCTCCCTACCTTTGAGAAGGGAGATCCAACGAATGGATCTTTAAGGCTGAATTTTATTTTGAGAAACAAGGTATTGAAAGAGGTGAAATGGTTGATTTTGCATCCTATCATCTATGTGGGAGAGCCAACCAATGGTGGCATTCGCTTAAGGCCACTTATGGCCGAGAAGGAAGAAGGATAGGCTGGACAAGGTTCACACATGAGCTTGTGAACAGATTTGGCTCGTCTAGCGTGACTAACTATGAGGGATAGCTTGCCAAGATTAGGCAAGAGGGATCTCTAGAAAGCTACCTTGAAGAATTTGAGAGGTTAGTCAAATTGGTAGGACATTGGCCAGATAGTGCACTAATTGGCACTTTTCTAGATGGCCTTGTACCTTGGCTAAGCCAAGAATGAAGATGAGGGATCCAAACTCTCTCACTTAGTGCATTTGGTTGGCAAGACTCATCAATGATGGGAGAAGCATCACCCGCAGCACAACCAAGGTCATCAAACCCTTAGAAAAATTAGGTAAAGCATCCTTATCAAGTAAGACAGTACCCGCAAAAACAAATGACCCTCCCAAACTATCCACTAAAGAAATCAACAGGAGAATAGAAAGAGGCCTATGTTTTAGGTGCAATGATAAGTGGCAAGTTGGCCACAAGTGCAAGAAAGGTTGTTCAACATCATTGAAGTGATAATTGATGAAGAACACGAGGAAAGAAGCGAGGAAGAGCAAGAAAGCCTCATGGACAGCGATGAGGAAGCAAAAGCAGAACACTTCCCTGATCATGCAGAAGAAGGTGAAATCAACTTACATGCAGTAGTGGGCAACCACCAAGCCTACTGCCATGAGGTTATTCGCAACCATTAATGAAAAAATGTTTTGGTGTTGATAGATAGTGGAGCTACCCATAACTTAATCAATACAAAATTAGTCAGAAACACTTCAGCTACATCCAAAAAGGATTGCACCCTTTGAGGTAAAAGTGGCAAGTGGACAGAAGCTCAAGTGCGCACAAGTGATCCAGGCAGTGGCAATGCAGATTCAAGGAGTCAAAATAGAGGCGGAACTGCATGTGTTAGCCTTGGCAGGTCTTGATGTGGTTTTAGGCAATGCTTGGCTTAAAACCATAGGCAAGATAATGTTCGACTATGAATCCATGGCCATGCACTTCTAATGGAAGGGAAGGGACTGCATGTGGGAGGCATCCACCACCAATGCAGTGCATCATTGTGAGGTAAGTACCCTTGAATGACTATACAGAAAAAGGGCACAATGTTTTGCGGTTCTCTTGGCCACAAAGGAGGAAAACATAGCTGAACATCATACACATGAAGACATACCAATGGGCAGTAAGGAACCTACTGGAGCAATTCGGAGATGTCTTAGGAGAGCCACAAGGGCTACCACCCTCAAGACATTACGACCATGCCATCCCATTAATCGACAAAACCAAGGCGATTAATGTAGCACCTTACTGGTATGCACACTTCCAAAAGAACAAGATCAAAAGACAAGAGGAAGAGATGCTACAGTAAGGTATTATCCGACCTAGCACTTCCCCTTTTTCTTCTCCCATTCTACTTGTTAGAAAAAAAGACGAAACTTGGAGGTTTTGCACCGATTATCAGGCACTCAACCAAGCAACTATCAAGGATCATTTTCCAATCCCAACAATTGATGATATGTTGGATGAGCTACATAGAGCAAAGTTATTCACCAAGCTGGATCTTAAGGCCGGATATCATCAAATACACATGAAAGAAGAGGACATGCAGAACATAGCATTTCAAACTCATAGTGGACACTACAAGTACCTAGTCATGCCCTTCGGACTATGCAAATCACCCTCCACTTTTCAAGCAGCCATGACGACATCTTCAAACCTTATTTGCACAGGTTTGTCTTAGTTTTCTTTGATGACATTTTGGTCTATTCCAGGAACTATGATGATCACATAGAACACTTAGCAAAAGTGCTAGACATGTTAAGAAGAAATTATTTTATCATCAAGCCAGCTAAGTGCACATTCATACAAGAGAAGCTTGAAGACCTTGGTTACATCATATCTGAAGATGGAGTGAAGGTAGACCAATGGAAAATAGGAGCTTCGCAAACATGGTCAATTCCTAAGAATGTCACAGAACTTAGAAGATTTTTAGGTTTAATAGGCTATTACTGCTGATTTGTTTGCAAATACGTCGCCATAGCAAAACCACTAATGAATTTACTAAAGAAGGATGGATTTCTATGGATAGTGAAGAGTGAAGATGCATTCAAGTTGTTGAAGCAAGCTATGTGTGAGACCCTAGTGTTAGCACTGTCCGACTTCAACCAAACCTTCAAGCTTCACACTGACGCATGTTATGATGGAATAGGTGCTGTCCTTAGTCAAGCCGGAAGACCTATTGCATACATGAGCAGAGTCTTAAGGACCATGAAGGAGGAATGGTCAGTATATGCCAAGGAGATGTTGGCTATCATCCATGCAGTCAAGGTATGGCGACCTTACCTTCATGGGAGGAAATTCTTGATCATCATAGATCAACAACCCTTGAGAACTGTCATGGAGCAAAAAAATACCACATCGGAGCAGCAAAAGTTCTTTGTCAAGTTGCTAGGATACAAATATGAAATAAGTTACAAATCAGGCAAGGAAAACAAGGTGGCAGATGCATTGTCCAGAAGCAATGGAGGTCAAGCATGTATGCCTCATTGCCATTAGCGGAGTGGAGTGGATTGTATGGACATAAATCAAGGAGGCAATTGAAATTGATCCTCAAAGCCAGGAGCTCATGGAGAAGATCAAGAATTTTGACCCTAATGTTAGTAAATTCACCCTAAAGAATGGATATATTTAGCACAACCAACAAGTGTATGTACCAAACATACTAGGACTAAGAGGAAAGATCTTGAATCACTTTCACAACTCACTAGAAGGAGGACATTCAGGATGGCCCGTACTTACATGTGAATTAAGTTATTCTTTTGGTGGGAAGGACTTAAGGCTAAGATCAAAAAGCTAGTCCGAAAATGTGATGTTTGTCAGTTAACCAAACCAGAAGGTGGCAAGACCAAGGGCTTATCACCTAAGAGTACTGTTAAACTCTAAATTACATCCAATGTTTCACATTTCATTGCTAAGAAAAAAGATTGGAGATGTGAGACAAGTGAATGAGGGACTGCCCAACGTTTTCAGGGAAGATCACCTAGGGGCACCACCCAAAGGAAGCATTAGGATTTTGCATAGTAAGTTATGGGCGCAATAGAAGGCCAGTATGGAGAGTACTCGTATGGTGGAGTAATTTGCCAAAGGATGAACCAACATGGGAAGACTATGACGATATCCAGAAACGTTTCCCTAATTTCCACCTTGAGCACAAGGTGAGTCTCTAAGAAAAACGGATTGTAGAGGACCTTAGGAGGCAAAAGGAGTGTGAGCGAATGCGCGTGAGGCGCCAAGTAGCAAGAGAGCAAAAATAGGCCAGAGTACGAACACAACAGCCTGCACGCAGTAAGCAGTGAAGCACGGCTAGGTTCTAACTCAGTCCTAATTGATTGCAAAAATCCAAGGGAAGAAGAATACCAGCATTGGCAAGACAGGCCTGAAGTAATTCGAGCAGGAGAAGGAGATTGACGGCATGAAGAACTCCAGTAGCAGTAGGACATCATTGCAACGTTTGACTTCAGTAAGATTTTCATGTCAAGGAGTTTATGAATGGAAGGACATGCCATAAGGGAAGTTATAATCCAAGAAGGAAATGGCAAGAAAAAGTTCAGCAGCTATAGGAGAGGACATAAGATAAGGACAGAATGACTTAGTCAAAGTAGAAATTTTAGTCTAAGTAGGAATTGAAGAAAGACCAAGAATCCTAGTAGGATTAGGAAACAATGGGATAAGGTCTATCTTTATAATGTTTTAGTTAACTTAGAAAAAATTGTCGACTTAGAAAAACATATCCTAAGTGGATAAGGAACCTAGGTACTAGTTGAATTAGGGTAAGGCTGTCTTAAGAATATAAATACAACCCATTATTTGTGAGGAGAACATATGTTTCGAATTTGGTTTATTTCTCATTGATTAATCAAGAATCAAAGGTTAACATTCTTCCTTCCATTCTTATTTATATTTGGGTTATCTTCTAAGAGTTGTCTTGAGATTACTTGGGCTTAAGACAAGGTTAAGTGTTGTCTTCCTTGCTTAAGAGGCTTAGGTTCAAGTGAAGAGTTGTCTTCTTCAACCAAGGCAAGTTGTGATAGGTGTAAGAGTTGTCTTGCCTATCCAACGTATCCTTTTATATATTAGTTATCTCGAAGGACAGCTTAGTGGACGTAAATATAAGAAAAGAATTGAAGAATCAAATGGAACAGTAAGTTATCAAGGTTTTTAGTAGGTGTGCTGACCCCTAAGGTGTAGAAAAGTTTGGGAAAAAATCGGGAGCCCAACAGTGGTGCAAGGGAGCGGAGCGACTGAAATATCCCCACGGGAGTGGCAAAGGCTTCAGGCGCATTGGGTAGTGCACAAGACAAGCTTTCAGGAGTGACCAGAATATCAACATGGATGCGGCAGAGGCATCGGGTGCGTTGGGCAGTGCACGGTACGAGCTTCAGGGAGTGACTGGAACATCCCCACCAGCACGGCAGAGGCTTCAGGCGCGTTGGGCTGTGCATGGGAGAAACTTTCCAATGCAACTGGGACAATCTACCAGGTGTGGCAGAGGCGTTCGGCACATTTGGCAGTGTGCTGGTTGAACTTTCGGGAGCGAACTAAACATCCCTAATGGTCTGGCAGCTGTACCGGGCGCATTCGACAGTGCACAGGATTAACTTCCAGGAGTGACCGGAATATCCCTGCAGGTGCGTCAGAGGCTTCAAGCGCATTTGACAGTGTGCAGTTTGACAGTTTGCAGTTTAACCAAGGCAAGTTGTGATAGATTTAAGAGTTGTCTTGCCTATCCAACATATCCTGTATACATTAGTTAATCCCGAAGGAAAGCTTAGGGGACATAAATATAAGAAATGAACTCAAGAATCAAACGGGACAGTAAGTTAGGAAGATTTTTAGTAGGCATGCTGACCCCTAAGGTGTATAAAAGTTGGGAAAAAAATCAGGACCCCAACACGGATGCATCTGATGTCACTGCACCGCCCATGGGAATGTTCCAGTCACTCATGAATATTTGTCCCCAGACTGCTGATTGCATCCAAGGCCTCTGCTAAGCCCGCGGGGATTTTTCGGTCACTCCCGGATGTTCGTCCCTCTCACTACTAAACGCATCTGACATCGCTGCTGCACCCACAAGGATGTTTCTATCACTCCCGGGCATTCATCCCTGCACTGCCAAACATGCCCAAAGCCACGGAGTCACCCTCGGTGATGTTCTGCCTTCTCTAGGAAGTTCATCCCGTGGACTGTTGAATGCACCTGATGCCTCAGCTACGTCCTCTGTGATGTTTCGGTCACTCCCAGAAGTTGGTCCCGAGCACTGCTGAATGCGCCTGATGCTGCTGCACCCACAGGGATGTTCCGGTCGCTCCACAAAATTCAGCCTGCGCACTGACGAATGGACCCAAGGCAACTGCTGCCGCCGCCGGGATACTCCCGTCACGCTCGAAAGTTCGTCACGCTTACTGCTGAACATATCCAATGCCACTGTCATGCCCGCGGAGATGTTTGGGTTTCTTCTAGAAGTTCATCCCACACACTGGTGAATGTGCCCGATGCCCCACCACGCTTGCAGGCATGTTCCGGTCGCTCTTGGAAGTTCATCTCAAGCACTGCCAAACACGTCCGACACCATTGCCGAGTCTGCGAGGATTTTTTGGTAGCTCCTGGAAGCCTGTTCCGCTCACTGACAAATTGTTGGGGTCTTGATTTTTTCTCCAACTTTTCTACACCTTCGGGGTCAGCACGCCTATTATAAACCTTCCTAACTTGCTGTCCCGTTTGCTTTTTGAGTTCTTTTCTTATATTTATGCTCCCCTAAGCTATCCTTCAAGTTAACTAATATATATAAGGATATGTTGGATAGGCAAGACAACTTGCCATGGCTGAATAAGATAGCTCTTAACTTCAACCTAAGCTCTTAAGTAAGGAAGACAACTCTTAATCTTGTCTTAAGCCCAAGTTACCTTTAGACAACTCTTAAAAGATAACCGAAATATAAACAAGAATGTAGCAAGAATGCTAAACTTGATTCTTGATTATTGAATGAGAAAATAACAAAATTCATATCTCCTCACAAATAATGGGCTGTATTTATAGTCCTAAGACAGCCTTATCCTAATCTAACTAGTACTTAGGTTCCTTATCCACTTAGGATATGTTTTCCTAAGTCAACAAGCTTTTCTAAGTTATCTAAAATATTATCAAGATAGACCTTATCCCATTGTTTCCTAATCCTACAAGGATTCTTGGTTTTTCTTGAATTCCTACTAAGACAAGAATTCCTACTTTTACTAAGTCCTTCTATCCTTATCTTATTTTCTCACCTATAGCTGCTGACTTCTTCTTGCCATTTCCTTCTTGGATTAGACTTTTGCTGTGGCGTCCTTCCTCTCCTTCTCCTACTCAAATTGCTTCATGCGTGTCCTACCAATGCTGGTCTTCTTCTTGGCTTGGCTTTCCGCAATCACTTAGGACTAAGTTAGATCCTAGCTATGCTTCAATGCATGTGCGTGCAGGCTTGTTGTGCGCACTTGCCGGCCTGTTACTGTTTCTCTTACTGCCTGGCGTCTTGCGCGCATGCTCTCAGGCTCACTTTGCCTCGAAAGGTCCTCATTTTTCACCTGTTGCATTTACTGCATACTTAGGTTCTCAGCAATCGCCGTTTCTTGAAGACTCACCTTGTCCCCAGGTAGAAGTTTGAAAACTGCTGCTGGATGTCATTGTAGTGTTTCCAAGCTTCTATGATTAATAGCAAAGGTGGTAGCAATCCTTTGGTCTTGCCATCTTCTGGTTTTATCCATGGGCAAATGTCACAATTATTGTCTTTCTTTTTGACTTCTGCCTTGAATCCTTCCAACCAAAAGAATAGCTTGATCCACATGCAAGTACGGAACCATCCTGAATGTCCTCCTTCCTATGAGTTGTGGAAGTGGTTTAAGATCTTCTCTCTTAGTCCTGGTATGTTTGGTACATACATCTGTTGATTGTGCCAAATATGTCTGTTTTTAAGGGTGAATTTACTAACCTTAGGGTCGAAATTCTTGATCTTCTCTATGAGCTCTTGGCTTTGAGGGTCAATTTCTATTGCCTACTTGATTTTTGTCCATACATTCCACTATGCTCTGCTTATGGCAGTGAGACATTCGTCATTAGGCTAACATGCTGTCCACAATGCTTGACCTCCATTACTACTGGACAATGCGTCTGCCACTTTGTTTTCCTTGCCATGCTTGTAGATTATTTCATACTCATAACCTAGTAACTTGACAAGGAACTTTTGCTGCTCTTGGGTGGTAATTTTCTACTTTATGAGGCTTCTCAAGGGTTGTTGATCTGTAATGATCAGGAATTTCCTCCCAATAAGGTAAGGTCGCCATACCTTGACTGCATGGATGATGGCCAACACCTACTTGGTGTATACTGACCATTCCTTCTTCATGGGCCCTAAGACTCTGCTCATGTATGCAATAGGTCTTCCAGTTTGACTGAGGACAGCACCTATTCCATCTTGACATGTGTTAGTTTGAAGTTTGAAGGTTTGGTTGAAGTTGGGCAGTACTAACATTGGGGTCTCACACATAGCTTGCTTCAACATCTTGAAAAGCATCTTCACTCTTCTCTATCCATAGGAATCCATCCTTCTTCAGCGAGTCCGTTAATGGTTTTGCTATGATACCCTATTTGCAAACAAATCAACAGTAGTAGCTTATCAAACCTAGAAATCCTCTAAGTTCTATGACATTCTTAGGAATTGGGCATGTTTGCATGCCTCCTATTTTCTACTGGTCTACCTTCATTCCTTCTTCGGATATGAGGTGACCGAGGTATTCAAGCTCCTCTTGCATTAATGTGCACTTGGATGGCTTGATGACGAAAAAATTTCTTCTTAACACTTCTAGCACTTTTGCTAAGTGTTTTATGTGATAATTGTGGTTCCTGGAATGGACCAAAATGACATCAAAGAAGACTAAAACAAACCTGTGCGAATAAGGTTTGAAGATGTCTTTTACGACTGCTTGAAAGGTGGAGGGTGCGTTGCATAATCCGAAGGGCATAACTAAGTACTCGTCATGTCCACTATGAGTATGAAATGTTGCCTTCTGCATGTCCTCTTCTTTCATGCGTATTTGATGATATCCCACCTTGAGATCCAGCTTAGTGAACAGATTTTCCCCATGTAACTCGTCCAGCATATCATCAATTGTTGGGATCGGGAAATGATCCTTGACAGTTGCTTGGTTGAGTGCCCGATAATCGGTGCAAAACCTCCAAGTTCTGTCTTTCTTTCTAACCAGTAGAACGGGAGGAGAAAAAGGTGAGGTGCTAGGTTGGATAATTTGTAGGATTAGACTTTTGCTATGGCATCCTTCCTCTCCAAAACTTCCCTTTGTTATGGTCATCTTGCTGAAGTAAACCTGCCAAGACGTCCTGCTACTGCTGGAGTTCTTCACGTTGCCACTCTCCTTCTCCTACTCGGATTGCTTCATGCGTGTCCTGCCAATGCTAGTATTCTTCTTGGCTTGGATTTTCGCGATCACTTAGGACTGAGTTAGATCCTGGCTGTTCTTTCATTCTTGTTTATATTTCAGTTATCTTTTAAGAGTTGTCTTGAGATAACTTGGGCTTAAGACAAGGTTAAGAGTTGTCTGTCTTGCTTAAGAGCTTAGGTTGAAGTCAAGAGTTGTCTTCTTCAACCAAGGCAAGTTGTGATAGGTTTAAGAGTTATCTTGCCTATCCAACATATCCTTTTATATATTAGTTAACCTAAAGAATAGCTTAGGGGACATAAAAATAAGAAAAGAACTCAAGAATCAAACGGGATAGTAAGTTAGCAAGGTTTTTAGTAAGTGTGCTGACCCCTAAGGCATAGAAAAGTTGAGGGGAAAAAATCGGATCCCCAACACGATCACACCTGGAGCCTCTACTGTGTCTGCGGGGATGTTCCAATCACTCCTGGTAGCTTGTCCCATGCACTGCCCAAAAGGCCCGAAACCTCCCCCCCGCCCAAAGGGATGTTTCAATCTCTCCCAGAACTTCATCCCATGCATTGCCGAATGTGTCCGACTCCACTGCTGTGCCGGTAGGGATGTTCCAGTCACTCGCTGAAGTTCATCCTGAGCACTGCCGAATGCGTCCAACGCCTCTGCTAACCCTGCGGGGATATTCCGGTGGCCCACAAAAGTTTGTCCTAGTCACTGCCGAACACATCTGATGTAGTTGTCGCACTCACGGGGTTTTCCAGTTACTCCTGAAAGTTTGTCCCATGCACTGTCAAATGCGCCCGTCACTCCCAGGAATGTTTCGGTCGTTCCCTGAAGTTCATCCCAAGCACTACCCAACACAACCGAAGTCTTTGCCGCTCTTGCAGGGATGTTCCAGTCACTTCCAGAAGTTCATCCCCTGCACTGTCGAACATGCCTGACGCCTCTGTTGTGCCTGCAGGGATGTTCTGGTCGCTTTCGGTTGTTCTTCTCGAGCACTACCGAATGTATTAGATGCCTCTGCTGAGCCTGCAGGGATGATCCAATCTCACCGAAAGTTTGTCTAGTGCATAAGCAAATGCGCCAGACACCTTTACTGCACCCGCCGCCTCTGCCGAGTTCGTGGGGATGATCCGGTTGCTCTCGAAAGTTCATCCCACGCATGGCCGAATGTGTCCACTGCCTCTGCCATGCCTGAGGGGATCTTCCACTCACTCCTAGAAGTCCTAGGCACTACTTAACATGCCCAAAGCCTCTTCTGCACCTGCAGGGATGTTCCGGTTGCTCTCAGAAGTTCATCCTGTGCACTACCAAATGTGTCCGATGTTGATGCCGAGTTCACGGGAATGTTGTAGTCACTTCTAGAAGCTCATCCCGTGCATGGTTGAACATGCCCGAAGCCTCTGCCGCGCCTGCAAGGATGTTTCGGCCGAACCCAAAAGTTCATCCCGTGCATGGCCAAACATGTCCAATGCCGCTGTGGTGTTCATAGGGATGTTCTGATCCCTCCTCGAAGTTTGTCACGGGCACCACCAAACATGTACAATGCCTCTGCTATGCCTGCAGGGATGTTTTGGTCACTCCTGAAAGTTTATCCCACACACTGTCCAATGCATCCGATGCCTCTGTCGTGCCCGCATGGATGTTACAGTTGCTCTTGGAAGTCCGTCCTATGCACTCCCAAACATGTCTAATGCCTCTGCCGAGTCCACTGGGATTTTTTGGTCACTTCCAAAGTTCATCTATTGCAATGCCCAATGCACCCAAAGTCTCTGCCGCACACACAGGGATGCTCCGGTCGCTCCCCGAAGTTTATCCCATGCACTGTCGAGTGCGTCCGATGCTGCTACCATGCCCGCAGGAATGTTCTAGTCACTCTCGGAAGTTTTCCCAGTGCACTGGCGAATATGCCTAACACCTCTGCCACGCATGCAGGGATGTTCCCATTGCTCTCTAATGTTCGTCCTGAGCACTGCCAAGCCAGCAGCGATGATTTGGTAGCTCCTGGAAGCTCGTCTCAACGCACGGGCAAACACGACAGACACCTTTACTGCACGCACAAGGATGTTCCAGTAAATTGTCACTAGCACCACCGAATGCATTTGATGCCTCTGCTGCACCCATGGGAAGTTTGGACCACTCCTGGAAGTTTGTCGTGCGTACTGCCCAATGTGCCCATGCCCCTGCCATGTCTGTGGGGATATTATGGTCGCTACTAGAATTCGTCCCGTGCACTGCCGATTGTGACCAACTCCGCTGCCACACCCATGGCAATGTTCCGATTATTGCCTAAAGTTCATCTCGTACACTACTGAATGCACCCAAAGCCTCTACTGCACCCATGGAGATGTGCCAATTGCTCTCGGATGTTCGTCCCACTGACGGTTGAATGTGCCCGACACCTCTGCCGCGGCTGCAGGAATGTTTTGGTTGCTCTTAGATGTTCGTCCTGCACACTATCAAACTGTTGAGGACCTTAGGAGGCAAAGGGAGCATGAAATGCAAGAGAGGTGCCAAGCAAGAAGAGAGGTAGCAACAGGCCAGAATGTGTGTGCAACAAGCTTGCCTGTGGCAGGTAGTGAAGCATAGGTAGGTTCTGACTTTGTCCTAATTGACTGCAGATATCCAAGCCAAGAAAGACTCAAGCATTGGCAGGATAAGCATGGTGCAATTTGAGCAGGAGAAGGAAATGAACTGCATGAAGAACTTCAGCAGTAGCAAGACGTCATGAAGTGTTTAGCTTCAACAAGATGATCACATCAAGGAAAAGTCTTGGAATGGAAGGAAAAAAATAGGAGATGTAAGACAAGTGAATGATGGATTGCCTGACGTTTTCAAGGAAGATCACCTTGGGTAGCAACCAAAGAAAGCATTAGGACTTTGCATAGTAAGCTATGGGCATAATAGAAGGCCAGTATGTATAGTACTCATATGGTGGAGCCATTCGCCCAAGGATGAAGCAACATGGGAAGACTATGATGATATCCAGCAATGTTTCCCTAATTTCTACCTTGAGAACAAGGTGAGTCTCCAAGAAAAGGGGATTGTTGAGGACCTTAGGAGGCAAAGGGAGCCTGAGCGAATGCGAGAGAGGCACCAAGTAGCAAGAGAGGCAGCAATAGGCTAGAACGTGGGCACAACAAGCTTGCGTGCGGTGGGCAGTGAAGCACAGCCAGGTTCTGACTTTGTCCTAATTGACTGCAGACATCCAAGCCAAGAAGGACTACAGAATTTGCAGGATAAGCATGGTCCAATTCGAGCAGGAGAAGGAAATGAACTGCATGAAGAACTCCAGCAGTAGCAAGATGTCATGAAGTGTTTAACTTCAACAAGATGATCATGTCAAGGAGAAGTCTTGGAATAGAAGGACACTTCATATGAAAATCCTTATCCTGGAAGGAAACAACAACATGAACGTAAGCAGCTGTAGGAGATGAGATAAGATAAGGATAGAAAGGTTTAGTCAAAATAGGATTAGTCAATCAAGAAAGACCAAGAATTCTAGTAGAATTAGGAAACATTTGGATAAGGTCTATCCTGATAAAGTTTTAGTTGTCTTAGAAAACTTTGTTGACTTAGAAAAACATATTCTAAGTGCATAAGGAACTTAAGTACTAGTTGAATTAGGATAAGGCTGTCTAATACTATAAATACAGCCCATTATTTGTGAGCAGAGAGATATGCTCCAAATTTGTATATTTTCATTCATTAATCAAGAATCAAGGTTAGCATTCTTGCTTCTATTCTTGTTTATATTTTGGTTATCTTTTAAGAGTTGTCTTGAGATAACTTGGGCTTAAGATAAGGTGAAGAGTTGTCTTCCTTGCTTAAGAGCTAAGGTTGAAGTCAAGAGTTGTCTTCTTCAACCAAGGCAAGTTGTGATAGGTTTAAGAGTTGTCTTGCCTATCCAACATATCTTTTATTCATTAGTTACTCCCGAAGGACAACTTAGGAGGCAAGAATCACAGAAAAAAACTCAAGGATCAAACAAGACAGGAAGTTAGGAGAGGTTTTAGAAGTCGTGCTAACCCCTAAGGTATAGAAAAGTTGGGACAACAAATCGGGACCTCAAAAGGAACGGCTCTGACACTGCTGCTGTTCCCATGGGGATGTTCTGGTTTGTCCAGGAAGTTCATCTTGTGCACTGACGAACATTTCTGGCACCGCTGCCATGCCCGCGGGGATGTTTGGGTACCTCTCAGAACTTTGTCCTACACACTGTTGAACGCACCCAAAGCCTCTGCCGCACCCGTAGGGCTGTTATGGTTGCTCCCAGAAGTTTGTTCCATGCACTGCCAAATGTGTTTGACACCACAGCCATGCCCATGGGGATGTTCCGATCGCTTCTGAAAGTTTATCCTATGCACAGCCAAACGTGCCTAGTGCCTCTACTGTGCCCGTGGGGATTTTTTGGTCATTTCTAGAAGTTTGAACTGTGCACAGCCAAATGCTCCCTACACATTTGTCGTGCTTGTGGAAATGTTCTGGTCGATCCCGGAAGTTCATCCCGAGTAGTGCCGAACATGTTTAATGCCTCTGCAGAGCCCGCAGAAATTGTCCAGTTACTACTGGAAGTTCTTCCTAGTCACAGCCAAATGTGCTAGATGCCACCATGCCCCTTGTAGGGATGTTCCGGTCGCTCTTGGAAGTTCATCCCATGCACTGCTCAATGCCCCTGAAGCATCTTCCAAGCCTGCGGGGATGTTCTTGTCACTCGTGAAAGTTTGTCTTGAGCACTGTCGAATGCATCCAATGCCTCGGCTGAGCCCGCAAGGAGTTTTTGGTCACTCCCAAAAGTTTCTCCCACACACTGCTGAACGTGCCCGATGCCTCTGCCTCCCCCGCGGGGATATTCCGGTTGCTCCTAGAAGTTTGTCCTGCACACTGCTATATGTGTCCGGCACTGCTGCCACGCCCGTGGGGATTTTCTGGTCGCTCTTAGAATTTCATCCCACGCATTGGAAAATGAACATGAAGCCTCTGCCACGACCACAGAGATGTTCTGGTCGCTCCCGGAAGTTCATCCCGAGCACTGCCACACGTGTCCAGCACCTCTACTAAGCCCGCGGGAATTTTTTGGTCACTCCTAGAAGTTCATACTGTGCACTGCTGAATGCATCTGATGCCGCTACCACGCTCATGGGGATGTTCCGTCGCTCCTGGATAATCATCCTCTGCATTGCCCAATGTGCCCAACGCCTCTGCCAAGCCCGCTAGGATTTGCCGATCGCTCCTGAAGTTCATCCCGTGCAATGTCCAACATGCCTGAAGCCTCTGCCATGCATGCAGGGATGTTTCGATCAATCCCAGAAGTTTGTCCCGTGTACTACCAAATTGTTGGAGTCCCAATTTTTTCCCCAACTTTTTTACACCTTAGGGGTCAGCACGCCTACTGTAATCCTTCCTAACTTGCTGTCCCTTTTGATTCTTGAGTTCTTTTCTTATATTTACGTCCCCTAAGCTGTCTGTTGGGTTAACTAATATATATAAGGATATGTTGGACAGGCAAGACAACTCTTAAACCTACCACAACTTGCCTTGGTTGAAGAAGACAACTCTTAACTTCAACCTAAGTTCTTAAGCAAGGAAGACAACCCTTAACCTTGTCTTAAGCCCAAGTTATCTCAAGACAATTCTTAAAAGATAACCAAAAATATAAACAAGAATGGAAGCAAGAATGCTAACCTAGTCCTTAGATAGCTTTATCCTAATTCAACTAGTACTTAGGTTCCTTATCCACTTAGGATATGTTTTCCTAAGTCAACAAGCTTTTCTAAGTCATCTAAAACATTATCAAGATAGACATTATCCCATTGTTTCCTAATCCTACAAGGATTTTTGGTCTTTCTTGAATTCATACTAAGACAAGAATTCTTACTTTGACTAAGTCTTTCTGTCCTTATTTTATCTTCTCTCCTACAGTTGCTAACTTCTTCTTGTCATTTCCTTCTTGGATTAGACTTCTATTGTGGCGTCCTTCCTCTCCAAGACTTCTCTTTGGCGTGGTCCCCTTGTTGAAGATAACCTGCCAAGATTTCCTGCTACTGCTGGAGTTCTTTACATCATCACTCTCCTTCTCCTACTCAAATTGATTCATTCATGTCCTGCCAATGCTGGTTTTCTTCTTGGCTTGGCTTTCCGCAATCACTTAGGACTAAGTAAGAACATGGTCATGCTTCATTGCTTGCTGCATGTAGGCTTGTTGTGCGCACTTGCTGGCCTGTTGCTGCTTCTCTTGCTGCCTGGCGTCTTGCGCGCATTCTCTCACAGTCCCTTTGCCTTCTAAGGTCCTCAACACAAACATGTCCAGCACTGCTGCCACACCCACGGGAACGTTCTGGTCACTCATGGAAGTTCGGCCAATGCACTGCCGGACACGCCCAACACCTCTGTCGCAACTGCAAGGATGTTCCTGTTGCTCTCTGATGTTCGTCTCGAGCACTGCTGAACGCATCCGAGGCTCTCTGATGAACTTCCGGTAGTGACCAGAATATCCTCATGGTCACGACACCGGAACATCGCCACAGGTGCAGCAGAGGTGTCGGGTGCATTCCTCAATGTTCCAGCACGGCAATAGCATCAGACACATTTGGTAGTGTATGTAATGAACTTCTGGGAGTGACTGGAACATCCTCGCAGGCACGGCAAAGGCTTCGGGTGCGTTGGGCAGCTCTTGGGACAAACCTCTAGGAATGACCGGAACATTCCCGAGAGTGACAGGTGGATTTGACAGTGCGCGGGATGAACTTCCGGAAGTGATCAGAACATCCCCGCGAGCACAGCAGCGGAGTTGGGCACGTTCGGCAGTAAGTGGGATGAAGTTCCGTTGGCCACCAGAATATCCCCGCGGGGTTGGCAGAGGCATTGGATGCATTTAGTAGTTCTCGGGATGAACTTTGGGGAACAACCGGAACAGTCCCACCGATGCAGTGGTGGAGTCAGACACATTCAACAATGCACGAGACAAAGTTCTGGGAGCTATCGAAACATCCCTTTAGGCACGGGAGAGGCTTCAGGACTGTTGGGTAGTGCATGGGATGAGCTTCTAAGAGCGACCGAAACATCCTTATGGGCACAGCAGAGGCATCGGGTGTGCTCGGCAGTGTGTGGGTTGAACTTCCGTGGGCCACAAGAATATCCACATGGGGCCAGCAGAGGCGTTAGATGTATCTGGCAGTGCTTGGGATGAACTTCTGCGAGCGACTGGAACATCCCCACGAGTGCAGCAGTGAAGCCGGACACATTCGGTAGTGCTCAGGACGAACTTCTGGGTGCGATGAAAACATCCATTTGGGTGTGGGAAAGGCTTCGGCCGTGTTGGGCAGTGCATGGGACTAGCTTCCGGGAGTGACCGGAACATCCCTGCGGGCACAGCAGAGGCGTTAGGCACATTTGGCAGTGTGCATGGCAAACTTCCTAGAGTGACCGAAACATCTCCGAGGGCTCAGCACGGGATGAACTTCCGGGAGTGACCACAAATTCCATGCAGGCTTGCCAGAGGCGTCAGTCACGTTCGGTAGTGGTCGGGACTAACTTCTGGGAGTGATCGGAACATCCCCATGAGCATGGCAGAGGTGTCAGGCACATTTGGCTGTGCGCGGAACGAACTTTTAGGAGCGACTGGAACATCCCTGTGGCCACAGCAGAGGCTTTAGTCTCATGAAGCAATGCACGGGACGAACTTCCAGGAGTGATGGGAACATCCCCGTGGGTGCGGAAAAGGCATCGAGCAATTCAGCAGTTTGTGGTATGAACTTTTAGGAGTGACCGTAAAATCCCTGCAGGGTTGGCAAAGGCATTGGACGCATTCGGCAGTGCTTGGAATGAACTTCGGGGACTGACCGGAATATCCCTGCAGGCATGGCAGAGGCGTTGGGCACATTCGTGTTGAGGACCTTAAGAGGGAAAGGGAGTGTGAATGAATGCGCACAAGGTGCCAGGCAGCAAGAGAGGCAGAAACAGGCCAGAATGTGCGTGCAACAAGCCTGCACGCAGCAAGCATTGAAGCACGGCTAGGTTCTAACTCAGTTCTAATTGATTGCAAAAATCTAAGACAAGAAGAAGACCAGCATTGGCAGGACACAATCCAAGCAGGAGATGGAGATTGATGGCTTAAAGAACTTTAGTAGTAACAGGACGTCATGGAAGGATTACTTCAGCAAGATGACCACGCCAAAAGAGTAGTCTTGGAGAGGAAGGACACACAATAGTAGAAGTTCTAATCCCAGAAGGAAACGGCAAGAAAATGTTCATTAGCTGTAGGAGAGAAGATAAGATAAAGTCAGAAAGACGTAGTCAAAATAAGAATTCTAATCTCAGTAGGAATTCAAGAAAGACCAAGAATCCTAGTAGGATTAGGAAACAATGGGATAAAGTCTATTTTGATAATGTTTTAGTTGACTTAGAAAAGCTTGTTAACTTAGGAAAACATATCCTAAGTGGATAAGGAACCTAAGTACTAGTTGAATTAGGATAAGGCTATCTTAGGACTATAAATACAACCCATTATTTGTGAGGAGGAGATATGCTCTGAATTTTGTATTTTTCTCATTCATTAATCAAGAATCTAGGTTAGCATTCTTGCTTACATTCTTGTTTATATTTTCGGTTATCTTTTAAGAGCTATCTTGAGATAACTTGGGCTTAAGAGAAGGTTAAGAGTTGTCTTCCTTGCTTAAGAGCTTAGGTTGAAGTCAAGAGTTATCTTCTTCAACCAAGGCAAGTTGTGATAGGTTTAAGAGTTGTCTTACCTATCCAACATATCCTTTTATATATTACTTAACCCAAAGGACAGCTAAGGGGATGTAAATATAAAAAAAGAAGTCAAGAATCAAACAGGACAGCAAGTTAGGAAGGATTTTAGTAAGCATGTTAACCCCTAAGGTGTAGAAAAGTTGGGGAAAAAAATCGGGACCCCAACAGTTGGTCAGTGCACGGGACAAACTTTTGGGAGCAGTCGGAAGATACCTGCTGACACAACAGAGGCTTTAGACTCATTGGGCAGTGTGTAGGATGAACTTCCGGCCAGAACTGGAATATTCTTACAGGCACAGCAGAGTAGTCGGGACCGTTTGGCAGTGCACTGGACAAACTTCCAGAAGCGACCAGAACATCCCCACTGGTGCGGGTGAGGCTTTGGGTGCATTGGGCAGTGCATGGGGTGAACTTCCAGGTGTCACAGGAACATCACTGCAGGCGCATTCAGCAGTGGATGGGATGAACTCTTGGAAGAAACCAAAACATCCCAAAGGGCGCGGCATAGGCACAGCACGCTCAACAGTGCACAGTATGAACTTCCAGGAGCAACCAGAACATCCCCGCTAGCATGGAAGCAGTGTCAAACACATTTAGCAATGTGCTGGACAAACTTTTGGGAGTGATTGAAATATCCCTGCGGGCGCGACAGAGGCTTCGTGCACATTGGGCACTGCATGGGACGAACTTCCGACGTGAATTGAACATCTCAACAGGCGCAGTAGAGTTGTCGGGCGTGTTCAGTACTGCACATCACAAACTTTCAAGAGCAACTAGAAAATTCCCGTGGGCTCGGTAGAGGTGTCGGATGCGTTCGGCAGTACTCAAGATGAACTTTTGATTGCAAGTGGAACATCCCCGCTGCTGTGGCATAGGAGTCAGGGGCATTCAGCAGTTGTCGGGACAAACTTCCTGGAGTGACCGGAACATCGCCATGGGATGCAGCAAGGCTTCAAGCGTGTTTGCCAATGTGTGAGATGAACTTTCGGGAGCAATCGGAGCATCCCCACAGGCAGGTTTACTTGTCAGGCGCATTCGGCAGTGTGCAGGATGAACTTCTGGGTGCGAGCAGAACATCCCCTATGGGCGCACGGCAAAGGCATCGGACAAGTTTGGCATGTACAGTATGAACTTCAAGGAGCAACTGGAAGATCCTCATGGGCATGGCATACATGGCAGGCATATTCGGCAGTGCACAGAAAGAAAGACGGAACATGGAGGTTTTGCACCGATTATCGGGCACTCAACCAAGCAACTGTCAAGGATCGTTTTCCCAATCCCAACAATTGATGATATGCTGGATGAGTTACATGGAGCAAAGCTGTTCACCAAGCTGGATCTCAAGGCAGGATATCATCAAATACACATGAAAGAAGAGGACATGCAGAAGACAGCATTTTGGACTCATAGTGGACACTATGAGTACCTAGTCATGCCCTTCGGATTATGCAATGTACCCTCCACCTTTCAAGCGGCCATGAACAACATCTTCAAACATTATTTGTGCAGGTTTGTCTTAGTCTTCTTTGATGACATTTTGGTCTATTCTAGGAACCATGATGATCACATAGAACACTTAGCAAAAGTGCTAGAAGTGTTAAGAAGAAATTGTTTGGTCATCAAGCCATCCAAGTGCACATTCATGCAAGAGGAGCTTGAATACCTCAGTCACATCATATCTGAAGAAGAGTGAAGGTAGACCAACGGAAAATAGGAGCCATGCAAACATGGCCAACTCCTAAGAATGTCACAGAACTTAGAGGATTTCTAGGTTTGACAGGCTATTACCACTGATTTGTTCACAAATATGGTGCCATAGCAAAACCACTAACAGACTTTGCTGAAGAAGGATGGATTCCTATGGATAGAGAAGAGTGAAGACACATTCAAGTTGTTGAAGCAAGCTATGTGTGAGACCCCAGTGTTAGCACTGCTCAACCAAACTTCGAGCTTCACGCTAATGCCTGTCAAGATGGAATAGCTGCTGTCCTCAGTCAAGTGAGACATACATGAGCAGAGTCTTAGGGCCCATGAAGAAGGAATGGTCAGTATACGCCAAGGAGATGTTGGCCATCATCCATACAGTCAAGGTATGGCGACCTTACCTTCTTGGGAGAAAATTCCTGATCATTACTGATCAACAACCCTTGAGAAGCCTCATGGAGCAGAAAATTACCACCCTGGAGCAGCAAAAGTTCCTTGTCAAGTTACTAGGTTATGAGTATGAAATAATCTACAAGCTGGCAAGGAAAACAAAGTGGCAGACGCATTGTCCAGAAGCAATGGAGGTCAAGCATTGTGGACAGCATGTGAGTCTAATGATGCATGCCTCACTGCCATAGCGGAGCGGAGTGGAATGTATGGACAGAAATCAAGGAGGCAATAGAAATTGACCCTCAAAGCCAAGAGCTCACAGAGAAGATCAAGAATTTCTACCCTAAGGTTAGTAAATTCACCCTTAAAAACGGATATATTTGGCACAACCAGCAGGTGTATGTACCAAACATACCGGGACTAAGAGGGAAGATCTTGAATCACTTCCACAACTCATGGGAAGGAGGACATTTAGGATGGTTCTGTACTTACATGCAGATCAAGCTATTCTTCCAGTCTAAAGGATTCAACGCAGAAGTCAAGAAGAAGACAACAATTGTGACATTTGTCAATGGATAAAACCAGAAGATGGCAAGACCAAGGGATTGCTATAGCCTTTACCATTACTCGTACAAGTTTGGGAATATGATAATGACATCCAAAAGCAAAGTTTCCCTAACTTCAACCTTGAGGACAAGGTGAGTCTCCAAGAAAGGGGGATTGTTGAGGACCTTAGGAGGCAAAGGGAGCGTGAGCGAATGTGCGCAAGGCGCCAAGCAACAAGAGAGGCAGAAACAGGCCAGAATGTGTGTGCAACAAGCCTGCACGCAGCAAGTAGTGAAACGCAGCCAGGTTCTGACTAAGTCCTAAGTGATTGCTGAAATCCAAGTAGGAGAAGGAGAGTGATGACGTGAAGAACTCCAGCAGCAGGAAGACGTCTTGGCAGGTTTACTTCAGCAAGATGACCACACCAAAGAGAAGTCTTGGAGAGGAAGGATGCCACAGCAGAAGTCTAATACAAGAAGAAAACAACAAGAAGAAGTTAGCAGCTGTAGGAGTGAAGATAAGATAAGGACAGAAGGACTTAGTCAAAGTAGGAATTCTTGTCTTAGTAGGAATTCAAGAAAGACCAAGAATCCTTGTAGGATTAGGAAACAGTGGGATAAGGTCTATCTTGATAATGTTTTAGATAACTTAGAAAAGCTTGTTGACTTAGGAAAACATATCCTAAGTGGATAAGGAACCTAAGTACTAGTTAGATTAGGATAAGGCTGTCTTAGGACTATAAATACAGCCCATTATTTGTGAGGAGGAGAGATGCTCCGAATTTTGTTATTTCTCATTCACTAATCAAGAATCAAGGTTAGCATTCTTGCTTACGTTCTTGTTTATATTTTCGGTTATCTTTTAAGAGTTGTCTTGGGATAACTTGGGCTTAAGACAAGGTTAAGAGTTGTCTTCCTTGCTTAAGAGCTTAGGTTGAAGTCAAGAGTTGTCTTCTTCAACCAAGGCAAGTTGTGATAGGTTTAAGAGTTGTCTTGCCTATCCAACATATCCTTATATATATTAGTTAACCCAAAGGATAGCTTAGGGGACGTAAATATAAGAAAAGAACTCAAGAATCAAATGGGACAGCAAGTTAGGAAGGATTCTAGTAGGCATGCTGACCCCTAAGGCGTAGAAAAGTTGGGGAAAAAATCAGGACCCCAACAGTTCAGCAGTGAGCGGGACAAACTTCCAGGAGTGACCAGAACTGCCCCGCGGATGCTACACTAGCATTGGGTGAGTTTGGCAGTGCATGGAAAGATCTTGTAGGAGGGACCAGAAAATCCTTGCGGTCACGACAGCGGCGTCATGCGCATTCGGCAGTGCTTGGGACAAACTTCCAGCAGCAACTGGAACATCCCTGCAGGCGTGAGAGAGGCATCGGGCACATTCGGCAGTGTGCACGATGAACATCCAGGAGCAACCCCGAACATGCCTGCAGGCCTGACAGTGACATTGGATACATTTGGCAGTGAGTGTTACAAACTTCCGAGAGTGACAGAAACATCCACGCAGGCGTGGCAGAGGCCTTGGCATGTTGGGCAGTGCACAGGATTAACTTTTGGAAGCGACAGGAACAGCCTTGTGGGATGGCAGAGGTGTTGGGTGAGCTCGGCAGTGCGCCAAACAAACTTCCGGGTGTGACTGGAACATCCCCCAGGTGTAGCAGAGGCTTTGGGCATGTTGGTTAGTGTGCGGGACAAACTTGTGGGAGTGACAGGAAAATCTCCGCAGGCTCAGAAGAGGCGGCAGACAAGTTCAGCAGTGCTTGGGATGAACTTTCCGAGGCAACCAGAAAATCCCCGCGGGCACGACAGCGGCATTGGACATGTTGGGCAGTCCTTGGGACGGGCTTCCAAGAGTGGCCAGAACATCCCCGTAGGCGTGGGAGAGGCAATGGGTGTGTTTCGGCAGTGTGCAAAGCAAACTTCTAGGAGCAACCCAAACACCCCCAAGGTCGTGGTAGAGGCATCAGGATGAACATACAGGAGTGACACAACTTTCCTGTGGGTACAGTGTGGCAGAGGATTTGCGCACATTGGGAAGTGCGTGGACGAACTTCTGGAAATTCTCCATTGGCTCGGCAGAGGCGTCGGATGCGTTCAGTAGTGCTGAGGACAAACTTTTGAGAGCAACCAGAACATCCTCGTGGGTGCGGTAGAGGTGTCAGATGTGTTCAGCAGTGAGAGGGACAAACTTCCAAGAGCAACCGGAACTACCCCACGGGCGCTGCAGTGGCATCAGGTGAGCTCGACAGTGCACGAAAAGATCTTTTGGGAAGGACTGGAAAATCTCTGCAGTTGCGATAGCGGTGTCGGGCGCATTCAGTAATGCTTGGGACAAACTTCCGGGACTGACCAGAACATCCATGCAAGCGTGGGAGAGGCGTTGGACACGTTCAGCGGTGTGCAACACGAACTTCCAGGAGCAACCCGAACATCCCCGCGGGCGCGGCAGCGACATTGGAAATGTTCGGCAGTGAGTGTGACAAACTTTCGGGAGTGACAAAAACATCCTCATGGGCATGGCAGAGGCCTTGAAGTGTTGGGCAGTGCACAGGACGAACTTCTGGAAGCGATGGGAACATCCCCGTGGGCAGGCAGAGGTGTTGCGTGAGTTTGGCAGTGTGCCAGACAAACTTTCGGGTGCAACTGGAACATCGGTGTAGCAGAGGCTTCAGGCATGTTGGGCAATGCGCGGGACGAATTTCTTGAGTGGAAAATTCCCACAGGCTCGGCAGAGGTGTTGGACTTGTTCGCCAGTATGTGGGACAAACTTCCGAGAGCAACCTGAATATCTCCGTGGGTGCACTAGAGGCATTGGACGTGTTTGGCAGTAAGGGGGATGAACTTCCAGGCACGACCAGAACTACCCTGCGGGTGCTACAGTAGCATCAGGTGAGTTCGGCAGTGTGCGGAAAGATCTTCCGGGAAGGACTGGAAAATCCCCACAGTCACGACAGCAGCACTGGGCACGTTCGGCAGTGCTTGGGACAAACTTCCGTCAGCGACCGAAGCATCCCTGCTGGCATGGGAGAGGCATCAGGCACGTTCAACAGCCTGTAGGGCAAACTTCTGTGAGCAAACCAAACATCCCTGCAGGCACTGTAGCGACATTGGACACGCTCAGCAGTGAGTGTGATGAACTTCCAGGAGTGACAGAAACATCCTCGTGAGAGTGGCTGAGGCCTTGGCGTGTTGGGCAGTGCATGGAACTAACTTCTGGGAGTGACTGGAACATCCCCGTGGGCACGGCAGAGGTGTTGAGTGAGTTTGGTAGTGCACCAGACAAACTTCCGGGTGTGACTAGAACAACCCCCAAGCGCGGTAGAGGCTTCGGACACGTTGGGCAGTGCACGGGACAAACTTGTGGGAGTGACCAAAAAATCTCTGCAGGCTCAGAAGAGGCATTGGATGAGTTTGGCAGTGCTCGGGATGAACATTCAGGAGTGACCGAAAAATCCCCATGGGCAACGAGACAGTGGCATTGGACGCATTGGGCAGTGGTTGGGATGAACATCCAGGAGTGACCAGAACTTCCCTGTAGGCATGGGAGAGGCATCGAGTGTGTTCGACAGTGTATGGGGCGAACTTCTGGGAGCGACCCGAACATCCCCAAGGGTGTGGTAGAAGCATTGGGCGCATTCAACAGTGCATGGGATGAAAATTTGGGAGCAACATGAACTTCCCCGTGGGCACGGCAGAGGATTTGCAGTGCTGAACAGTGCACAGGATGAACTTCCAAAAATTTCCCACGGGCTCGGTAGAGGTGTCAGATGCATTTGGCAGTGATCAGGACAAACTTCCAGTAGCAACCTCAACATTCTCGTGGCTGTGGTAAAGGTATTGGACGTGTTCAGTAATGAGTAGGACAAACTTCTAGGAGCAACCGAAACTATCCCGAGGGTGCTGCAATGGGATCTGGCAAGTTCATCAGCTTGTGAAAATATCTTCTGGGAGGGATCAGAAAATCCCCGCGGTCGTGACAGCAGCATCAGGTGTGTTCGGCAGTGCTTGGGACAAACTTCCAGGAGTGACTGGAATATCCCTGCAGGTGTTGGAGAGGCGTCGGGCACATTCGGTAATGTGCAAGACAAACTTCTGGGAGCAACCCAAACATTTCTGCAGGTGCGGCAGCAACATCGGACACATTTGGCAGTGAGTGTGACGAACTTCCGGGAGTGAAAGAAACATCCTTGCGGGCATGGCAGAGTTCTTGGCGTGTTGATCAGTGCACGGGGTGAACTTCTTGGAGCGACCAAAACATCCCCGTAGGCACAGCAGAGGTGTTGGTGAGTTTGACGGCGCGCCAGGCAAACTTCCAGGCATGACTGGAACATCCCCCCAAGCGCGGCAGAGGCTTCGGACACGTTGGGCAGTGCACGGGACAAACTTCCAGGAGTGACTGGAATATCCCTGCAGGTGTTGGAGAGGTCTTGGGCACATTCGGTAATGTGTAAGACGAACTTCTAGGAGCAACCTGAACATCTCTGCAGGCGCAGCAGTGACATTGGACACATTTGGCAGTGAGTGTGACGAACTTCCGGGAGTGAAAGAAACATAATCGCGGGCATGGCAGAGGCCTTGGCGTGTTGAACAGTGCACAGGGTGAACTTCTTGGAGTGACCGAAACATCCCCGTGGGCACGGCAGAGGTGTTGGTGAGTTTGGCGGTGCGCCAGGCAAACTACTGGGCACGACTAGAACATTCCCACAAGCGCGGCAGAGGCTTCGAACACGTTGGGCAGTGCACAGGACAAACTTGCAGGAGTAACTGGAAAATCTCTGCAGGCTCGAAAGAGGCATCAGACGAGTTCGGTAGTGTTCAGGATGAACTTTCGGGAGCAACCTAAAAATACCCATGGGCGCAACAGCGGCATGGGATGCATTTGGCAGTGCTTGGGATGAACTTCCAGGAGCAACTGGAACATCCCTGCAGGTGTGGAAGAGGCATTAAGGACCTTAGGAGGCAAAGGGAGCATGAACGAATGCGTGCAAGGCGCCAAGCAGCAAGAGAGGCAGAACAGGCCAGAATGTGCGCGCAACAAGCCTGCACGCAGCAAGCAGTGAAGCACAGCCGGGTTTTGACTCAGACCTAATCAATTGCGGAAATCCAAGCCAAGAAAAAGCCAGCATTGGCAGGACAGGCATGAAGCAATCCGAGTAGGAGAAGGAGAGTGACGGCGTGAAGAACTCCAGCAGCAGCAGAACGTCTTGGCAGGTTTACTTCAGCAAGAGGACCACACCAAAGAGAATTCTTGGAGAGGAAGGACACGCCATAGCAGAAGTTCTAATCTAAGAAGGAAACGGCAAGAAGAAGTTCAGCAGCTGTAGGAGAGAAGATAAGATAAGGACAGAAAGACTTAGTCAAAATAGGAATTCTAGTATTAGTAGCAATTTAAGAAAGACCAAGAATCCTAGTAGGATTAGGAAACAATGGGATAAGGTCTATCTTGATAATGTTTTAGTTGACTTAGAAAAGCTTGTTGACTTAGAAAAACATATCCTAAGTCGATAAGGAACCTAAGTACTAGTTGAATTAGGATAAGGCTGTCTTAGGACTATAAATACAGCCCATTATTTGTGAGGAGGACATATGCTCCGAATTTTGTAGTTTTCTCATTCATTAATCAAGAATCAAGGTTAGCATTCTTGCTTCTATTCTTGTTTATATTTCGGTTATCTTTTAAGAGTTGTCTTGAGATAACTTGGGCTTAAGACAAGGTTAAGAGTTGTCTTCCTTGCTTAAGAGCTAAGGTTGAAGTTAAGAGTTGTCTTCTTCAACCAAGGCAACATATCCTTCTATATATATTAGTTAACCCAAAGGACAGCTTAGTGGATGTAAATATAAGAAAAGAACTCAAGAATCAAATGGGACAGCAAGTTAGGAAGGATTTCAGTAGGCGTGCTGACCCCTAAGGAGTAGAAAAGTTGGGGAAAAAATTGGGTCCTCAACAATCCAGTAGTGTGCGGGTCAAACTTCCGGGAGCAACCGAAAAATCCCCACAGGCACTACAGCAGCTTTGGATGCATTTGGTAATGTTTGGGACAAACTCCTAGGAGCAGCCGGAACATCCCTGCAGGCACGGGAGAGGCATCGGGTGTGTTCAGCTGTGTGCGGGGACGAACATTTGGGAGCAACCCGAATATCCCCAAGGGCACGGTAGAGATGTCAGGCGCATTCGACATGGCACAGGACAAACTTTCAAGAGTGACCGGAACATCCTCTTGGGTGCGTCAAAGGCTTTGGGCGAGTTGGGCAGTGTGCCGGACAAACTTGTGTGAGCAACCGGAACATTTCTGCAGGTGCAGTAAAGGCATCGGGCACGTTCAGTAGTGCGCGAGATGCACTTCTGGGGGCGGCCGGAACATTACTGCAGTCTCGGCAATGGCATCAAGCACATTCAACAGGGGCGTCAGACGAGTTTGGCAGTGCTCCGGATGAACTTTTGGGAGCAACCAGAACATCACTGCGGGCACAACAAAGGCATCGGGAACATTTGTGTTGGGGTTCTGATTTTTTGTCCTAACTTTTCTACACCTTAGGGGTTGGCATGACTTCTAAAACCTCTCTAACTTGCTTTTCCATTTGATCCTTGAGTTATTTTCTTTGATTCACATCCCCTAAGCTGTCCTTTAGGATAGATTAATCTATAAAGGATATGTTGGATAGGCAAGACAACTCTTAAACCTATCACAACTCGCCTTGGTTGAAGAAGACAACTCTTGACTTCAACCTAAGCTCTTAAGCAAGGAAGACAACTCTTTACCTTGACTTAAGCCCAAGTTATCTGAAGACAACTCTTAAAAGATAACCGAAATATAAACAAGAATGCAAGAATGCAAAGCTTGATTCTTGATTAATGTATAAAACTTACAAATTCGGAGCATATATCCATGCTAACAAATAATGGGCTGTATTTATAGTATTGGACAGCCTTTTCCTAATTTAACTAGTATGTAAGTTCCTTATCCACTTAGGACAAGTTTTCCTAAGTCAACAAGGTTTCCTAAGATAGCTAGAACCTTGTCAAGATTGACCTTATCCAAAGGTATCCTAATCCTACTAGGATTCTTGGTCTTTCTTGATTTTCTACCTAGACTAGAACTCCTAACTTATCTTGTATTCTACAGCTGCTGGACTTCCTCTTGTCTTATCCTTCTAGGACTAGGACTCTCAATGCAAATCCTTCTGTCTTTAGAATTCTACTTGGCCGTGAGTATCCTATTGCTACTGGAACTCATCATGTGCATCCTGCTGCTGCTGGAATTCTTCTTGCCTTGGACGTCCTTCTTTAGCTAGAACTTCTCCATGCGTGTCCTGCTGTGGCTGGAGTCCTTCTCAGCTTAGATGTCCTTGTTCAATTCTGACAAGGTCAGATTCTGGGCCGGGCTGCACTGCTGGTCTGGATGCATGCCGCGTGCAAGCTTGTTGCGCACACGTTCTGGCCCATGGCTGCCTCTCTTGCTGCTTGTCACCTCTCTTGCATCCTCCTATGCCGTTCATGCTCCCTTTGCCTCCTAATGTCCTCAATAGTTTGGCAGTGCACAGGAAAAACCTCCATGAGCGACCAAAACATCCCCGTGAGCATGGCAGTGGCATGGGGCACATTCAACAGTGCGTGGGATGAATTTCCTGGAGCGATCAAAAAAATTGCTACGTACTCGGGAGAGGCATCGGATGCGTTCAGCAGTACTCTAAACCAACTTCTAGGAGCAACCAGAACATCCCTGGAAGCACAGCAAAAGCGTCGGGCACATTCAGTAGTGCGTGGAATGAACTTTTGCAAGTGACCCAAACATCCCCATGGGCACGGTAGAGCGTCTGACATGTTCGGCAATGCACGGGAAGAACTTCTGGGAGTAACCAAAAGATCCTTACAGGCTTGACGAAGGCGTCAGATGCATTCAGCAGTGCGTGTGACGAACTTCCCAGAGCAACAGAAACATCCCCACTGGCACGGTAAAGGCTTCGGGTGCATTGTGCAGTGTGCGGGATGAACTTTCCAGAGCGAACCAAACATCCCTGCGGGTGTAGCAGTGGTGTAAGACACGTTCGGCAGTGTGCAGCACGAACTTTCGGGGGGCGACCGGAGCATCCCCTTGGGCACGACAAAGGCATCAGGTGTGTTCATCAGTGCATGGGATGAACATCCAGGACGAACATTTGGGAGCGACTTGAACTTCCCTGCAGGTGCAGCAGAGGCTTTGGGCTTGTTGGGTAGTATGTAGTAGGAACTTCTGGGAGCAACTGAAAATTCTCCATGGGCTTGGCAGAGGGGTCGAACATGCTCAGCAGTGCTTGGAACAAACTTCCAGGAGCGACCTGAACATCCCCGTGGGTGAGGTGAGGAGTCAGACGCGTTCAGCAATAAGTAGGGCAAACATCCAGAAGCAACCGGAACTACCCTTTGGGCACTGGTGTGGCATCGGGCCAGTTTGGTAGTGCACAGAAAGAACTTCCAGTAGCGACGGGAAAATCCCCACAGGCGCGAGAGCAGCATCGAGCGCGTTCGGCAGTGCTTGGGATGAACTTCCAGGAGCAACTGGAACATCCCTGCAGGTGTGGAAAACGCGTCGGGCGCGCTCAGCAGTGTGCAGGACACACTTCCAAGAGCAACCGGAAAGTCCCTGCAGGCTCGGAAGAGGTATCCCATGAGTTTGGCAGTGCTTGGGATGAACTTCCGGGTGTGACCAAAAAATCCCCATGGGCATGACAGTGGCGCTGGACGTGTTGGGCAGTGCTTGGGATGAACTTCTAGGAGCAACTAGAACATCCCCGCAAGTGTGGAGAGGTGTTGGGAGTGTTCAGTAGTGTGCGGGATGAACTTCCGGGAGCAACCTGAGCATCCCCAGCTAGCATGGTAGAGGCATCAGACGTATTTGGCAGTGCACGGGACAAACTTCCAGGAGCGACCGAAACATCCCTGCAGGCTTGGCAAAGGCATCGGGCCATTTGGCAGTGCGTGAGACAAATTTCCAGGAGCGACTGGAGCATCCCTGCTCGTGTGGCAGCGGCATGGAGCGTGTTCAACAGTGAGTGGAACAAACTTCGAAGAGCGATTGAAAATTACCACTGGCTTGGTAGAGGCATTGGACGCACTCATTAGTGCTTGGAACCAACTTCTGGGACCGACCACAACATCCCCACAGGCTCAGCAGTGCGGGGGATGAACTTCCAGGAGCGACCCAAACCTCCCCGTGGGCATGGCAGCGGCATCGGACACATTTGGCAGTGTGCAGGAAAAACTTCTGGGACCGACCGAAATATCCGAGCGGGCTGGGCAAAGGCATCGGACACATTTGGCAGTGCGGAATGAACTTCCAGGAGCAAAAGGAACATCCCTGCGGGCATGCCAAAGCCTTCAGGCACATTAGGCAGTGTGCTGGACGAACTTCTCAGAGCGACTGAAATATCCATGTGGGTGCAGCAGCGGTGTCAAACATGTTCGACAGTGCATGGCATGAACTTCTGGGAGAGACCAGAACATCCCTGTGAGCGCTGCTGAGGCTTCGGGCGTGTTGGGCAATCTGCAGGAGGAACTTACAGTAACGACTGGAGCATCCCCGTGGGTGCAGCAGCGGGGTCATACACACTCGGCAGTTCGCGGGATGAACTACCGAGAGCAACTGGAACATCCTCACAGGCACAGCAGAGGCATCGGGTGTGTTATGCTGTGTGCAGGGCAAACTTCCGGGAGCAATCGGAGACATCCCCGTGGCCAAGGTAGAGGCTTCGGTGCATCGGGCAGTGCACAGGATGAACTTTTGGGAATGACCGAAACATCCCGGCAGGCGTGGCAGAGTCATTGGGTTTGTTGAACAGTGTGCAAAACAGCCCTGCAGTGTGGCAGTGGAGTCTGACACATTTGGCAGTGCACTGGACAAATTTTCGGAAGAAACCAGAAAATCCCCACAGGCGCAGGACGGGCATGGGATGAGCTTCCAGGAGTGACTGGAACATCCCTGCAGGCACAGAAGAGGTGTCGGGCACGTTTCAGCAGTGCACAGGATAAAATTCTGGGTGCGACCAGAACATCCCCGTGGGCTCGGCAGCCCCGTCGGGCGTGTTTGTGTTGGGGTCCCGATTTTTTTCCCCAACTTTTCTACACCTTAGGGGTCAGCACGCCTACTAAAATCCTTCCTAACTTGCTGTCCCGTTTGATTCTTGAGTTCTTTTCTTATTTTATATCCCCTAAGCTGTCCTTCGGGTTAACTAATATATATAAAGATATGTTGGATAGGCAAGACAACTCTTAAACCTATCACAACTTGCCTTGGTTGAAGAAGACAACTCTTAACTTCAACCTTAGCTCTTAAGCAAGGAAGACAACTCTTAACCTTGACTTAAGCCCAAGTTATCTCAAGACAACTCTTAAAAGATAACCGAAATATAAACAAGAATAGAAGCAAGAATGCTTACCTTTGATTCTTGATTAATGAATGAGAAAATAACAAAATTCGTAGCTTATGAGCTCCTCACAAATAATGGGCTGTATTTATAGTCCTAAGACAGCCTTATCCTAATTTAACTAGTACTTAGGTTCCTTATCCACTTAGGATATGTTTTCCTAAGTCAACAAGCTTTTCTAAGTCAAATAAAACATTATCAAGATAGACCATATCCTTTGTGTCCTAATCCTACTAGGATTCTTGGTCTTTCTTGAATTCCTACTTAGACTAGAATTCCTACTTTATCTTGTTTTCTACAGCAGCTGGACTTCATCTTGACTTATCCTTCTAGGAGCTAGGATTCTCAATAATTATCCTTCTGCCCTTAGAATTCTTCTTGTCGCAACTATCCTATTGCTACTGGAACTCATCATGAGTGTCCTACATTAATTACGATTAAGTCAAATATTGGTTGGGCTTCACTGCTGGGCTGCATACTTTCTGTTGCTCACTCTTGTTATGCACATTTTCTGGCCCATGCTCTCCTTTGTCGCCCCATTTTCTGCCCATTGCCTTTCCTTCATACTTAGGTTCTCAACAATCCCCCTTTCTTGAAGACTCACCTTGTCCTCAAGGTGAAAGTTGGAAAACTGCTGCTGGATGTCATTATAGTCTTCCCAAACTTGTACGGGTAATGGCAAAGATTGTAGCAATCCCTTGGTCTTGCCATCTTCTGGTTTTATCCATGGGCAAATGTCACAATTGCTTTCTTTCTTTTGACTTCTGCCTTGAATCCTTCCGACCAAAAGTATAGCTTGATCCACATGTAATGTCCTCCTTCCCGTGAGGTTTGGAAGTGATTCAATATCTTTCCTCTCAGTCCTGGTATGTTTGGTACATACACCTGCTGGTTGTGCCAAATATATCCATTCTTTAAGGGTGAATTTACTAACCTTAGTGTCAAAATTCTTGATCTTCTTGGCATGCTCTTGTCTTTGAGGGATCAATCTCTATTGCCTCTTTGATTTCTGTCCATACATTCCACTTCGCTCTGCTAATGGCAGTGAGGCATGCGTCATTAGGCTCACATGCTGTCCATAATGCTTGACCTCCATTGCTTCTGGACAATGCATCTGCCACCTTGTTTTCCTTGCCTAGTTTGTAGATTATTTCATACTCGTATCCCAGCAACTTGACAAGGAACTTTTGCTGCTCCAGTGTGGTAATTTTCTGCTCCATGAGGCTTCTCAACGGGTTGTTGATCTGTAATGATCAGGAATTTCCTCCCAAGAAGGTAAGGTCGCCATACCTTGACTACATGGATGATGGCTAACATCTCCTTGGCGTATACTGACCATTCTCTTCTTCATGGGCCCTAAGACTCTGCTCATGTATGCAATAGGTCTTCCGGCTTGACTCAGGACAGCACCTATTCCATCTTGACATGCGTCAGTGTGAAGCTCGAAAGTTTGGTTGAAGTCAGGCAGTGCTAACATTGGGGTCTCACACATAGCTTGCTTCAACAAACTTGAATGCGTCTTCACTCTTCTCTGTCCATAGGAATCCGTCCTTCTTTAGCAAATCCGTCAGTGGTTTTGCTATGGCACTGTATTTGCAAACAAATCGGCGATAATAGCCTGTCAAACCTAGAAATCCTCTAAGTTCTGTGACATTCTTTGGAGTTGGCCATGTTTGCATGGCTCCTATTTTCTGTTGGTCTACCTTCACTCCATCTTCAGATATGATGTGACCGAGGTATTCAAGCTCCTCTTGCATGAATGTGCACTTGGATGGCTTGATGACGAAACGATTTCTTCTTAACACTTCTAGCACTTTTGCTAAGTGTTCTATGTGATCATTATGGTTCCTAGAATAGACCAAAATGTCATCGAAGAAAACTAAAACAAACCTGTGCAAGTAAGGTTTGAAGATGTCGTTCATGGCTGCTTGAAAGGTGGAGGGTGCGTTGCATAGTCCGAACGGGCATGACTAGGTACTCGTAGTGTCCACTATGAGTCCAAAATGCTGTCTTCTGCACGTCCTCATCTTTCATGCGTACTTGATGATATCCGGTCTTGAGATCCAGCTTGGTGAACAGCTTTGCTCTATGTAACTCGTCCAGCATATCCTCAATTGCTTGCTGTAGCATCTCTTCCACTTGTCTTTTAATCTTGTTCTTTCGGAAGTGTGCATACCGATAAGGAGCTACATTAATCGCCTTGGTTTCGTCGATTAATGGGATGGCATGGTCGTAATGTCTTGAGGGTGGCAGTCCTTGTGGCTCTCCTAAGACATCTCTGAATTGCTCCAAAAGATCTCTTACTCCTCTTGGTATGTCTTCGTGTGTAGGATGTTTGGATGTGTTTTCTTTTTTTGTGGCCATGAGAATCACAAAACATTGTGCCCTTTTTTTGTATAATCGTTCAAGGGTACTCACCTCACAATGATGTGCTGCATTGGTGGTGGATGCCTCCCATGTGCAGTCCTTTCCCTTCCATTGGAAGTGCATGGCCATGGATTGGTAGTCGAACATTATCTTGCCTATGATTTTAGGCCAAGCGTTGCCTAAAACCACATCAAGGCTTGCCAAGGCTAACACATGCAGTTCTGTCTCTATCTTGACTCCTTGAATCTGCGTAGCTATTGCCTTGATAACTTGCACACACTTGAGCTTCTGTCCGCTTACCACTCTTACCTCAAAGGGTGTAATCCTTTTCGGACATAGCTGAAGTGTTTTGACCAGTTTTGTGTTGATGAAATTATAAGTAGCTCCACTATCTATCAACACCAAAACGTTTTTTGCCGTTAATGGTTGCGAATAACCTCATGGCAGTAGGCTTGGTGGTTGCCCCTACTGCATGCAAATTGATTTCGCCTTCTTCCGCATGATCTAGGGAGTGTTCTGACTCTACTTCCTCCTCGTTGTCCATGCGGCTTTGGGCATTTGTGCTGGCAATGGGGTTGCTGTCCAGAACACCTGACCTGTTGCATGGAATGTCTGGATCTTCAGTGTTCAAGCTACAACCCAAATAATCCTCATTCTGTCCAGGGAATTGAGGGTCTAAAACAGGTGCAGATGATGGCATTTGATCAATATTTGTGCCTTGCAAAACATGCTGCATGCTATGCATATTTTCCGCTACAGTTTGACCAATGAATGGTTTAAAGGTCTGATCTCTTGCAGCATGTGAATCTGTCTGTGAAAGATTAGCAAATCCTTCAATCTGAATAGATGAATCAGCATGTTTGGTAGATGCATTATTCGACTCATCACAAGATATCTGCATCTTTATCTTGGCATTCAAGCACACCAAGTCCTGTCCTTGAACACTTGTGTCCTTAGCGTCGTAATCATCTGAAAGTGCATATGCATCTCCTGTGCATAATTCTTTTCCTCTACTGTCATCAACTGGAATTGTTGGTGATGAAATATCTTCGCTTGTTCTCGGATTGGCATCTTAGGAGGTGGAGATGAGAATTCTAAGTTCTGAACTGGTGCAGCACTCTTAGAATTTGATGAAGGAAAGACTTGATTCCCATCAAACTCGGAGCAAATATTTGTGATGCTGGATGGGCCAAATCTGTCCATCAATTCTTGTGTGAACCTTGTCCAGCCAATCCTTTCTACCTTCTCGACCATAAGTAGCCTTAAGTTGACGCCACCATTGGTTGGCTCTCCCACATAGGTGATAGGATGCAAAATCAACCCTTTCACCCCTCTCAACACCTTGTTTCTCAAAATAGAACTCAGCCTTGGAGATCCATTCAGTTGGATCCCCTTTCTCAAAGGTTGGGAATTCAATTTTTACCTTAGGCTTAGTGTAGTGGCTTAGGTTGTCGTAGTGTTTCCATTCCTCTTTCCTATTTGTCAGCCAAAGTTCTGCCTCATGACAACTCTTGCATTCTCCTTGGCTGCCACGCTGCTGGCCTTCGATCCAAGACCTCATCGTCACTGTATTCATCATAGAGGTCATGGGGCTGGTGCAAATTCAGTGGCACCTCCCTTCTGCACCCTAGACTCATGTGCACTCTCCCCCTTTCTTGAGAGGGAAGTTGCTCATGGTGAAAATCATCCTCCGAATGCAGCCTTTCTAGGTTTCTGTGGCAATATGCTGCTCCTGCTTTTCTCAGTTTTGACTTGTTTTCCAGCCACTCGTGGTGTGTCTCTCTTCAATTGCTCAAGAGAATGGATGATAGAAGATAATTGATGTTTGATATCACTTACCTGGTCATTGAGTAAGTGTCGATTCCTCTCTAAGGTCAGAATTCTTCCAAAGTCCTCCTTAGTTCGCTGTTGTAGTGAGGGTGAATGCTGCCAAGATGACATGGTAACCTTGCTGTCCTCACAACTGAATGGTGTTTCTGCTGCTGTCTCAACTAGAGCACTAATTCATAAGGGTGATTGTGCTTCTTTTCAACTGGTGGTTGTGCTGATCTCTTAACGAGAGCACCAATTTGTAGAGGTGTTTGTGCTGATCTCTCAACGAGAGCACCAATTTGTTGGGGTCCCGATTTTTTTCCCCAACTTTTCTACACCTTAGGGGTCAGCACGCCTATTAAAATCCTTCCTAACTTGCTGTCCCGTTTGATTCTTGAGTTCTTTTCTTATTTTATATCCCCTAAGCTGTCCTTCGGGTTAACTAATATATATAAAGATATGTTGGATAGGCAAGACAACTCTTAAACCTATCACAACTTGCCTTGGTTGAAGAAGACAACTCTTAACTTCAACCTTAGCTCTTAAGCAAGGAAGACAACTCTTAACCTTGACTTAAGCCCAAGTTATCTCAAGACAACTCTTAAAAGATAACCGAAATATAAACAAGAATAGAAGCAAGAATGCTTACCTTTGATTCTTGATTAATGAATGAGAAAATAACAAAATTCGTAGCTTATGAGCTTCTCACAAATAATGGGCTGTATTTATAGTCCTAAGACAGCCTTATCCTAATTTAACTAGTACTTAGGTTCCTTATCCACTTAGGATATGTTTTCCTAAGTCAACAAGCTTTTCTAAGTCAAATAAAACATTATCAAGATAGACCATATCCTTTGTGTCCTAATCCTACTAGGATTCTTGGTCTTTCTTGAATTCCTACTTAGACTAGAATTCCTACTTTATCTTGTTTTCTACAGCAGCTGGACTTCATCTTGACTTATCCTTCTAGAGCTAGGATTCTCAATAATTATCCTTCTGCCCTTAGAATTCTTCTTGTCGCAACTATCCTATTGCTACTGGAACTCATCATGAGTGCCCTACATTAATTACGATTAAGTCAAATATTGGTTGGGCTTTACTGCTGGGCTGCATGCTTTTTGTTATCACTCTTGTTATGCACATTTTCTGGCCCATGCTCTCCTTTGTCGCCCCATTTTCTGCCCATTGCCTTTCCTTCATACTTAGGTTCTCAACAGTTTGCCAGTGCACGGCACGAACTTCCAAAAGCGACCAAAAATTCCCCACTGGCTCATCAGTGGCGTCACACGTGTTTGGCTGTGCGCGGGTTGAACTTCTAGGAGAGACCGGAACATCCCCACGAGCATGACAAAGGCATTGGGTGTTTTTGGCTGTGCTCAGAATGAACTTCGGGGAGTGACCAGAACATCCCTGCGGGTGCGCTAAAGGCTTTTGGTGCATTGGGTGGTGTGCAGGACAAACTTTCGGGACCTACCGAAACATCCCCCCGGGCCCAGCAGCGCCATCAAGCGTGTTCGGCAGAGCATGGGATGAGCTTCTGAGAGCGACTCAAAATTCCCTACAGGTGCGGCATATGCATCTGGGCCATTCAGCAATGCTTGGGATGAATTTCCAGGAGTGACTGGAACATCCCTGCAATCATGCACTGGGTGTTTTTGTGTTTAGAACCTAAGTATGTAGGAAAGGCAATGGGTAGAAAATGGGGCGGAAAAGGAGAGCATGGGCCAGAAAATGTGCACAACAAAATGGCAACAGCAAGTGTGCAGCCAGCAGTGAGGCCCAACCAGTATTTGACTTCATCCTAATTAATGAAGGACATCTACGTCAAGCAGAGTTCCAGCAGCAGTAGGACATCCATGCCAAGGAGAATTCCAGCAGCAGCAGGACATCTATGCCAAGAAGAGTTCTATCAGCAGTTGGACACGCATGATGAATTCCAGTAGCAATAGGATAGTCATGACAAGAAGAATTCTAAGGGCAGAAGGATACTCATTGAGAGTCCTAGTCCTAGAAGGATAAGCCAAGAGGAAGTCCAGCAGCTGTAGAATACAAGATAAGGTAGGAATTCTAGTCTAGGTAGAAATCCAAGAAAGACCAAGAATCCTATAGAATTAGGAAACATTTGGATAAGGTCTATCTTGATAATGTTTTAGTTGACTTAGAAAAGCTTGTTGACTTAGGAAAACATATCCTAAGTGGATAAGGAACCTAAGTACTAGTTGAATTAGGATAAGGCTGTCCTAGGATTATAAATACAGCCCATTATTTGTGAGGAGAACATATGCTCCAAATTTTGTTTGTTTCTCATTCATTAATCAAGAATCAGAGGTTAACATTCTTTCTTACATTCTTGTTTATATTTCAGTTATCTTTTAAGAGTTGTCTTGAGATAACTTGGGCTTAAGACAAGGTTAAGAGTTCTCTTTCTTGCTTAAGAGCTTAGGTTGAAGTTAAGAGTTGTCTTCTTCAACCAAGGCAAGTTGTGATAGGTTTAAGAGTTGTCTTGCCTATCCAACATATCCTTTATATATTAGTTAACTCGAAGGATAGCTTAGGGGATGTAAATATCAGAAAAGAACTCAAGAATCGAACAGGACAGCAAGTTAGGAAGGATTTTAGTAGGCATGCTGACCCCTAAGATGTAGAAAAGTTGGAGAAAAAAATTGGGACCCCAACAGTTTGGCAGTGTGCGGGATAAACTTCCGGGAGCAACCTCTCGTGGGCATAGCAGAGGCTTCAGGCGCATTGGACAGTGCACGGGATGAACTTTCGATAGCAACCGGAACAACCCCACATGCTTGGTAGCGCTGTTGGGCTTATTCGGTAGTACTAGGACGAACAACCAGGAGTGACCAGAAAATCCCCACGGGTGCAGTAGATGTTTTGGGTGTGTTCGACAGTGCTCAGTACGAAACATCCCCATGGCCGTGGCAGTGTCATCATTTGCATTCGGCAGTGCAGAGTACGATCTTCTGGGAGTGACTGGAACATCCTTGCGGGCAATGCAGCAGGTCGGGCACTTTCAACAGTGCGCGAGTCAAAACTTCTGGGAGTGACTGGAACATCCCCGTGGGCTCAGAAGAGCCTTCGCACGCACTGGGCCTTGCACGGGATGAACTTCTAGGAGCAGCTGGATCATCACCGCAGGCACAGCAGTGGCATTGGGCTCGTTCAACAGTGCCCCATAATGAACTTCCAGTTGCGACTAGAATATTCCCATAACTCGGCAGAGGCGTCGGGCATATTCGGTAGTGCTGGGGACGAACTTTCGAGAGCATCTGGAACATCCCTGCGTTAACAGCAGCGGTGTAGGACATGTTTGACAGTACACGGGACTAACTTCCGGAAGCATCTAGAACATCCCTGCAGGCACAGCAGAGGCTTCAGGTGTGTTGGTCCATGTGCAGGACGAACTTCTTGGAGCGACCAGAGCATCCCCATGGGCACGGCAGGTGCATCAGGCATGTTCAACAGTGCATGGGATGAACTTTTGGGAGCAACCAAAACATCCTTGTGGGCACGGTACAGGCGTCGGACGTGTTCGGCAGTACTCGGGACAAACTTCCAGGAGAAATTGGAACATTACCGTGGGCGCGGAAGAGGTGTTGGGTGCATTTGACCTTGCATAGGATGAACTTCCAGGACTAACTAGAACATCCCTGCAGGTGCAGCAGCGGCATTGGACATGTTCGGCAGTGCGTGGGACGATTTTCCAAGAGCGTCCGGTACATCCCCATGGGCACGGCAAAGGCGTCAGCCGCATTCGGCAGTGCCTAGGACAAACTTCTGAGAGCTACTAGAACATCCTCGTGGACGTGGCAAAGGCATCAGGTGCATTTAGAAGTGCTTGGGATGAACTTCCGAGAGTGATTGGAACATCCTTTGTGGGTGCGGCAGCCATGTTAGACGCGTTTGGCTGCCTGTGGGACAAACTTTCAGGAGCGACCAGATCATCCACGCAGATGAGGCAGCAACATTGAATACATTCGACAGTGTGCAGGATGAACTTCTGGGAGTGACCAGAACGTCCGCCCAGGTGTGGTACAAGCTTTTGATGTGTTGGGCAGTGTGCAGAACGAACATCTGGGAGTGACCAAAACATCCTTGCGGCCGCAGCAGCAACATTGCACGCGTTCGTCAGTGTGCGAGATGAACATTTTGGATTGACTGAAAAGTCCCCACAAGCTCGACAGAGGCGTCGGACGCGTTCGGCAGTGCTCAAGACAAACTTTCAAGAGCAACCACAACATCCCCGCTGGTGTGGCAGAGGCATTGGATGCATTAGGCAGTTCCCGGGACAAACTTCCAGGAGTGACCGGAACATCCCCATGGGTGTGCTAGCGGCATTGGACACGTTTGGCAGTGCTCAGGACAAACTTACAGGAGCGACCTGATCATCACCACGGACGTGGTACCGGCGTTGGATGCATTTGGCAGTGCTCGGGACAAACTTCGGTGAGCGACTGGAACATCATCACCATGGGCGTGGCAGAGGCATCGGGTGCATTCAGCTGTGCTTGGGACGAACTTCTGGGACTGACCGGAACATACCCGCCGGTATGGCAGCTGCATCGGATAAGTGCTGCAGTGCATGAGACGAACTTCCGGGAGCGACCGGTACATCTCTGCAGGCGCGGAAGAGGCGTTGGGCGCATTCGGCAGTGCCCAGGACAAACTTCCGGGAGTGAGTAGAGCATCTCCTCGGTTGTGGCAGCGGCATTGGACATGTTCGCGCATCTGTGGGATGAACTCCCAGTAGCAACCGGAGCATTCCTATGGGTATGGTACAGCGTCAAATGCATTTGGCAGTGCTCGGGATGATCTTTTGGGAGCGACCGGAACATCACCGCGGGTGCAGCAGAGGCATAGGGTGCGTTCGGCGGTACGTGGGACAAACTTCTGGGAATGACCAAAAAATCCCTGTGAGAGCGGCAGAGGAATCGGACGATTTACTTAGCACTTGGGACAAACTTCTGAGAGTGACTGAAACAACCGCATGGTTGCAGCAGAGAGGTTGGGTGCACTCGGCAGTGTGCAGGACAAACTTCTGGGAGCGACCGGAACATCACTACAGGCACGACAGCAGTGTCAGACACCTTTGGCTGTATACGGGACGAACTTCTGGGAGCCACCAAAAAATCCCTGCGGGTGCGGCAGTGCCATCGGCTGCATTTGTGTTGAGGTCACGATTTCTTTCCCCAACTTTTCTAGACCTTAGGGTTCAGCACGCCTACTGAAATCCTTCCTAACTTGCTGTCCTGTTTGATTCTTGAGTTCTTTTCTTATATTTACGTCCCTTAAGCTGTCCTTCGAGTTAACTAATATATAAAAGGATATGTTGGATAGGCAAGACAACTCTTAAACCTATCACAACTTGCCTTGGTTGAAGAAGACAACTCTTAACTTCACAACTCTTAACTTCAACCTAGCTCTTAAGCAAGGAAGACAACTCTTCACCTTGTCTTAAGCCCAAGTTATCTCAAGACAACTCTTAAAAGATAATCAAAATATAAACAAGAAAGTGAGCAAGAATGCTAACCTTTGATTCTTGATTATTGAATGAGAAATAACAAAATTCAGAGCATATCTCCCTGCTCACAAATAATGGGCTCTATTTATAGTCCTAAGACAGCCTTTATCCTAATTCAACTAGTACTTAGGTTCCTTATCCACTAACGATATGTTTTCCTAAGTCAACAAGATTTTCTTAGTTAACTAAAACATTATCAAGATAGACCTTATCCCATTGTTTCCTAATCCTACTAGGATTCTTGGTCTTTCTTGAATTCCTACTAAGATTAGAATTCCTACTTTGACCAAGTCTTTTTGTCCTTATCTTATCTCCTCTCCTACAGCTGTTAAACTTCTTCTTGCCGTTTCCATCTTGGATTAGAACTTCCACTATGGCGTGTCCTTCCTCTCCAAGACTTCTCTTTTGCGTGGTCATCTTACTGAAGTAAACCTGCAATGATGCCCTGCTGCTGCTGGAGTTCTTCACGCCATCAATCTCCTTCTCCTGTTGGAACTCTTCTTGACATGGACGTGTTGTTGCTGCTGGAGTTCTTCTTGATGCAATTATCCTTCTTCTGCTAGAACTCCTGTTCATGTGAATGTCCTTCATTAATTAGGATTAAGTCTAGTACTGGCCAGTCTTCACTGCTGGGCTGCATACTTGCTGTTGCCATGCTTGTTGTGAACATTTTCTGGCCCATGCTCTCCTTTGCTGCTTCATTTTTTGCCCATTGCATTTCCTGCATACTTAGGTTCTCAACAATTCCCCTTTCTTGAAGACTCACCTTGTCCTCAAATGGAAGTTTGAAAATTGCTTCTAGATGTCATTATAGTGTTTCCAAGCTTGTATGGGTAATGGCAAAGGTTGTAGTAATCCTTTGGTCTTGCCATTTTTGATTTTATCCATGGGCAAATGTCATAATTGCTGTTTTTCTTCTTGACTTCTACCTTGAATTTTTCCAACCAAAAGAACAGTTTGAACTTCTTGGTGAGTTCTTGGCTTTGAGGGTCAATTTCTATTGCCTCCTTGATTTCTGTCCATACATTCCACTCCGCTCCACTAATGGCAGTGAGGCATGCATCATTAGCTCACATGTTGTCCACAATGCTTGACCTCCATTGCTTCTGGACAATGCATCTGCCACTTTATTTTCCTTGCCAGGCTTGTAGATTATTTCATACTCGTAACCCAGCAACTTGACAAGGAACTTTTGCTGCTCCGGGGTGGTAATTTTCTGCTCCACGAGGCTTCTCAAGGGTTGTTGATCTGTAATGATCAGGAATTTTCTCCCAAGAAGGTAAGGTTTGCCATACCTTAACTGCATGGATGATGGCTAACATGTCCTTGGTGTATACTAACCATTCCTTCTTCATGGGCCCTAAGACTCTGCTCATGTATGCAATAGGTCTTCAGCTTGACTGAGGACAGCACCTATTCCATCTTGACATGCATCGATATGAAGCTCGAAGGTTTGGTTGAAGTCAGGGCAGTGCTAGCACTGGGGTCTCACACATAACTTGCTTCAACAACTTGAATGCATCTTTCACTTTTCTCTGTCCATAGGAATCCATCCTTCTTCAGAAAGTCCATTAATGGTTTTGCTATGGCACCGTATTTGCAAACAAATTGGCAGTAGTAGCCTATTAAACCTAGAAATCCTCTAAGTTCTATGACATTCTTAGGAGTTGGCCATGTTTGCATGGCTCCTATTTTCCATTGGTCTACCTTCACTCCATCTTCGGATATGATGTGACCGAGGTATTCAAGCTCCTCTTGCATGAATGTGCACTTGGATGGCTTGATGATGAAATGATTTCTTCTTAACACTTCTAGCACTTTTGCTAAGTGTTCTATGTGATCATCGTGGTTCTTGGAATAGACCAAAATGTCATCAAAGAAGACTAAGACAAACCTGCGCAAATAAGGTTTGAAGATGTCGTTCATGGCTGCTTGAAAGGTGGAGGGTGCATTGCATAATCTGAAGGGCATGACTAGGTACTCGTAGTGTCCACTATGAGTCCAAAATGCTGTCTTCTGCACGTCCTCTTCTTTCATGCGTATTTGATGATATCCAGCCTTGAGATCCAGCGTGGTCAGCAGCTTTGCTCCATGTAACTCGTCCAACATATCATCAATTGTTGGGATCGGGAAATGATCCTTGACAGTTGCTTGGTTGAGTGCCCGATAATCAGTGCAAAACCTTCAAGTTCCGTCTTTCTTTCTAACAAGTAGAACAGGAGAAGAAAAAAGGGGAAGTGCTAGCTCGGATAATACCTTGCTGTAGCATCTCTTCCACTTGTCTTTCGATCTCATTCTTTTGGAAGTGTGCATACTTGTAAGTGCAACATTAATCGCCTTGGTTTTGTTGATTAATGAGATGGCATGGTCGTAATGTCTTGAGGGTGGTAGTCCTTTATGGCTCTCCTAAGACATCTCCGAATTGCTCCAATAGGTTCCTTACTCCTATTGGTATGTCTTTGTGTGTATGATGTTTGGCTGTGTTTTCCTCTTTTGTGGCCAAGAGAACTGCAAAACATTGTGCCCTTTTTCTGTATAGTCATTCAAGGGTACTTACCTTACAATGATGCACAGTATTGGTGGTGGTTGCCTCCCATGTGCAGTCCCTTCCCTTCCATTGGAAGTGCATGGCCATGGATTCGTAGTCGAACATTATCTTGCCCATGGTTTTAAGCATCCTTTCTCAACCCCACAATCCAAGGAAGCTGTTCCAACCATACTTTCTCTCTCTTTTGAGCGCATGTATTTCCATCTACTCTTTCACTTTGCCCATTTCTTTATCACTTTCCCTCCCACCTTTCTCTTTTTACTTTCTTGATATTTCCATTTTTCTCCAATCTTTTAGCTTCCCCTTTCTCCCCCCCCCTCCCTCTTATTTTTCCTCCCTCCTTCTCCCCTTCCCTTTTTTCTCTCCTCCTCCCCTTTCTCTCCCCCCCC
>BNST01000739.1:0-55521 GCA_019650275.1 Xylocarpus granatum
TTTTTCTTGCGGATGCATTATTTAACAATCTGGGAGAGATGATGTGGGGTTGCTCGAGCCAGCATCGATGATGATCATACTGATTCGGACCATAAAGAAAGCATAGCTGAGCCCTAGAATGAATGCCGTAGGTGAGTAGATATACTCGATAACGCACCCTATACAAAGGAAATGTGGCTATAACTGTATCCTGCCCTTAAGGTAGTCATATGATGGTTACACACCGACAATGAAATTGTGTAATAGTACCTGTTAGACAGTTTAGAAAGTTGACAAAATAAATGCAATACCACCGATAGGTTGTAAGTGTTATCAGTTAGACATGTTGTTGACACAAATATACTCAGGCAAATCAATCGGAGGTATTCGGTAGGAAATTTTGTCAACGTTAAAGGACAGCATGATCATGTATCACTCTCCACTCTTGAAATCGATTGGATGATGGTAATTAAAGAGCACGCGTTAATTGCTTTCCGCGTCATGTCAAACGTTAAACCTCCTCTTGAACATGGATGAAAAACACTGACGCCTAATAATTCCAACCCACGTCAGATCGATGAGAAAGCCTACGAATGGTTCACCATGCTTGAACTGACCCGAGATAGTATGTTTCACGAGGGCTACCTAGAAGACTGAAATGAAACAAACTGGAATGATTGTTAATAACGACAATAGTAGAACGTTGCTACAACGACAAATCCGGCTGAGGCCCACTCCAATAATAGATGCTCGACTATGGCTGATTACTGATCATCTACGCTTAGAAGCCACCTACCATATCATCGCCTCTTACCTATCAAATTTCTAAGATAAGCCACATCTTCCACAAAGTGTCCCACATTTACTTAATGTTACATATATATAAAGTGATCCCAGGTTTGGTTCATGGACCAGATTACACAAGAATTAGTGTTTCACTAAATGATGTCTGGTAGACTGAGAAGGCATCAAACTGTCCTTAATACTGCGTACACTTAACTAATTTATGCAGCCGACAATGGGGCATCGGAGCAGCATCTCCAAAATTAAGTACAGCGGTCATAATCTGTACTTAGCTTCGCGTGGAACGCCGAATCGCTTGGACAGATATTCGAGCAGGAAGATAAGCTAAATAGGCAAGTAGTCTTACGTAATTGTGACGCCGCCGCAGCTAGACCCATGTTCGGCTGCCCAAGGTTCGTCTAAGTTGCATATAGACTGAATAATTGTTCTTAGGACACGTACCATGTGTATGTGCGAGGCTGTCGCTTTCAGATTAATATGTAAATAGAACTTTTCTTGGAGAGCCAGTGTGAGTGTGCATAGTGATGGCTAGATGAGGCTTTTATACAGGGACTGGAGCGATAAATGCTAGATTTCTTCGAGTGAAAAAGATGGGCTTTACCTTACACGAGATGATTATAATAATTGCATACTGCTTCTAATGAAGGAAAAGCGGGAGGAGTCCCTCATAGGTCGTATACACTATCAGAGTACTCCATATGTAAGGACACAGATGAGAGTGATGTCCGGCTCACGTTCGTCATCAAGTACTTCGAATAATATGAAGCCACTGGAAAATAGACTGTTTTGGTTAATAGTTTATTTCTCCTACAGATATTCAATATCTTGGCAGCATAAAAGCTGCTGATGTAGGTAAAAGAGTTTCTCGCAAGCATATTGAAGAAGTGAAAGGCTGAAGTATAGATATGTGAAAAATAAAGATTACTCCTAAGGCATATGAGAAAAAGACAGATGAACTCGATTATTAAAAAATTACACTGAGGTATACGAATGAAAGTAAGGAACGAACTTCATCGAAGAAACAGCTTCTGTAGAATAGGAACATACAACGATTATTTCTATGTTATGTTAGAGGTCAAAAACACGACTATTAGTCATAGCCGCTGAATACTCTGTTATATGTCTGATTCGAGTTATTCTAAGGTTAACACTAAAACATTAATTGATGCCGCATATAGTTTCTATGTAGAAGCTATTCGATAATCATAATCATAATCATTTTATGGACTCGGAGTCATGTATCTAGCTAGGCGACTAAGATAACTCATATTGAGCTCCAAACGAGCACTATTACACCGAAGAGGTTAGTTTTGAAAAAACGGTATGAGATGTATCGTTGCCAACAAGGCTCCCATATTAACCGAAAATGTAGTCTTTCCGACAATTCGGATATCTTCTTTAGAACTGCTATTTAAAAAATTGATATCTCCGAATGAATAAAAGTCCGAAGAGTAACTTTAAAGGGTGAATTCCCCCCCCCAAGAACTAATATCATAACCAAAACCTGCCAACGAAGCCCACTTGCATATTAATTGTGTGTGAAGATTGTCAAAGAAGTGAAGAATAAAGACACACACAATGCCTTGAACTATAGCCTATGTATTGATGGTGTGTTTAAATGTAGTGGTAATTGATAGCACACAGCCAAATGGTATGAATTGCCTACTTTGAATGGTTTTCAACTACTTGGAAATATGCTTGATATTTATCGACACTACGATGATAATGCATCGCTGGCATCAATATTGTATATTTCCTAGAACCTGAAGAATTGAAGCATTTGTATGTATGTTCTACTCGATTACAAAATAGTGTTGTCAATTTCACACAATAGAAAACTTATAGCAGACACTGAAAAGACCATTAAAGGGTGTAAGCCGATTCGATACTCTAAACAAATTAAAATATATGAATGCCACTAGAAATCAATCCAGTACACGATTAAGAATGATCAAATGGTGGCCTAGTCATCGCTAGAACACCAAAAACAAAAATACATATTGTGAATAATAAGTCAACAAGATCAACCTAGAGTATGTAAGAAAAGTGTATGATAGTAGACGATGGTTAGTGACCCATCGCTCTCATTACATACATCATTGTAAAGATCAGCAAGCTCTAGAAAAGCAAGCAAGAGTATTGAGTTATGGCAAAATGAATGTGTCTTCTTGTTCATCTATATAACTGTAAGCAACTGAAGAAGGCTGCAGGTAAGCAATACAACAGCATATAGGCATAGTGCTTTGTCATCGATCATAGCTTTTGTATAACACTCAACGAGGAGAAAGTAGCCTGTGAGAAATTAAGGCAAAACAATTGTTTCAGGTGACTTTTATTACGCTTCTTACAAGCTATTCTAAAGTGTAAAGAAAAGGACCACATGGTTGATCGAAACGATACTGCTGTAAAAGTTATGAGCATAATAAATAACGAACATTTAACTAGAAAGGCTAAAAAAAATCATCACATACGGATCATTTAATTAAAGTGCGAGAAAAGGACATCCATGGAAATAGACATGCAGAACCTAAGCGTTTATTGATAACTCAGCTCTTACTACCTTATCATAGAAATGTTGAGGAGCCACATGAACAAAGACACTCAGACACACCTGTCGTTAATTTACTTGATTCTTCTATCAACAATACCTAGCTAATCATAGCGACAACATATGAAAATGTGAATAACTCATCCAAACACATCGGTATATCTTAAATATGTCTATTTTAGTACAAGTCCGCATCCTACAAGAAACCATGTCACAGTTGGACTACTTGGTGTCCAAATACATCATCTCGGTTAAAGTATTACATGTATGATTCAGTTAGTGAAGACTTTACACTACAGTCGCGTCACATATACACTGAATGGCATCGGCTTGCTAAAAGCTGAATAGACATCTACTATGAGCGGTAATATCATTAGTTCACGATTACACGATAATTCTTCAATGCTTGGATGCACCCATCTGGGGCGACGACAGTTGGTCGAATAAACTATCTATTTATCACTACATCGTACAAGGAGGTTCTCTGTCAATGCAGCTTCTGAGCTACTTTGAGGTGTCAAGTCTCAAGTGTCACTCTTTACTTCTTTTCAAGACATTGTGAAGTATCTTATAGAAGTGATACTTAATGTGTGGACAGTTTAAGCTGAGTATTGTCACGAAAAACGTAAAGTTTGGACCTTATTATACTTCCCTCCCTTTTCTCCAATTATTCTAATTTGAACTTGGACAGACACACGAGATGTTGAAACAATCTCCTATGGTTTACCCACCTTTACGTTTACAAGTGTATCAACATCCCCTGTTTTCTCTCTCTTCTCCTCTCCCCATGCCCCTTCTCCCCCCCCTTCCTTCCCCATTCCCCCTCCACTCTCCTCAGTCCTTCCCTTCCCTTTGGCTTCCTTAGTAAGAGACGCCGTCACGATGGTTGAAAGAGAAACTTTCCAGCAGAGAAGTTCATCATCCTCTTCGAGCCCTTTTCTCTCTTTTCCTCCTCCCGTCCCCTCTCTATTCTCCCCCTTTCTCCCTCCTCGATGCAAAGCCGTTTGAGAAGAGTTGTCCCGTGCACTGCGAACGTCGTCCACGCCTCTGACTGTGCTGATCGGGGATGTTCGATCTCACGCTTCCACGAAGTTCGTCCCCCGCACTGTTGATCACACCTGACACCTCTGCCAGCCCGCTGGGAAGTTCTTGGTCACTCCGAAAGTTCGTCCAGCAGGTTGCATTTGGCCAGTTCACGGGACGAACTTCCTGGAGTGACCGGAACATCCCACGGGTGCAGCAGCAGCATCAGATACATTCGTGTTGAGGACCTTAAGAGGCAAAGGGAGCGTGAGCAAATGTGAAGAGGCGCCAAGCAGCAAGAGAGGCAGCAACAGGCAGAAAGTGGCACAACAAGCTTGCACGTGGCATGCAGTGAAGCATGGCCAGGTTCTGACTCTGTCCTAATTGACCACGGACATCCAAGTCAAGAAGGACACCAGAATTGGCAGGATATGCATGATGCAATCCAGCAGGAGGACATGATGCATGAGCAGGAATGCATGATGAATCCCAGGAAAGGCATGAGCATGAAGAACTCCAGCAGCAGCAGGACGTCATGGCAGGTTTAGCTTCAACGAGATGATCACATCAAGGAGAAGTCTTGGAATGGAAGGACAAGCCATATGGAAGTCCTAATCCTAGAAGGAAACAGCAAGATAAAGGTCAACAGCTGTAGGAGAGGAGATAAGATAAGGACAGAAAGGTTTAGTCAAAGTAGGAATTCTAGTCTAAGTAGAAATTCAAGAAAGACCAAGAATCCTAGTAGGATTAGGAAACATTGGGATAAGGTCTATCTTGATAATGTTTTAGTTGTCTTAGAAAACCTTGTTGACTTAGGAAAACATATCCTAAGTGGATAAGGAACCTAAGTACTAGTTGAATTAGGATAAGGCTGTCTAATACTATAAATACAGCCCATTATTTGTGAGCAAGGGAGATATGCTCCGAATTTGTATTTTTCTCATTCATTAATCAAGAATCAAGGTTAGCATTCTTGCTTCTATTCTTGTTTATATTTCGGTTATCTTTTAAGAGTTGTCTTGAGATAACTTGGGCTTAAGACAAGGTTAAGAGTTGTCTTCCTTGCTTAAAAACCTAGGTTGAAGTTAAGAGCAAGTTGTGATAGGTTAAAAGTTGTCTTCTTCAACCAAGGCAAGTTGTGATAGGTTTAAGAGTTGTCTTGCCTATCCAACATATCTTTTATATCATTAGTTAATCCCGAAGGACAGCTTAGGGGACATAAATCTAAGAAAAGAACTCAAGAATCAAATGGGACAGCAAGTTAGGAAGGTTTTAGTAGGCGTGCTGACCCCTAAGGTGTAGAAAAGTTGGGACAAGAAATCGTGACCCCAACAATTCAGCAGTGCGTGGGACGAACTTCCCGACCTATCGGTACATTCCCACAGGCGCGGTGGAGGGTTTGGGCACATTTGGCAGTGTGGGGGGACAAACTCCGGGAGCGACTGGAACATCCCTGCGAGTGCTGTAGAGGCATCAGGCATGTTCAGCAGTGCCAGGATGAACTTTCCGGGAGTTACTGGAACATCCCCGCGCGCGCGGCGCCGTCTGTGGACATGTTTGGCAGTGCATGGGATGAACTTCGGGAGCGACCGGAACATCCCGTGGGCATGGCAGCACCATCAGATATGCTCAGTCAGTATGTGGGACGAACTTCCCGGACCTACCAGAACATCCCCGCTGGCGTGGCAGAGGGTTCGTGCACATTCCATAGTGTGCAGTATGAACTTCTAGGGAGTGACTGCAACATCCCCTGCAGGACAGTAGAGGCATCAGGCACATTCGGCACGTGCCCAGGATGAACTTCTGGGAGTCACTGGAACATCCCCGCAGGCAATGCAGTGGCATCAGGCATGTTTGGCAGTGTGCAGTATGTACTTCTTGGCGTGACCGAAAAATCACCATGGCCTCGGCAAAGCAGCTAGACGTGTTCGGCAGCGCTCAAGATGAACATCCAGGAGAGATCAAAAAATCCCCACGGACTCAGCAGAGGAGTCAGACGTGTTTGGCAGCGCTCGGGATGAACTTCCAGGAGCGACCGGAACATCCCTGTGGTGTGGTAGCGGCATCTGACACACTCAGCAGTGAACGAACAGAACTTCTGGAAGCGACCAAAACATCCCCGCGGGTGCAGTAAAGGCATCAAGTGCGTTCAGCAGTGCACAGGACAAACTACCCTTGGACAAACTAGGTAAGGCATCCTCATCAAGTAAGACAACGCCCTCAAAAACAAAAGACCCTCTCAAACTATCAACCGAAGAGATCAACAGGAGAATCAAAAGAGACCTATGCTTTAGGTGCAATGATAAGTGGCAAGTTGGCCACAAGTGCAACAAAGGGCTGTTCAACATCATTGAAGTGGTAAGTGATGAAGAACACGAGGAAAGCAGTGAGGAAGAACAAGAAAGCTGCAGGGACAGCGAGGAGGAAGCAGAGGCAGAACACTTCCTGGATCATGCGGAAGAAGGCGAAATCAACTTGCATGCAATAGGGGCAACCACTAAGCCTACTGCCATGAGGTTGTTTGCAACCATTAACGGGAAGAACGTTTTGGTGTTGGACACGTTTGCCAGGGCACTGGACAAACTTTTGGGAGTGGCCGGAACATCCCTTCTGCCATGGCAGAGGCTTCAAGCGCGTTGGGTAGTTTGGAGAAGAACTTTTGGGAGTGGCCAGAATGTGTGCGCAACAAGCCTGCACGCAGCAAGCAGTGAAGTACGGCCAGGTTCTGACTCAGTCCTAATTGATTACAGAAATCTAAGCCAAGAAGAAAATCAGCATTGGCAGCAGCATGATGCAATCCGAGCAGGAGAAGGAGATTGACGGCATGAAGAACTCCAGCAGCAGCAGGATGTCAAGGCAGGTTTGACTTCAGCAAGATGTTCACGTCAAGGAAAAGTCTTGGAATGGAAGGACACGCCATAATGGAAGTCCTAATCCTAGAAGGAAATGGCAAGAAGAAGTTCAGCAGCTGTAGGAGAGGAGATGAGATAAGGACAGAAAGACTTAGTCAAAGTAGGAATTCTAATCTAGGTAGGAATTCAAGAAAGACCAAGAATCCCAATAGGATTAGGAAACAGTGGGATAAGGTCTATCTTGATAATGTTTTAGTTGACTTAGGAATACCTTGTTGACTTAGGAAAACATAACCTAAGTGGATAAGGAACCTAAGTACTAGTTAACTTAGGATAAGGTTGTCTTAAGACTATAAATACAGCCCATTATTTGTGAGGAGGATATATGCTCCGAATTTTGTATATTTTTCATTCATTAATCAAGAATCAAAGTTAGCATTCTTGCTTCCATTCTTGTTTATATTTCGGTTATCTTTTAAGAGTTGTCTTGAGATAACTTGGGCTTAAGTCAAGGTGAAGAGTTGTCTTCCTTGCTTAAGTGCTTAGGTTGAAGTTAAGAGTTGTCTTCTTCAACCAAGGCAAGTTGTGATAGGTTTAAGAATTGTCTTGCCTATCCAACATATCCTTTTGTATATTAGTTAACTAGAAGGACAGCTTAGGGGACATAAATATAAGAAAAGAACTCAAGAATCAAAGGGGACAGTAAGTTAGGAAGGTTTTTAGCAGGCGTGCTGACCCCTAAGGTGTAGAAAAGTTGGGGAAAAAAATCGGGACCCCAACAATTCGGCAGTGTGCAGGATGAACTTCTGAGAGCAACCAGAACATTCCCGTGGGCGAGGCAGCAGTGTTGGGCATGCTTGGCAGTGTGCAGGAACATCCCCATGGGTGTGGCAGAGGCGTTGGTCGCATTCGGCCGTGAGCTGGACGTACTTCCAGGAGCGACCGGAACATCCCTGCAGATGCGGCAGCGGCATCGGGTGTGCTTGTCAGTTCGCGGAACATCAGTGCAGGCTTGGCAGAGGCATTGGTCGCATTTGACCGTGCGTGGGACAAACTTCCAGGGGGCGACCGGAACATCCCTGCAGGCGTGGGATCAGCATTGGGTGCGCTCGGCAGTGCAAGGGATAAAACTTCTGGGAGCGACTGGAAGGCAGCTGCCTCAGGCATGTTTGGTAGTGCACGGGAAGAACCTCTGGGAGCAACCGGGACATCCCTGCTGGTGCAGCAGCAGCGTCAGGCGCATTCGGCAGTGTACGGGATAAACTTCTGGAGCGACCGGAACATCGCCGTGGGTGCTGCAGAGGTGTCGGGTGCATTTGGCACTGCTCAGGATGAACATCAGGGAGCGACCGAAAATCACTGCAGGCACGGCAGAGGCTTTAGGCACATTTGGGCAGTGCACGGGGCAAACTTCTGGGAGAGACCAAAACATCTCAGCGGGTGTGGTAGATGCATTCCACACATTTGGCAGTGCTTGGGACAAACTTGAGGGATCGACCGGAACATCCCTGCGGGCGCAACAGAGGCTATGGGCACATTGGCAGTGCACGGAACAAGCTTCCGGGAGCGACAAGAACATCCCTGCAGGCCTGGCAGCAGTGTCAGACATGTTTGGCAGTGCGTGGTACGAACTTCTGGGAGCAATTGGGAACATCCCCCACAGGCCCTGGCAGAGGCTTCAGGCGCGTTGGCCCATGTGCGGGAGAAACTTCCGGGACCGACTGGAACATCCCTCCCCACAGGTGCGGCAGAGGCGTCGGGTGCATTGGGCCATGTGCAGGACAAACTTCCGGGAGAGACGGGGGCATTCCCGTGGCTGCAGCAGCGGCATCAGGCATGTTCAACAGTGAGCAGGATGAACTTCCAGGAGAGACCAGAACATCCCCACGGCATTGGGTGCATTCGGCAGTGTGCGGGATGGACATCTGGGAGTGACCAGAACATCACTACAGTGCACGGCAGTGGCATCGGGCACGTTTCGGTAATGCGGAGGATGAACTTCCGCGAGCGACCAGAACATTGCCGCTGGCATGGCACAGGAATCGGACACATTTGGCACTGCTCGGGTTGAACTTCTGGGAGCAGCCATAATATTCCTGCAGGCATGGCAGATGCATCGGCTGCATTCGGCCATGTGCGGGATGCAGGCGGGGCAGTGGTGTCAGGTGCACTCGCAGTGTGCTGAAACATCCCCATGGGCATGGCAGAGGTGTTGCTCGCGTTCGGCTGTGAGCTGGATGAACTGCCAGGAGTGACCGAACATCCCCACGGGCGTGGCAACGACATTGGGCATGCTCAGCAGTGCACCAAAACATCAGCGCAGGTGTGACAGAGGCGTCGGGCTCATTAGCCCGTGCTCGGGGACAAACTTCCGGGGGCGACTGGAACATCCCTGCAGGCACGGCAGCAGCGTTGGGCATTCTCAGCAGTGCGAGGGACAAAACTTCTGGGAGTGACCGGAACATCCCACAGCTGGCAGTAGATGTTTTGGGTGCATTCAGCAGTGTCCATGATGAACTTCCGGGAGCGACCGGAACATCCCCGTGTGTGAGACAGAGGCATTGAGCGCACAGGATGAACTTCTGGGAGCGAAGAACATCCCCGTGGGCACTGCAGTGGCATTGGATGCATTCGGCAGTGCACAGGACAAACTTCTGGAGCGAACAGAATATCCCCGTGGGTGCAGCAGAGGTGTAGGGCGCATTCAGCAGTGCCCAGGGTGATGAACTTCTGGGAGTGACTGGAACATCCCTTTGGGGCTGGCAATCGCATTGGACATGTTCAGCAGTGCACCAGATGAACTTCTAGGAGTGACCAGAACATCCCCACAGGCATGGCAGAGGCGTTGCGTACAAGAGGTAATCCCCATGGGATCCATAGAGGTGTTGGACACATTCGTCAATGCTCGGGATGAACTTCTGGTAGCAACCACAACATCCCCACAGGGCATGGCAGATGGTTGGGTGCATTCGTCATTGTGCGGGATGAACTACCTGAAGAGGCCGGAACATCCCTGCAGGTGCGACAGAGGCGACAGGCGTGTTAGGCTGTGAGTGTGATGAATTTCCAGCAGTGACGGGAATATCCTCGCGGGTGCGACAGAGGCATAAGGTGTGTTCAGTTGTGCACAGGAGGAATTTCTGGGAGCGACCGGAACATCACTGCAGGCACAGCAGAGGCATTGGTCACCTTCGGCAGTGCTCGGGATGAACTTCCAGGAGCGACCAGAACATCCCCGTGGGTGTGGCAAAGGTGTCAGGGCACGTTCGACAGTGCGGAGGACGAACTTAGGGGAGCGACCGGAACATCGCCACAGGCACAGCAACAGCATCAGTCACTTCAGCAGTGCACGGGACAAACTTCCTGGAGCAACCAGAACATCTCCACGGGTGCAGCAGTGGCATGAGGTGGTTCGGCAGCACATGGGATGAACTTCCGGAGTGACCAGAACATCCTCATTGGTGCGGTAGAGGCTTTGGGCGTGTTGGGCAGCACACGGGATGAACTTCCGGGAGCGAGTGGAACATCCCCGCAGGTGAGGCAAAGGTGTTGGTGGCATTGGACAGTGCACGGGATGAGCTTCCAAGAGTGATCAAAAAATCCCCATGGGATCGGCAGAGGCTTTGGGCGCGTTCAGCAGTGCACCGGACAAACTTCTGGGTGCGACCAAAAAATTCCTGCGGTTGTGGCAGTGGTGCCGGGCGCGTACGTGTTGGGGTCCCAATTTTTTTCTCCCAACTTTTCTACACCTTAGGGGTCAGCACGCCTACTAAAAACCTTCCTAACTTGCTGTCCCATTTGATTCTTGAGGTCTTTTCTTATATTTATGTCCCCTAAGCTGTCCTTTGGGTTAACTAATATATAAAAGGATATGTTGGATAGGCAAGACAACTCTTAAACCTATCACAACTTGCCTTGGTTGAAGAAGACAACTCTTAACTTCAACCTAAGCTCTTAAGCAAAGAAGACAACTCTTTACCTTGACTTAAGCCCAAGTTATATGAGACAACTCTTAAAAGATAACCGAAATATAAACAAGAATGTAAGCAAGAATGCTAACCTTTGATTCTTGATTAATGAATGAGAAATAACAAAATTTGGAGCATATGTCCTTCTCACAAATAATGGGCTGTATTTATAGTCCTAAGACAGCCTTATTCAACTAGTACTTAGGTTCCTTATCCACTTAGGATATGTTTTCCTAAGTCAACAAGATTTTCTAAGTCAACTAAAACATTATCAAGATAGACCTTATCCCATTGTTTCCTAATCCTACTAGGATTCTTGGTCTTTCTTGAATTCCTACTTAGACTAGAATTCCTACTTTGACTAAGTCTTTCTGTCCTTATCTTATCTCCTCTCCTACAGCTGCTGAACTTCTTCTTGCCGTTTCCTTCTAGGATTAGGACTTCCATTATGGCGTGTCCTTCCATTCCAAGACTCCTCCTTGATGTGAACATCTTGCTGAAGTCAAACCTGCCATGACGTCCTGCTGCTGCTGGAGTTCTTCATGCCGTCTATGTCCTTCTCCTGCTGGAACTCTTCTTCACATGGACATGTTGCTGCTGCTGGAGTTCTTCTTGATGTGATTGTCCTTCTTCTGCTGGAACTCCTGTTGGTGTGAATGTCTTTCACTAATTAGGATTAAGTCAAATACTGGCCGGGCTTCACTGCTGGGCTGCACACTTGCTGTTTCCATGCTTGTTGTGCACATTTTCTGGCACATTTTCTGCTAGGATTAAGGTAGCATTCACCCTCACCACAACAGCGAACTAAGGAGGACTTTGGAAGAATTCTGATCTTAGAGAGGAACCGACGCTTACTCAACGACCAGGTAAGTGATATAAAACAGCAGCTATGTCCAAAAAGGATTGCACCCTTTGCGGTAAGAGTGGCAAGCGGACAAAAGCTCAAGTATGTGCTAGTTATCAAGGCAGTAGCAATGCAGATTCAAGGAGTCAAGATAGAGGCAGAACTGCATGTGTTAGCATTGGCAGGCCTTGATGTGGTTTTAGGCAATGCTTGGCTTAAAACCATAGGCAAGATAATGTTCGACTACGAATCCATGGCCATGCACTTCCAATGGAAGGGAAGGGACTGCACGTGGGAGGCATCCACCACCAATGTAGCGCATCATTGTGAGGTAAGTACCCTTGAACGACTATACAGAAAAGGGGCACAATGTTTTGCGGTTCTTTTGGCCACAAAAGAGGAAAACACAGTCAAACATCATACACACGAAGACATACCAATAGGAGTAAGGAACCTACTGGAGCAGTTTGAAGATGTCTTAGGAGAGCCAAAAGGACTACCACCCTCAAGACATTACAACCATGCCATCCCATTAATCAACGAAACCAAGGTGATTAATGTAGCACCTTACCGGTATGCACACTTCCAAAAGAACGAGATTGAAAGACAAGTGGAAGAGATGCTACAGCAAGCTATTATCTGACCTAGCACTTCCCCTTTTTCTTCTCCCATTCTACTTGTTAGAAAGAAAGACAAAACTTGGAGGTTTTTCACCGATTATTGGGCACTCAACCAAGCAACTGTCAAGGATCTTTTTTCAATCCCAACAATTGATGATATGCTGGATGAGTTACATGGAGCAAAGCCGTTTACCAAGCTGGATCTCAAGACCGAATATCATCAAATATGCATGAAAGAAGAGGACATGCAGAAGACAACATTTCGGACTCATAGTGGACACTACGAGTACCTAGTCATGCCCTTCGGACTATGCAATGCACCTTCCACCTTTCAAGCAGCCATGAATGACATCTTCAAGCCTTATTTGTGCAGGTTTGTCTTAGTTTTCTTTGATGACATTTTGGTCTATTCTAGGAACCATGATGATCACGTAGAACACTTAGCAAAAGTGCTAGAAGTGTTAAGAAGAAATCGTTTTGTCATCAAGCCATCCAAGTGCACATTCATGCAAGAGGAGCTTGAATACCTTGGTCACATCATATCGAAAGATGGAGTGAAGGTAGACCAACGGAAAATAGGAGCCATGCAAACATGGCCAATTCCTAAGAATGTCACAGAACTTAGAGGATTTCTAGGTTTAACAGGTTATTACTGCAAATTTGTTCATAAATACAGTGCCATAGCAAAACCACTAACAGATTTGTTGAAGAAGGATGGATTCCTATGGACAAAGAAGAGTGAAGATGCATTCAAGTTGTTGAAGCAAGGCTATGTGTTAGACCCCAGTGTTAGCACTGCCCAACTTCAACCAAACCTTCGAGCTTCACACTGATGGATGTCAAGATGGAATAGGTGCTGTCCTGAGTCAAGCCAGAAGACCTATTGCATACATGAGCAGAGTCTTAGGGCCCATGAAGAAGGAATGGTCAATATACGCCAAGGAGATGTTGGCCATCATCCATGCAGTCAAGTATGGGACCTTACCTTCTTGCGAGAAAATTCCTGATCATTACAAATCAACAACCCTTGAGAAGCCTCATGGAGCAGAAAATTATGGCCCCGGAGCAGCAAAAGTTCCTTGTCAAGTTACTGGGTTATGAGTATGAAATAATCTACAAACCAAGCAAGGAAAACAAGGTGGCAGACGCATTGTCCAGAAGCAATGGAGGTCAAGCATTGTGGACAGCATGTGAGCCTAATGACGCATGCCTCACTGCCATCAGCGGAGCAGAGTGGAATACATGGAGAGAAATCAAGCAGGCAACAGAAATTGACCCTCAATGCCAAGAACTCACCAAGAATATCAAGCCATTCTTTTGGTTGGAAGGATTCGAGGCAGATGTCAAGAAGAAAAACAGCAATTGTGACATTTGCCCAAGGATAAAACCAGAAGATGGCAAGACCAAAGGATTGCTACAACCTTTGCCATTACCCGTACAAACTTGGAAACACTATAATGACATCCAGCAGCAGTTTTCAAACTTCTGCCTTGAGGACAAGGTGAGTCTTTAAGAAAGGGGATTGTTGAGAACCTAAGTATGTTGGAAATGCAACAGGCAGAAATTGAGGACCATAGGAGGCAAAGGGAGCATGAGCAAATGCGCGCGAGGCACAAAGCAGCAAGAGAGGCAGCAACAGGCCAGAATGTTTATGCAACAAGCCTGCATGCAGCAAGCAGTAAGGCACGGCCAGGTTCTAACTCTGTCCTAACTAACTGCAGAAATCTAAGTCAAGAGTGCACAGGACAAACTTCGGTGGGTGACCGAACATCCTTGCAGGTGCAGCAGATGTGTCAGTGCATTCAGTTCTGCATGGGATGAACTTTTAGGAGGGACCGGAACATCCCCGTGGGCACGGCATATACGTGCATAGGCCATGTGGGGCAGTGTGCCATACAAACTTCTGGGCATAAATAGAACATCCCCGCAGGTGCTGTAGAGGCTTTGAGGTCATTCGGGAGTGTACGGGATGAACATTCGGCAGTGACCAGAACATCCCTACGGGTACGGCAGCGGCATCAGGAGCGTTCATGTTGAGGACCATAAGAGGCAAAGGGAGCGTGAGCGAATGCGTGCAAGGCGCCAGGCAGCAAGAGAGGCAAAAACAGGCCAGACTGTGCGCGCAACAAGCCTGCACGCAGCATGCAGTGAAGCACGGCCAGGTTCTGACTCAATCCTAAGTGATTGTGCAAATCCAAGCCAAGAAGAAGACCAGCATTGGCAGGATACGCACAAAGCAATCCGAGCAGGAGAAGGAGAGTGACGATGTAAAGAACTCCAGCAGTAACAGGACATCTTGGCACGTTTATTTTAGCAAGAGGACCATGCCAAAGAGAAGTCTTGGAGAGGAAGGACGCCGCAGCAGAAATCTAATCCAAGAAGGAAATGGCTAGAAAAAGTCAGCAGCTGTAGGAGAGAAGATAAGATAAGGACAGAAAGTCTTAGTCAAAATAGGAGTTCTAGTTTTAGTAAAAATTCAAGAAAGATGAAGAATCCTTGTAGGATTAGGAAACAATGGGATAAGATCTATCGTGATAATGTTTTAGATGACTTAGAAAAGCTTATTGACTTAGAAAAACATATCGTAAGTGGATAAGGAACCTAAGCACTAGTTGAACTAGGATAAAGCTGTCTAATACTATAAATACAACCCATTATTTGTGAGGAAAACATATGCTCCGAATTTTGTATATTTCTCACTCATTAATCAAGAATCAAAGGTTAGCATTCTTGCTTACATTCTTGTTTAAAATTTTGGTTATCTTTTAAGAGTTGTCTTGAGATAACTTGGGCTTAAGACAAGGTTAAGAGTTGTCTTCCTTGCTTAAGAGCTTAGGTTGAAGTTAAAAGTTGGCTTCTTCAACCAAGGCAAGTTATGATAGGTTTAAGAGTTGTCTTGCCTATCCAACATATCCTTATATATATTAGCTAAACCAAAGGACAGCTTCAGAGACGTAAATATAAGAAAGGAACTCAAGAATCAAAATGGGACAGCAAGTTAGGGAGGATTTCAGTATGCGTGCTGACCTTTAAGGCGTAGAAAAATTGGGGAAAAAATTATGACTGTAACAAATTGGTGCTTTCGTTGAGTGATCAGCACAACCACCAGTTGAGAGGTAGCACGATCATCCCAACAAATTAATGCTCTAGTTAAACCATTAGCATAGACACCAGTCAATTGCAAGGCATCAAGGCTACCATGTCATCTAGGCAGCATTCACCCGCACCACAAGAACAGATTGGGGAAGTATCCTTGCGTTGGAGAGGAACCAAAATGCGATCAATGACCAGGTAGGTGATATCAAACAAAGGCTATCACCTATCATTCATTCTCTTGAACAATTGAAGAGAGAGCCACCACGAGTGGGCCAAAAACAATTCCAAACTGAGCATGGCAGAAATAACCACTTACCACAAACATCTAGGAGGCTTCAATCCGAAATCACACGACACCAAGTGCATGAAGAAAATTCTAACCAGGAGTAACTTCCCTCTCAAGAAAGGGGGAAGCAGTGGAGGGAGACTTCACCAAATGAACACTCACCCGATAATCGCTATAATGAACATAGTGATGATGAGGAAGTGATGGACAGAAGACCTGCATCATGGAACCCAAGAAAGGTACACAATCATCCTAAGGCAGAACCATGGCACACCATAAGTAGGGAGGATTGGCACTACGACAGCCCAAGCCATTACACACAGCCTAAGGTAAAAATTGAATTCTCTACCTTTGAGAAGGGAGATCCAACCAAATGGATCTCCAAGGTAGAATTTTACTTTGAGAAAGAAGGTGTTGAAAGAGATGAAAGGGTTGATTTTGCATCCTATCACCTATGTGGGAGAGCCAACCAATGGTGGCATTGGCTTAAGGCCACCTATGGCTGAGAAGGAAGAAGGATAGGTTGGACAAGGTTCACACAAGAGCTAGTGAACAGATTTGGCCCATTTAGCATGACAAACTATGAGGGACAGCTTGTCAAGATTAGGCAAGAGGGATCTCTAGAGAGTTACCTCGAAGAATTCAAGAGGTCGGCTGAATTGGTAGGAAATTGGCAAGATAGTGCACTCATTAGCATTTTTCTAGACGGCCTTGTACCTTGGCTAAGCCAAGAAGTAAAGATGAGGGATCTAAACTCTCTCACTCAGTGCATTCGGTTGGCAAGACTCATCAACGATGGGAGAAGCATCACTCGCAGCACAACCAAGGTCATCAAACCCTTGGAAAAATTAGGTAAAACATCCTCATCAAGTCAGACAGTACCCTAAAAAAAAGACCCTCTCAAACTATCCACCAAAGAAATCAACAGGAGGATCGAAAGAGGCCTATGTTTTAGATGCAATGGTAAGTGGCGAGTTAGCCACAAGTGTAAAAAAGGGTTGTTCAACATCATTGAAGTAGTGAGGGAGTACAAGAAAGCCGCATGGACAGCGAAGAGGAAGCAAAGGCAGAACACTCCCCTGATGATGCAAAAGAAAGCAAAATTAACTTGCATGCAGTAGGGGCAACCACCAAGCCTACTGTCATGAGGTTGTTCGCAACCATTAACGGGAAGAATGTTTTGGTGTTGATAGATAGTGGAGCTACCAATAACTTCATCAATGCAAAATTGGTCAAAACACTTCAGCTACGTCCCAAAAGAATTGCACCCTTTGAGGTAAGAGTGGTAAGCGGATAGAAGCTCAAGTGCGTACAAGTGATCCAGGCAGTAACAATGCAGATTGAAAGAGTCAAGATAGAGGTGGAACTGCATGTGTTAGCCCTAGCAAGTCTTAATGTGGTTTTAGGCAATGCTTGGCTTAAAACCATAGGCAAGATAATGTTCGACTATGAATCCATGGCCATGCACTTCCAATGGAAGGGAAAGGACTGCATGTGGAAGGCATCCACCACCAATGCAGTGCATCATTGTGAGGTAACTACCCTTGAACAACTTGAACAACTGTACAGAAAAAGGGCACAATGTTTTGCAGTTCTCTTGGCCACAAAAGAGGAAAACACAGTCGAACATCATACATACGAGACATACCAATAAGAGTAAGGAACCTACTGGAGCAACTCGGAGATGTCTTAGGAGAGCCACAAGGACTACCACCCTTAAGACATTATGACCATGCCATCCCTTTAATCGACGAAACCAAAGTGATTAATGTAGCACCTTACCAATATGCACACTTCCAAAAGAATGAGATCGAAAGACAAGTGGAAGAGATGCTATAGCAAGGTATTATCCGACCTAGCACTTCCCCTTTTTCTTCTCCCATTCTACTTGTTAGAAAGAAAGACAAAATTTGGAGGTTTTGCACCAATTATCGGGCACTCAACCAAGCAACTGTCAAGGATCGTTTTTCGATCCCAACAATTGATGATATGCTGGACGAGTTACATGGAACAAAGTTGTTTGCCAAGCTGGATCTCAAAGCCAGATATCATCAAATATGTATGAAAGTAGAGGACGTGTAAAGGACATCATTTCGGACTCATAGTGGACACTACCAGTACCTAGTTATGCCTTTCAGATTATGCAACGCATCCTCACCTTTCAAGCAGCCATGAACGACATCTTCAAACCTCATTTGTGCAAGTTTGTTTTAGTTTTCTTTGATGACATTTTGGTTTATTCTAGAAACCATGATGATCACCTAGAACACTTAGAAAAGGTGCTAGAAGTGTTAAGAAGAAATCATTTCATCATCAAGCCATCCAAGTGCACATTCATGCAAGAGGAGCTTGAATACCTCCGTCACATCATATCTGAAGAAAGAGTGAAGGTAGACCAATGGAAAAATAGGAGCCATGCAAACATGGCCAACTCCTAAGAATGTCAGAGAACTTAGAGGATTTTTAGGCTTGACAGGCTACTACTGCTGATTTGTTCACAAATACCGCACCATAGCAAAACCATTAACAGACTTGCTGAAGAAGGATGGATTCCTATGGACAGAAAAGAGTGAAGACGCATTCAAGTTGTTAATGCAAGTTATGTGTGAGACCCCTAGTGTTAGCACTGCCTGACTTCAACCAAACCTTTAAGCTTCACACTAACACATGTCAAGATGGAATAGGTGCTGTCCTTAGTCAAGCTAGAAGACCTATTGCATGCATGAGCAGAGTCTTAGGGCCCATGAAGAAGGAATGGTGAGTATACACCAAGGAGATGTTGGCCATCATCCATACAGTCAAGGTATGGCAACCTTACCTTCTTGGGAGCAAATTCTTGATCATTACAAATCAACAACCCTTGAAAAGCCTCATGGAGCAGAAAATTACCACACTGAGCAGCAAAAGTTCCTTGTCAAGTTACTGGGTTTATAAGTATGAAATAATATACAAACTGGGCCAGGAAAACAAGGTGGCAGACGCATTGTCCAAAAGCAATGGAGGTGAAGCATTCACCCTTAAGAATGGATATATTTGGTACAACCAGCAGGTGTATGTACCAAACATACCGAGACTAAGAGGAAAGATCTTGAATCACTTCCACAACTCACGGGAAAGAGGACATTCAGGATGGTTCGTACTTACATGCAGATTAAGCTATTCTTTTGGTGGGAAGGACTTAAGGCTGAGATCAAAAAGCTAGTCCGAGAATGTGATGTTTGTCAGCACACCAAACTAGAAGGTGGCAAGACCAAGGGGTTATCACAGCCTTTGCCAGTACCAGGACAAGTTTGGGAAGACTTAACAATGGACTTCATCATGAGAATGCCCAACAGCAAGGGTTACATGGTGATATTAACCGTAGTAGACAGACTTAGCAAGAGTGCACACTTTGTGCCACTCAAGCAACCTTACACAGCAAAAGAAGTAGCCCAAGAGTTCATAAAAAATGTGGTAAGACTTCATGGCATACCACGGACAATGCTGTCCGATGGAGACACTGTCTTTGTGAGCAAATTCTAGAAGGAGCTCTTCACACAGCTAGACAACAACTTGGTCGCCTCATCCGCCTTTCATCAACAAACAGATGGACAAAGTGAGGTAAAAAATCAAACTCTAGAGTAGTATTTAAGATTCTTTTGCCATGATCATCAAAACGATTGGGAGGAGTACATACCATGGGCAGAACTGTGGTATAATACTACCTATCATGCGGCAATCAAGATGTCACCATAGCAAGCAGTATATGGAAGAATACCCCCAGGATTGTCAGGTTATACCATGTGGAACAACAACATACATGAAGTGGATTTCACACTTCAGTCAAAAGCTGAGGTCTTGAAGTAACTCAAGCAAGAGCTTGAAAAAAGCGAGGGAACCGAATGAAGAGAAAAGCGGATAAAGGGAGGAAAGAAGTGGAATTTGAGGTAGGTGACTATGTCTATCTTAAGATCCATCATAGGAGAAAAGTCAAGACTAGAAAGTCAACTATGGCAAAGCTGGCCAGGAAGTATTTTGGACCAGATGAGGTAGTTGAGTGAATTGGAGCAGTTGCTTATCGTCTAAGACTACTGTTAAACTCCAAATTACATCCAGTGATTTCACATTTCAGTATTGAGAAAAAAGATAGGAGATGTGAGACAAGTGAATGAGGGACTGCCTGACATTTTCAAGGAAGATCACTTGGGGCAGCACCCAAAGGAAGCACTAGGATTTCGCATAGTAAGCTATGGGCGCAATAGAAGGCCAGTATGGAGAGTACTCATATGGTGGAGTCATTCACCCAAGGATGAAACAACATGGGAAGACTATGACAATATCCAGCAATGTTTCCCTAATTTCCACCTTGAGGACAAGGCGATTCTCCAAGAAAGGGGGATTGTTGAGGACTTTAGGAGGCAAAGGGAGAATGAGTGAATGTGCGCAAGGCGCCAGGCAGCAAGAGAGCTAGAAACAGGCCAAAATGTGTGCTCAACAAGCCTACACGCAGCATGCAGTGAAGCATGGCCAGGTTTTGACTCAGTCCTAAGTGGTTGCGGAAATCCAAGCCAAGAAGAAGACCAGCATTGGAATAACACGCATGAACCAATCTGAGCAGGAGAAGGAGAGTGATGACATGAAGAACTCCAGCAGCAGCAGGACGTCTTGGCAGTTTTACTTTCAGCAAGGGAACCACGCCAAAGAGAAGTCTTGGAGAGGAAGGACGGCACAGCAGAAGTCTAATCAAAGAAGGAAACGGCAAGAAGAAGTCAGCAGCTGTAGGAGAGAAGATAAGATAAGGATAGAAAGACTTAGTCAAAATAGAAATTCTATCTTAGTAAGAATTGAAGAAAGACCAAGAATCCTTGTAGGATTAGGAAACAATGGGATAAGGTCAACCTTGATAATGTTTTACATGACTTAGAAAAGCTTGTTGACTTAGGTAAACATATCGCAAGTGGATAAGGAACCTAAGTACTAGTTGAACTAGGATAAGGCTGTCTTAAGACTATAAATATAGCCCATTATTTATGAGGAGAGGATATGCTCCGAATTTTGTATATTTCTCATTCATTAATCAAGAATCAAGGTTAGCATTCTTGCTTCCACTCTTGTTTATATTTTAGTTATCTTTTAAGAGTTGTCTTAAGAAAACTTTGGCTTAAAACAAGGTTAAGAGTTGTCTTCTCAACTAAGGCAAGTTGTGATAGGTTTAAGAGTTGTCTTGCCTATCCTACATATCCTTATAGATATTAGTTAACCCAAGGGACAGCTTAGGGTACGTAAATATAAGAAAAGAACTCAAGAATCAAATGGATAGCAAGTTACGAAGGATTTCAATAGGCATGCTGAGCCCTAAGGTGTAGAAAAGTTTGGGAAAAAATCGGGACCCCAACAGTTACAGTGCACGAGATGACCATCTGGGAGGGACTGGAACATCCCCGCGAGCATGGCAGAGGCATTGGACGTGATCGACAGTGCATGGGAGAAACTTCCAAGACCCACCGAAACATCGTTGCTGGTGCAGCAGCATCATTCGGCGCATTCGACATTGCATGGGATGAGCTATCGGAAGTGACTGGAAATCCCCACAGGCTCGACAAATGCATCAGATGCATTCGACAGTGCTCGGAGTGAACTTCCAGGAGTGAGTTAAACATCTCCGTGGGCACGACATATGTGTCTAGTGCAACATGGGAAGGCTATGACAATATCCAGCGACGTTTTCCTAATTTTCACCTTGAGGACAAGGTGAGTCACCGAGAAAGGGGGATTCTTGAGGACTATAGGAGGCAAAGGGAGCGTGAGTGAATGCGCGCAAGGCACAAAGCAGAAAGAGAGGCAGCAACAGGCCAGGTTCTGTCTCAGTTCTAATTGATTACAAAAATCTAAACCAAGAAGAAGACCAGCATTGGTAGGACACGCATGAAGCAATACAAGCAGGAGAAGGAGAGTGATGACATGAAGAAGTCCAAAAGCAGCAAGATGTCTTGGCAGGTTTACTTCAGCAAGAGGACCACACCAAAGAGAAGCCTTGGAGAGGAAGGACACACCATAGCAGAAGTTCTAATCTAAGAAGGAATAGCAAGAAGAAGTTCAGCAGCTGTAGGAGAGAATATAAGATAAGCACAGAAAGACTTAGTCAAAGTAGGAATTCTAGTCTTAGTAGAAATTCAAGAAAGACCAAGAATCCTAGTAGGATTAGGAAACAATGGGATAAGGTCTATCTTGATAATGTTTTAGTTGACTTAGAAAGCTTGTTGACTTAGGAAAACATATCCTAAGTGGATAAAGAACCTAAGTACTAGTTGAATTAGGATAAGGTTGTCTTAGGACTATAAATACAGCCCATTATTTGTGAGGAAGAGATATGCTCCAAAATTTTTTATTTCTCATTCGTCAATCAAGAATAACGGTTAACATTTTTGCTTCTATTCTTGTTTATATTTCGGTTATCTTTTAAGAGTTGTCTTGAGATAAACTTGGGCTTAAGACAAGGTTAAAGAGTTGTCTTCCTTGCTTAAGAGCTTAAGTTGAAGTGAAGAGTTGTCTTCTTCAACCAAGGCAAGTTGTGATAGGTTTAAGAGTTTGTCTTGCCTATCCAACATATAGCTAACCCTAAAGGACAGTTTAGGGGATATAAATATAAGAAAAGAACTCAAGAATCAAATGAGACAGCAAGTTAGGATGGATTTCAGTATGCGTGCTAACCCCTAAAGTATAGAAAAATTGGGGAAAAAATTGGGACCCCAACAAATTTGTTCTTGTTGAGACATCAGCACAGATACTAGTCAATTGCAAGGCATCAAGGTTACCATGTCATCTGGGCAGCATTCACCCGTACCACAGGAGTAGACCAGGGAAGATTTCTCAATCACCAACTGCTGAAGAATCCTTGCCTTAGAGAGGAGCTAGAAATGCAATCAATGACCAAGTAGGTGATATCAAACACCAACTATCATCTATCATTCATTCTCTTGAATAGTTGAAGAGAGACACACCCTGAGTAGCCGAAAAACAAGTCCAGACTGAGCCAGGCAGAAATAGCCACCTACCACAAATGTTTAGGAGGCTTCAATTTGAAATCACACGGCACCAAGTCCATGAAAAAGATTCTGACCAGGAGCAGTTTCCCTTTCAAGAAAAGGAGAAAAGGCGCACAAGTTTGGGAAGCAGGAGGGAGACTTCACCAAACGAACACCTGCCCCATGATCACTACAATGATTATAGCGACGATGAGGAGGTGCTGGACAGAAGGCCCGCATCATGGCAACCAAGAAGGGTATGCAATCACCCTGAGGCAAAACCATGGTGCACCACAAGAAGGGAGGATTGGCATTGCAACAGCCCAAGCCATTACACATGGCTTAAGGTAAAAATCGAATTCCCTACCTTTGAGAAGGGAAGATCCAACCAAATGGATGTCCAAGGCTGAATTTTATTTTGAGAAACAAGGCTGAATGTTCTGCAAGTTGGCTACAAATGCAAGAACAGGCTGTTCAACATCATTCCAAACGCGACCAAAACATCGCTGCGAGCAAGGCAGAGGTGTCAGTCGCGTTTGGCAGAGCGCGGGACAAACTTTTGTGAGTGACCAGAACATCTCTGCAGGCATGGCAGCAGCTTTAGATGGTTCAGCAGTGCGTGGGACCAACTTCCATGAGCAAATGGAACATATATGCAGGCATGGCAGAGGTGTTGGGCATGTTCGGCAGTGCGAAGGGACAAACTTTTTGGAGCGACCAAAACATTCCTGCAGGCACAGTAGCGGCGTTAGACACGTTTGGCAGTGTGCGGGAAGAACTTCTGGGAGCAACCAAAACTTCCCTTCAGGCACTGCACAAGAGCGACCAGAACATCCCCGCTGGCGCGGCAGAGGTGTCGGGCATATTCAATAGTGTGCAGGATTAACTTCTGTGAGTGACAAGAACATCCCCTCATGCACGGCAGCAACGTCGGACACGTTTGGCACTGCTCGGGACAAAATTCCGGGCAAGACCAGAACATCCCCGTGGGCATGGCAGAGGCTTCGAGTGCATTGGGCACTGTGCTGGACAAACTTCAAGCAGCGACTGGAACATCCACACAGACGAAGCAATGGCGTCAGACACGTTCAGCAGTGTGAGGGATGAACTTTTGCAAGCGACTGGAACATTCCTGTGGAGGCGGGAGAGGCATCGAGCGCATTCGGCAATGCACAGGACAAACTTCCGGGAGCAATCGAAACATCCCCGGGAGCGTCACAGGGGCTTCGGGCATGTTTGGCAGTGTGTGGGCAAACTTCTAGGATTGACTGGAACATCCCTGCAGGTGCAGCAGAAACATTTGATATGTTTGGCAGTGTGCGGGATGTTCTTCCAAGAGAGACCGGAACATCCCCGTGGGTGTGGCAGAGGTTTCGGGCGCATTGTGATAGGCTTAAGAGTTGTCTTGCCTATCCAAGATATCTTTATATATATTAGTTAACCCGAAGAACAACTTAGGGGATGTAAATATAAGAAAAGAATTCAAGAATCAAATGGGACAGCAAGTTAGGAAGGATTCCAATGGGCATGCTGACCCCTAAGGTGTAGAAAAATTAGGGAAAAAAATTGGGACCCCAATAAGAATGCACCCGAGACTGCTGCCATTCCCACGGGGATGTACTGGTCATTTACCAAAGTTTGTCCCATGCACTGCCGAATGCGCCTGATGCCTATGCCGCACCGGTGGGGATGTTTCCGGTCGCTCCTAAAAGATTGCCCTGCACACAGCCCCATGCACCCAATCATCTGCCAGCCACCCCGCGGGGATGCTCCGGTCGCTCTTGGAAGTTCATCCCATGCACTACCCAATGCGCCTGAAGCCTAAGGCGCACCCGCGGAGATGTTCCTGTCTCTCCCGAAAGTTTGACCAGCACACTGCCAAATGCGCCTCATGCCTCTACCATGCCTGCTCAGATTTTTCAGTCACACTCGGAAGTTCGACCCATGCACTGCCGAACGTGTTCAACACTGCTGCTGCTCCCATGGAGATGTTTCAGTTGCTCTCGGATGTATGTACTGCATACTGCCCAATGCGCCCAAAGCATATGGTACACCGGCAGGGATCTTCCAGTCACTCCCAGAACTTTGTCCCACACACTGTTGAATGTGCCTGACACGGCTGCCACACCCGTGGGAATGTTGCAGTCGCTCCTTGAAGCTTGTTCTGCACACTGCCTAACTCGCCCAACGCCTCTGCCGCGCTAAGCCCAAGTTATCTCAACACAACTCTTAAAAGATAACCGAAAATATAAACAAGAATGTGAGTTGTGATAGGTTTAAGAGTTGTCTTGCCTAACATATCTTTATATATATTAGTTAACCCAAAGGACAGCTTAGGGGATATAAAATAAGAAATGGACAGCCTCTTGGCATGGATATCCTGCTGCTGCTGGAACTCTGCTTGGCGTAGATATCCTTCATTAATTAGGATTAAGTCAAATACTGGTTGGGCTTCACTGCTGGGCTGCATACTTTCTGTTTGCCATTCTTGTTATGCACATTTTCTGGCCCATGCTCTCCTTTGTCGCCCTATTTTCTGCCCATTGTCTTTCCTGCATACTTAGGTTCTCAACAATCCCCCTTTCTTGAAGACTCACCTTGTCCTCAAGGTGAAAGTTGGAAAACTGCTGCTGGATGTCATTATAGTCTTCCCAAACTTGTACAGGTAATCGCAAAGGTTGTAGCAATCCTTTGGTCTTGCCATCTTCTGGTTTTATCCATGGGCAAATGTCACAATTGCTGTTTTTCTTCTTACCTTTTGCCTTGAATCCTTTCGACCAAAAGTATAGCTTGATCTGCATGTAATGTCCTCCTTCCCGTGAGGTTTGGAAGTGATTCAATATCTTTCCTCTCAGTCCTGGTATGTTTGGTACATACACCTGCTGGTTGTGCCAAATATATCCATTCTTTAGGGTGAATTTACTAACCTTGGGGTCAAAATTCTTGATCTTCTTGACATGCTCTTGTCTTTGAGGATCAATCTCCATTGCTCTTTGATTTCTGTCCATACATTCCACTTCACTCTACTAATGGTAGTAAGGCATGCGTCATTAGGCTCACATACTGTCCATAACGCTTGACCTCCATTGCTTCTGGACAATGCGTCTGCCTCCTTGTTTTCCTTGCCAGGTTTGTAGATTATTTCATACTCGTATCCCAGCAACTTGACAATGAACTTTTGCTGCTCTAGTGTGGTAATTTTCTGCTCCATGAGGCTTCTCAAAGGTTGTTGATCCGTAATGATCAGTAATTTCCTCCCAAGAAGGTAAAGTCACCATACCTTGACTGCATGGATGATGGCTAACATCTCCTTGGCGTATACTGACCATTCCTTCTTCATGGGCCCTAAGACTCTGCTCATGTATGCAATAGGTCTTCCAGCTTGACTTAGGACAACACCTATTCCATCTTGACATGCGTTAGTGTGAAGCTTGAAGGTTTGGTTGAAGTCGGGCAGTGCTAACACTAGGGGTCTCACACATGGCTTGCTTCAACAACTTGAATGTGTCTTCACTCTTCTCTGTCCATAGGAATCCATCCTTCTTCAGCAAATCCATTAGTGGTTTTGCTATGGTGCTCGTATTTGTGAACAAATCGGTGGTAGTAGCCCATCAAGCGTAGAAATCCTCTAAGTTCTGTGACATTCTTAGGAGTTGGCCATGTTTGCATGGCTCCTATTTTTCGTTGGTCTACCTTCACTCCATCTTCGGATATGATGTGACTGAGGTATTCAAGCTCCTCTTGCATGAATGTGCACTTGGATGGCTTGATGACGAAATGATTTCTTCTTAACACTTCTAGCACTTTTGCTAAGTGTTCTATGTGATCATTGCATGGTTCTTAGAATAGACCAAAATTGTCACCAAAGAAGACTAAGACAAACCTGCGCAAATAAGGTTTGAAGATGTCATTCATGGCTGCTTGAAAGGTGGAGGGTGCATTGCATAGTCCGAAGGGCATGACTAGGTACTTGTAGTGTCCACTATGAGTCTGAAATGCTGTCTTCTGCATGTCCTCTTCTTTCATGCGTACTTGATGATATCCAGCCTTGAGATCCAGCTTGGTGAACAACTTTGCTCCATGTAACTCATCCAACATATCATCAATTGTTGGGATCAGAAAACGATCCTTGACAGTTGCTTGGTTGAGTGCCCGATAATTGGTGCAAAACCTCCAAGTTCCATCTTTCTTTCTAACAAGTAGAACAGGAGAAGAAAAGGGTGAGGTGCTAGGTCGGATAATACCTTGCTGTAGCATCTCTTCCACTTGTCTTTTCGATCTCGTTCTTTTGGAAGTGTGCATACCGGTAAGGTGCTACATTAATCGCCTTGGTTTTGTCGATTAATGGGATGGCATGGTCGTAATGTCTTGAGGGTGGTAGTCCTTGTGGCTCTCCTAAGACATCTCCGAATTGCTCCAAAAGATCCCTTACTCCTCTTGGTATGTCTTCGTGTGTAGGATGTTCGGCTGTGTTTTTCTCTTTTGTGGCCAATAGAATCGCAAAACATTGTGCCCTTTTTCTGTATAATCATTCAAGGGTACTTACCTCACAATGATGCGCTGCATTGGTGGTGGATGCCTCCCATGTGCAGTCCCTTCCCTTCCATTGGAAGTGCATGGCCATGGATTCATAGTCGAACATTATCTTGCCTATGGTTTTAAGCCAAGCATTGCCTAAAACCACATCAAGACCTGCCAGGGCTAACACATGCAGTTCTGCCTCTATTTTGACTCCTTGAATCTGCATTGCTACTGCCTGGATTACTTGTGCACACTTGAGCTTCTGTCTGCTTGCCACTCTTACCTCAAAGGGTGCAATCTTTTTCGGACGTAGCTGAAGTGTTTTGACCAATTTTGTGTTGATGAAGTTATGAGTAGCTCCACTATCTATCAACACCAAAATGTTTTTCTCATTAATGGTTGCGAACAACCTCATGGTAGTAGGCTTGGTGGTTGCCCCTACTGCATGCAAGTTGATTTCGCCTTCTTCCGCATGATCTGGGGAGTGTACTGCCTCGGCTTCCTCCTCGCTGTCCATGCGGCTTTGGGCATTTGTGCTGGCAATGGGGTTGCTGTCCAGAACACCTGACCTGTTGCATGGAATGTTTGGATCTTCAGTGTTCAAGTTGCAACCCAAATAATCCTCATTCTGTCCAGGGAATTGAGGGTCTAAAATAGATGCAGATGATGGCGTTTGATCAATATTTGTGCCTTGCGAAACATGCTGCATGCTATGCATATTTTCTGCTGCAGTTTGAACAATGAATGGTCTAAAGGTCTGATCTCTTGCAGCTTGTGAAGCTGTCCATGAAAGATCAGCAAGTCCTTCAATCTGGACAGGAATATGATTAGAAACTTTGTCTTCTATTCCAGATTTAGCCAACAAGGCAGATTGTGCCTGTTCTGGTGGATAATTTGTAGAAGCATGCGCTTGTAATCCATATGATTCTGCATCCACTTTAATTTGTTGTTCTTCCACTCTTGGTAGTGCTAAAGAAGATGTAGAAGAAGTAGCATAAACCTGAATAGATGAATTAAGACATTTCGGCAGATGCATTGTTCGACTCTTCACAAGACATCTGCATCTTTATCTTGGCATTTGGACACACCAAGTCCTGTCCTGGAGCACTTGTGTCCTTAGTGTGGCCATCACTTGGACGTGCATACGCATCTTCTGTGCACAATTCTTTTCCTCTACTGTCATCAACTGGAATTGTTGGGTGATGAAACGTCTTCGCTTGTTCTCCATGATTGGCATCTCAGGAGGTGGAGACGAGAATTCTAAGTTCTGAACTGGTGCAGCACTCTTAGAATTTGATGAAGGAAAGACTTGATTCCCATCAAACTCGGAGCAAATATTGGTGATGCTGGAGGAGCCAAATCTGTCCATCAATTCTTGTGTGAACCTTGTCCAGCCAATCCTTCTACTTTATCGGCCATAGGTAGCCTTAAGCTGATGCCACCATTGGTTGGCTCTCCCGCATAGGTGACAGGATGCAAAATCAACCCTTTCACCCCTCTCAACACCTTGTTTCTCAAAATAGAACTCAGCCTTGGAGATCCATTCGGTTGGATCCCCTTTCTCAAAGGTTGGGAAATTCATTTTTACCTTAGGCCTAGTGTAGTGGCTTGGGCTGTCGTAGTGTTGCCATTCCTCTCTCCTATTTGTCTGCCAACATTCTGCCTCATGACAACTCTGCATTCTCCTTGGCTGCCATACTGCTGGCCTTCGATCCAAGACCTCATCGTCGCTGTATTCATCATAGGGGTCATGGGGCTGGTGCAAATTCGGTGGCACCTCCCTTCTGCACCCTAGACTCATGTGCACTCTCCCCCTTTCTTGAGAGGGAAGCTGCTCATGGTGAAAATCTTTCTCCGAATGCAGCCTTCTAGGTTGCTGTGGCAGTATACTGCTCCTGGCTTTCTCAGTTTTGACTTGTTTTCCAGCCACTCGTGGCATGTCTCTCTTCAATTGCTCGAGAGAATGGATGATAGAAGATAATTGATGTTTGATATCACTTACCTGGTCATTGAGTAAGCGTCGATTCCTCTCTAAGGTCAGAATTCTTCCAAAGTCCTCCTTAGTTTGCTGTTGTAGTGAGGGTGAATGCTGCCTGAGATGACATGGTAACCTCGATGCCTTGCAATTGACTGGTGTCTGTGCTGCTGTCTCAACTAGAGCACTAATTTGTAGGGTGTTTGTGCTTCCTCTCAACTGGTGGTTGTGCTGATCTCTCAACGAGAGCACCAATTTGTTGGGGCTCCCGATTTTTTCCCCAACTTTTCTACACCTTAGGGGTCAGCACACCTACTGGAATCCTTCCTAACTTGCTGTCCCGTTTGATTCTTGAGTTCTTTTCTTATTTTATATCCCCTAAGCTGTCCTTCGGGTTAACTAATATATATAAAGATATGTTGGATAGGCAAGACAACTCTTAAACCTATCACAACTTGCCTTGGTTGAAGAAGACAACTCTTAACTTCAACCTTAGCTCTTAAGCAAGGAAGACAACTCTTAACCTTAACTTAAGCCCAAGTTATCTTAAGACAACTCTTAAAAGATAACCGAAATATAAACAAGAATGGAAGCAAGAATGCTTACCTTTGATTCTTGATTAATGAATGAGAGAATAACAAAATTCGTAGCTTATGTCCTCCTCACAAATAATGGGCTGTTTTTGTAGTCCTAAGACAGCCTTATCTTAATTTTAACTAGTACTTAGGTTCCTTATCCACTTAGGATATGTTTTCCTAAGTCAACAAGCTTTTCTAAGTCAACTAAAACATTATCAAGATAGACCTTATCCCATTGTTTCCTAATTCTATTAGGATTCTTGGTCTTTCTTGAATTTTTGCTTAGACTAGAATTCCTACCTTATCTTCTATTTTACAGCAGCTGCACTTCTTCTTACCTAATCCTTGTAGGACTAGGGACTTTGAAATGCATATCCTTCTGCCCTTAGAATTCTTCTTGTCACGACTATCCTATTGCTACTGGAATTCATCATGTGTGTTCTGCTGCTGATAGAACTCTTCTTGGCATAGATGTCCTGCTGCTGCTGTAATTCTCCTTGCATGGATATCCTGCTGCTGCTGGAATTCTCCTTGGCATGGATATCCTGCTGCTGCTGGAACTCTGCTTGGCGTAGATATCCTTCATTAATTAGGATTAAGTCAAATACTGGTTGGGCTTCACTGCTAGGCTGCATACTTTCTGTTGCCATTCTTGTTATGCACATTTTCTGGCCCATGCTCTCTTTTGTCACCTCATTTTCTGCCCATTGCCTTTCCTGCATACTTAGGTTCTCAACAATCCCCCTTTCTTGAAGACTCACCTTGCCCTCAAGGTGAAAGTTGGAAAACTGCTGTTGGATGTCATTATAGTCTTCCATTATTGAAAAATTGGTGTATGCTTCGAATTTGTATTCTTTTCATTCATTAATGAGGAATCAAAGGTAAGCATTCTTGCTCACATTCTTGTTTATATTTTCGGTTATCTTTTAAGAGCTGTCTTGAGATAACTTGGGCTTAAGTTAAGGTTAAGCGTTGTTTTTCCTTGCTTAAGAGCTAAGGTTGAAGTTAAGAGTTGTCTTCTTCAATCAAGGCAAGTTGTGATAGGTTTAAGAGTTGTCTTCTTCAATCAAGGTAAGTTGTGATAGGTTTAAGAGTTGTCTTGCCTATCCAATGTATCTTTATATATATTAGTTAACCCGAAGGACAGCTTAAGGGATATAAAATAAGAAAAGAACTCAAGAATCAAACGGGACAGCAAGTTAGGAAGGATTCCAGTAGGCGTGCTGACCCCTAAGGTGTAGAAAAGTTAGGGGAAAAAAATCGAGACCCCAACAAATTAGTGCTCTCGTTGAGAGATCAGCACAACCACCAGTTGAGACGAAGCATAATCACCCTATAAATTAGTGCTCTAATTGAGACATCAGCACAGACACTATCCAGTTGCGAGGACAGCAAGGTCACCATGTCATCTCGGCAGCATTCACCCTCACTACAGCAGCGAACTAAGGAGGACTTTGGAAGAATTCTGACCTTAGAGAGGAATCGACGCTTACTCAATGACCAGGTAAGTGATATCAAACATCAATTATCTTCTATCATCCATTCTCTTGAGCAATTGAAGAGAGATACACCACGAGTGGCTGGAAAACAAGTCAAAACTGAGAAAGCCAGGAGCAGCCACCTACCACAAACATCTAGAAGGCTGCATTCGAAAGATCTCATGGCACCATGAGCAGGAGGAAGATTTTGACAATGTGCAGCTTCTATCTCAAGAAAGGGGTGAGAGTGCACATGAGTCTAGGGTGCAGAAGGGAGGTGCCACCGAATTTGCACCAGCCCTATGACCCCTATGATGAGTACAGTGACGATGAGGTCTTGGATCGAAGGCCAGCAGAATGGCAGCCAAGGAGAATGCGGAGTCATCATGAGGCAGAATGTTGGGAGACAAATAGGAGAGAGGAATGGCAACACTACGACATGCCCAAGCCACTACACTAGGCCTAAGGTAAAAATCAAATTCCCAACCTTTGAGAAAGGAGATCCAACTGAATGGATCTCTAAAGCTGAATTCTATTTTGAAAAACAAGGTGTAGAAAGGGGTGAAAGGGTTGATTTTGCATCCTATCACCTATGTGGGAGGGCCAAATCAATGGTGGTGTTGGCTTAAGGCCACCTACGGCAGAGAAGGTAGAAGGATTGGCTGGACAAGGTTCACGCAAGAATTGATGGACAGATTTGGCCCATCCAGCATCACAAATATTTGCTCCAAGTTTGATGGGAACCAAGTCTTTCCTTCATCAAATTCGGAGAGTTCTGCACCAGTTCAGAACTTGGAATACTCATCTCTGCCTCCTGAGATGCCAATCTGGAGAACAAGTGAAGATGTTTCATCACCAACAATTCCAATTGATGACAGTAGAGGAAAAGAATTGTGCATAGGAGATGCATATGCACTTCTAGATGATTGCGACGCTAAGGACACAAGTGTTCCAGGACAAGACTTGGTGTGCTTGAATGCCAAGATAAAGATGCAGATGTCTTGTGATGAGTCAAACAATGCATCTGCCAAACAGTCCTAATTCATCTATTCAGGTTTATGCTACTTCTTCTACATCTTCTTTAGCACTACCAACAGTGGAAGAACAGCAAATTAAAGTGGATGCAGAATCATATGGATTTTCACATGGATTACAAGCGCATGCTTCTACAAATTATCCACCAGAACAGGCACAATCTGCCTTGTTGGCTAAATCTGGATTAGAAGAAAAAGTTTCTAATCATATTCCTGTCCAGATTGAAGGACTTTCTGATCTTTTACGGACAGATTCACAAGCTGCAAGAGATCAGACCTTTAGACCATTCTTTGGTCAAACTACAGTGGAAAATATGCTTAGCATACAGCAAGGTTTACAAGGCACAAATATTGATCAAATGCCATCATCTGCACCTGTTTTAGACCCTCAATTCCCTGGACAGAATGAGGATTATTTGGGTTGCAGCTTGAACACTGAAGATCTAGACATTCCGTGCAACAGGTCAGGTGTTCTGGACAGCAACCCCATTGCCAGCACAAACGCCCAAAGCCGCATAGACAGCGAGGAGGAAGCCAAGGCAGTACACTCCCCAGATCATGTGGAAGAAGGCAAATCAACTTGCATGCAGTAGGGGCAACCACCAAGCCTACTGCCATGAGGTTGTTCACAACCATTAACGAGAAAAATGTTTTGGTGTTGATAGATAGTGGAGCTACTCATAACTTCATCCACACAAAATTGGTCAAAACACTTCAGCTACATCCGAAAAAGATTGCACCCTTTGAGGTAAGAGTGGCAAGTGGACAAAAGCTCAAGTGTCCACAAGTAATCCAGGCAGTAGCAATGCAGATTCCAAGAGTCAAAATAGAAGTAGAACTACATGTGTTAGCTCTGGCAGGTCTTGATGTGGTTTTAGGCAACGCTTGGCTTAAGACCATAGGCAAGATAATGTTCGACTACGAATCCATGGCCATGCACTTCCAATGGAAGGGAAGGAACTGCACGTGGGAGGCATCCACCACCAATGCAGTGCATCATTGTGAGGTAAGTACCCTTGAACGATTATACAGAAAAAGGGCACAATGTTTTGCAATTCTATTGGCCACAAAAGAGGAAAACACAGCCAAACATCCTACACACGAAGACATACCAAGAGGAGTAAGGGATCTTTTGGAGCAATTCGGAGATGTCTTAGGAGAGCCACAAGGACTACCACCCTCAAGACATTACGACCATGCCATCCCATTAATCGATGAAACCAAGGCGATTAATGTAGCACCTTACCGGTATGCACACTTCCAAAAGAACGAGATCGAAAGACAAGTGGAGGAGATGCTACAGCAAGGTATTATCCGACCTAGCACCTCACCCTTTTCTTCTCCCATTCTACTTGTTAGAAAGAAAGATAGAACTTGGAGGTTTTGCACCGATTATTGGGCACTCAACCAAGCAACTATCAAGGATCGTTTTTCGATCCCAACAATTGATGATATGCTGGACGAGTTACATGGAGCAAAGCTGTTCACCAAGCTGGATCTTAAGGTCGGATATCATCAAGTATGCATGAAAGAAGAAGATGTGCAAAAGACAGCATTTCGGACTCATAGTGGACACTAAGAGTACCTAGTCATGCCTTTCGGACTATGCAATGCACCCTCCACCTTTCAAGCAGCCATGAACGACATCTTCAAACCTTATTTGCACAGGTTTGTCTTAGTCTTCTTCGATGACATTTTGGTCTATTCCAAGAATCTCAATGATCAGATAGAATACTTAGCAAAAGTGCTAGAAGTGTTAAGAAGAAATCTCTTCGTCATCAAGCCATCCAAGTGCACATTCATGCAAGAGGAGCTTGAGTACCTCGGTCACATCATATCCAAAGATGGAGTGAAGGTAGACCAATGAAAATAAAAGTCATGCAAACTTGGCCAACTCCAAAGAATGTCACAGAACTTAGAGGATTTCTAAGTTTGACAGGCTACTATCGCCGATTTGTTCGCAAATACGGTGCCATAGCAAAACCACTAAACGGATTTGCTAAAGAAGGACAGATTCCTATGGACAGAGAAGAGTGAAGAGCACATTCAAGTTGTTGAAGCAAGCTATGTGTGAGACCCAGTGTTAGCACTGCCCGACTTCAACCAAACCTTCGAGCTTCACACTGATGCATGTCAAGATGGAATAGGTGTTGTCCTAAGTCAAGCCGGAAGACCTATTGCATACATGAGCAAAGTCTTAGGGCCCATGAAGAAGAAATGGTCAGTATACGCCAAGGAGATGTTAGCCATCATCCATGCAGTCAAGGTATGGCGGCCTTACCTTCTTGGGAGGAAATTCCTGATCATTACAGATCAACAACCCTTGAGAAGCCTCATGGAGCAGAAAATTACCACCTCAGAGTAGCAAAAGTTTCTTGTCAAGTTCTTGGGTTACGAGTATGAAATAATCTACAAACCAGGCAAGGAAAATAAAGTGGCAGACACGTCATCTAGAAGCAATGGGCGGTCAAGCATTGTGGACAGCATGTGAGCCTAATGACGCATGCCTTACTGCCATTAGCGGAGCAGAGTGGAATGTATGGACAGAAATCAAGGAGGCACTAGAAATTGATCCGCAAAGCCAAGAGCATGCCCAGAAGATCAAGAATTTTGACCCAAAGGAAGGAGGACATTTAGGATGGTTCTGTACTTCCATGTGGATCAAGCTATTCTTTTGGTTAGAAGGATTCAAGGCAGAAGTGAAAAAGAAAGAAAGCAATTGTGACATTTGCCCATGGATAAAACTAGAAGATGGCAAGACCAAAGGATTGCTACAATCTTTGCCATTACGCGTACAAGTTTGGGAAGACTATAATGACATCCAGCAGCAGTTTTCCAACTTTCACCTTGAGGACAAGGTGAGTCTTCAAGAAAGGGGGATTGTTGAGAACCTAAGTATGCAGGAAAGGCAATGGGCAGAAAATGGGGATGACAAAGGAGAGCATGGGCTAGAAAATGTACATAACAAGAATGCCAACAGAAAGTATGCAGCCCAGCAGTTATAGATATTAGTTAACCCGAAGGACAGCTTAGGGGATATAAAATAAGAAAAGAACTCAAGAATCAAACGGGACAGCAAGTTAGGAAGGACTCCAGTAGGCATGCTGACCCCTAAGGTGTAGAAAAGTTGGGGAAAAAATCGGGACACCAACACTTTGCTGCGCCTGCAGGGACATTCCGGTCGCTCAGAAAGATCATCTCATTCACTGCCGAATGCGCCCAATACCTCTGCTGTGACTGCTGGGATGTTACAGTCACTCCTGGAAGTTTATCTTCTGCACTGTCAAACATGCCTGACGCCGCTGATGCACCTATGAGGATGTTCCGGTTGCTCCTGAAAGTTCGTCACGCACACTGCCAAGCATGCCTAATGCCTCTGCTGCACCTGTGGGGATGTTCTGGTTACATCTGGAAGTTTGTCCCATGCAATGCCGAATGCGCCCAGCACCTCTGTTGCGCCTGTAGAGATGTCCCGGACTCTCTCGGAAGATCATCCTGTGCACCGCCAATTGCCACTGCCACGCCCGTGGGAATGCTCTGGTCACTCCCAGAAGTTTGTTCCACGCATTGCCGAATGCGCCCATCACCTCTGCCGTGTCTGCGAGAATGCTCCAGTTGCTCTTGGAAGTTCATCCCGTGCACTGACTAACGTGCCTGATGCTCTTCCGTGCAAGCGGGGATGTTCCGGTCACTCCTGGAAGTTTGTCCCGTGCACTGCTGCCGTGCCTGGGGGAATGATCTCATTGCTCTCAGAAGTTTGTCCTGCGCATTGCCAAATGCACCCGATGCCTCTGCCATGCCTGCAGAGAAGTTTTGGACGCTCCCAGAAGTTTGTGCTGCACACTACCAAACATTTCCGACAGTGCTACTTGCCTGTTGGAATGATCTGGTCACTCTCAGAAGTTCGTCCCCCGCACTGCCGAATGAGCCCGATGCCTCTGCCGTGCCTGCAGGAAACTTCTGCCCACTCCTGGAAGTTCATCCCGTGCTCTGCTAAACATGCCCAAAGCCTTTGCAAGCCCTCGGGGATTTCTCGATTGCTCTTGGAAGTTCGTCCTGTGCACTACTGAACATGCCCAACACCCCTACCACACCTAGAGGGATGTTCCGGTTGCACCCAGAAGTTTGTCCTACACACTTTTGAACACACCTGAAGTGCCTGTCATGCCCACAAGGATGTTTTGGTCACTTTTGGATGTTCGTCTTGCGCACTGTCGAACATGTTTGATGCAGCTGCCGGTCTCGTGGGAATTTTCTTGTTGCTCCTGGAAGTTCATCCTGCGCACTGCACAATGCCCCCGAAGGCTTTGCCATGCCCACAGAGATGTTCCGGTCACTCTCATAAAGTTTGTTTTGCACACTGCCCAATGCACCCGAAGCCTCTGCCACACCCACGAGGATGTTTCGGTTGCTCCCAGAAGTTCGTCCCAACAACTGCCGAACTCATACAATGCCTTTGCCAAGCCCACGGAGATTTTTTGGTCAATCCCAGTAGTTCGTTCCATGCATTGCCAAACACGCCTGACACATATGCCACACCCATGGGGATGTTCCACTCGGTTCTAGAAGTTCATCACAAGCACCGCCAAATGCGTCCAATGCCTCTTCCGAGCCCAGGAGAGTTTCTAATTGCTCCCAAAAGTTCATCCTGCACATTGCTGAATGCACCAAATGCTGCTGCTGCACCCACTGGGATGTTTTGGTCGCTCCTAGAAGTTCATCCTTTGCGCAGCCTGACGTGGCCAACCCCGTTGCCGCGCTTGCTGGGATATTCCGGTCACTCCTGGAAGTTCTTCATCCTGCACACTTCCAAACACATCTGACGCCGCTGCCACACCCTCGGGGATGTTCCAATTGCTCCTGGAAGTTCATCTGAAGAACTGCCGAATGGATCCAATTCATCTGCCGAGCCTGAGGGGATTTTTTGGTCACTCCTGGAAGTTCATCTTGCACACTGTCCAATGTGCCCAAAGCCTATGCCACACCCACGGGGTGAAAGGGTTGATTTTGCATCCTGTCACCTATGCGAGAGAGCCAACCAATGGTGGCGTCAGCTTAAGTCTACCTATGGTCAAGAAGGTAGACGGATTGGCTGGACAAGGTTCATGCAAGAATTGATGGACATATTTGGCCCATCCAGCATCACAAATATTTGCTCCAAGTTTGATGGGAACCAAAGTCTTTCCTTCACCAAATTCGGAGAGTTCTACACTAGTTCAGAGCTTGGAATACTCATCTCCGCTCCTAGATGCACTGGAGAACAAGCTAAACATTCCAATTGATGACAGTAGAGGAAAAGAATTGTGCACAGGAGATGCATATGCACTTCCAGATGATTAGACACTAAGGACACAAGTGTTCAGGACAGGACTTGGTGTGCTCGAATGCCAAGATAAAGATGCAGATGTCTTGTGATGATTCGAACAATGCATCTGCCAAACGTCCTAATTCATCTATTCAGGTTTATGCTACTTCTTCTACATCTTCTTTAGCACTACCAACAGTGGAAGAACAGCAAATTAAAGTGGATGCAGAATCATATGGATTTTCATATGGATTACAAGCGCATGCTTCTACAAATTATCCACCAGAACAGGCACAATCTGCCTTGTTGGCTAAATCTGGATTAGAAGAAAAAGTTTCTAATCATATTCCTTTCCAGATCGAAGGACTTTCTGATCTTTCACGGACAGATTCACAAGCTGCAAGAGATCAGACCTTTAGACCATTCATTGTTCAAACTGCAGCGGAAAATATGCTTAGCATACAGCAAGCTTTACAAGGCACAAATATTGATCAAATGCCATCATCTGCACCTGTTTTAGACCCTCAATTCCCTGGACAGAATGAGGATTATTTGGGTTGCAGCTTGAACACTGAAGATCCAGACATTCCATGCAACAGGTCAGGTGTTCTGGACAGCAACCCCATTGCCAGCACAAATGCCCAAAGCCGCATGGACAGTGAGGAGGAAGCCAGAGGCAGTACACTCCCCAGATCATGCGGAAGAAGGTGAAATCAACTTGCATGCAGTAGGGGCAACCACCAAGCCTACTGCCATGAGGTTGTTCGCAACCATTAACGTGAAAAATGTTTTGGTGTTGATAGATAGTGGAGCTACTCATAACTTCATCAACACAAAATTGGTCAAAACACTTCAGCTACGTCCAAAAAAGATTGCACCCTTTGAGGTAAGAGTCGCAAGCAGACAGAAGCTCAAGTGTCGCACAAGTTATCTAGGCAGTGGCAATGCAGATTCAAGGAGTCAAAATAGAAGTAGAACTGCATGTGTTAGCTCTGGCAGGTCTTGATGTGGTTTTAGGCAACGCTTGGCTTAAGACCATAGGCAAGATAATGTTCGACTATGAATCCATGGCCATGCACTTCCAATGGAAGGGAAGGAACTGCACGTGGGAGGCATCCACCACCAATGCAGAGCATCATTGTGAGGTAAGTACCCTTGAACGACTATACAGAAAAAGGGCACAATGTTTTGCGATTCTCTTGGCCACAAAAGAGGAAAACACAGCCGAACATCCTACACACGAAGACATACCAATAGGAGTAAGGGATCTTTTGGAGCAATTCAGAGATGTCTTAGGAGAGCCACAAGGACTACCACCCTCAAGACATTATGACCATGCCATCCCATTAATCGACGAAACCAAGGCGATTAATGTAGCACCTTACCGGTATGCACACTTCCAAAAGAACGAGATCGAAAGACAAGTGGAGGAGATGCTATAGCAAGGTATTATCTAACCTAGCACCTCACCCTTTTCTTCTCCCGTTCTACTTGTTAGAAAGAAAGACGAAACTTGGAGGTTTTGCACCGATTATTGGGCACTCAACCAAGCAACTGTCAAGGATCGTTTTCCAATCCCAACAATTGATGATATGCTGGACGAGTTACATGGAGCAAAGCTGTTCACCAAGCTGGATCTCAAGGCCGGATATCATCAAAGTACGCATGAAAGAAGAGGACGTGCAGAAGACAACATTTCGGACTCATAGTGGACACTACGAGTACCTAGTCATGCCCTTCGGACTATGCAACGCACCCTCCACCTTTCAAGCAGCCATGAACGACATCTTCAAACCTTATTTGCGCAGGTTTGTCTTAGTCTTTCTTTGATGACATTTTGGTCTATTCCAGGAACCACAATGATCACATAGAACACTTAGCAAAAGTGCTAGAAGTGTTAAGAAGAAATATCTTCAGTCATCAAGCCCATCCAAGTGCACATTCATGCAAGAGGAGCTTGAATACCTCGGTCACATCATATCCAAAGATGGAGTGAAGGTAGACCAATGGAAAATAGGAGCCATGCAAACATGGCCAACTCCAAAGAATGTCACAGAACTTAGAGGATTTCTAGGTTTGACAGGCTACTATTGCCGATTTGTTCGCAAATATGGTGCCATAGCAAAACCACTAACGGATTTGCTAAAGAAGGATGGATTCCTATGGACAGAGAAGAGTGAAGGTACATTCAAGTTGTTGAAGCAAGCTATGTGTGAGACCCAGTGTTAGCACTGCCCGACTTCAAACCAAACCTTTGAGCTTCACACTGATGCATGTCAAGATGGAATAGGTGCTGTCCTGAGTCAAGCCGGAAGACCTATTGCATGCTCATGAAGAAGAAATGGTCAGTATACGCCAAGGAGATGTTAGCCATCATCCATGCAGTCAAGGTATGGCGACCTTACCTTCTTGGAGATTCGATCAACAACCCTTGAGAAGCCTCATGGAGCAGAAAATTACCACCTCAGAGCAACAAAAGTTCCTTGTCAAGTTACTAGGTTATGAGTATGAAATAATCTACAAGCCTAGCAAGTAAAACAAAGTGGCATGCACATTGTCTAGAAGCAATGGAGCTCAAGTGCTATGGACAGCATGTGAGCCTAATGACGCATGCCTCACTGCCATTAGCAGAGCATAGTGGAATGTATGGACAGAAATTAAGGAGGCACTAGAAATTGACCTGCAAAGCCAAGAGCTCACTAAGAAGGTCAAGAATTTTGACCCTAAGTTTAGTAAATTCACCTTTAAAATGGATATATTTGGCACAAGCAACAGGTATATGTACCAAACATACCGGGACTAAAAGGAAAGATCTTGAATCACTTCCATAACTCACGGGAAGGAGGACATTCAGGGGTTCCTTACTTCCATGCAGATCAAGCTATTCTTTTGGTTAGAAGGATTCAAGGCAGAATCAAAAAGAAAGAAAGCAATTGTGACCTTTGCCCATGGATAAAACCAGAAGATGGCAAGACCAAGGGATTGCTACAATCTTTGCCGTTACCCATACAAGTTTGGGAAGACTATAATGACATCCAGCAGTAGTTTTCCAACTTTCACCTTGAGGACAAGGTGAGTCTTCAAGAAAGGGGGATTGTTGAGAGCCTAAGTATGCAGGAAAGGCCTGGGCGTTCCTAATCAATGAAGGACATTCATGCCAACAAGAGTTCCAGCAGAAGAAGGATATTTGCTTGAAGAAGAACTCCAGCAGCAGTAAGACATTTATGCCAAGCAGAGTTCTAGCAGCAGTAGGACATCCATGCCAAGCAGAGTTGTCTTCCTTGCTTAAGAGCTTAGGTTGAAGTTAAAAGTTGTCCAAGGCAAGTTGTGATAGGTTTAAGAGTTGTCTTGCCACATATCCTTTTATATATTAGTTAACCTGAAGGACAGCTTAGGGGATGTAAATATAAGAAAAGAACTCAAGAATCAAATGGGACAGCAAGTTAGGAAGGTTTTTAGTAGGCGTACTGACCCTGAAGGTGCAGAAAAGTTAGGGAAAAAAAGGGAACCCCAACAGTTTGGCAGTGCGCGGGATGAATTTCCGGGAGTGACCGGAACATCCCTGCGGCTGCAGCAGCAGTGTTGTATACGTTCGACAGTGTGCTGGACAAACTTCTGACACCTACCGGAATATCCCCGTGGGCACAGCAGATGCTATGGGTGCATTTGACAGTGCGCGGGACAAAATTCCAAGTGCGATTAGGACATCCCCGTGGGCACTGCACAGGCATCGGACACATTCAGCATTGCTCAGGAAGAACATCCGTAAGTGACCAAAACATCCCTGCAGGCACGGCAGCAGCATCAGACACGTTCGGCAGTGCACTGGACAAACTTGCGAGAGTGACCGAAACATCTTTGCGCGTGCGGCAGAGGCATTGGTCAGGTTCAGTCGTGCGCAGGATGAACTTCCTAGGAGCGACCAGATTATCCCTGCAGGCTGGTTAGCAGTGTCGGACACGTGTGGCACTGCACGGGATGAACTTCTGGTAGTGACTGAAACATAACCGTGGGCACAGCTGAGGCGTCGGGTGCGTTTGGCAGTGCATGGCACAAACTTTTGGAAGTGACCAGATCAACCCCGCGGGCACAGCAGCAGCATCGGATATGTTTAGCAGTGCTTTGGACAAACTTCCCGGATTGACCAGAACATCCCAATGGGCATGGCATAGACTTCGGGTGCATTCGGAAGTGTGCTGGACAAATTTTCTAGAGCGACCACAGCATCACCGTGGGCACTGTAGAGGCATCAGGCACGTTCGGCAGTGCGCGGGATGAACTTTTGGGAGTGATCAGAACATCCACACAAGAGTGGTAGAGGCGTCAGCTGCTTACAGCGGTGCATGGGACGAACTTCTGGGGGCAACCGAAACATCCCCGTGGGTGTGGTAGAGGCATAGAGCGCATTCAACAGCATGTAGGAAAAAATTTTGTGAGCAACTGGAACATCCCTGCAGGCATGGTAGTTGCGTTTGGCACATTTGCCAGTGCATAGGATGATACTCCGGGAGCGACGGGATATCACCGCGGGCTTGGCAGAGGCTTTGGGCATGTTCGGCAGTGTGCAGCATGAATTCTGGTAGCAACCAGAATATCCACGCCGGTGTGGCAATGGCATCGGGCATGTTCAGCAGGGCACAAGATGAACTTTCGGGAGCAGCCAGAACATCCCTTACTTTTAGAAAAGTAGAGCTTTTAGACCAAATCAATAAACAGTTAACTCAACTTTCAGGATCATCCAAATCCAATGTTAATACAGTAGATGAAAGCCAGACCCAAACTTAATCTAATGATAATGAGCATATTTAGATGGATAGGATTCAATGTCAACCAAGGCCTAGATTCAAAACTAATTCAACTAGGAATTATCATCCTAGACCAACTTAACCAGACATCTAATACGAAGAACACTTAAAATTCATAAGTACTCAATACACAGGTAAAACCATTTATGAATGGAACATAGATGGTAGATTTAAATATGAGATTATGAATTTGCTTCAAGAGATAGGTATGGCCTCTTTGGCCTACAAAGCCCTCAAACATTCTGATCATACTGTAGCAAGGTATATTGTTGTAGGGTTTACAGGTTCCTTACACTATTGGTGGGACAATAGTTTGAGTAATCTAGATCAAGAAAATGTTCTCAATCATGTAGAAAAATATCAAGTAAAAGATGATCAAGGTTTCATGGAAGAACATGAGAATCAAAATGTGGTAAAAGTGTCAGTCCATTCCATAGGAATGCACTTCATAGGTAACCCTCAAGAGGAACTCCAAAGCTCAAAAATAGTTTTGACCAATCTTAGGTGTCCAACCCTAGGAGATTTCCATTAGCACAAAGATGTGTTTGTTACACATATCTTCCAACATCAGGATTGCAACACTTCTTTCTTGAAGGAAAGATTTGTTACAAGATTGCCCAAATTTTTTGGTGATAGGATTCTCAAAAAGTTAGTTAAATTCATAGGAGGAGGTTCAATCCCATGGAATTCAATAACTTATGGTTAACATTTTACATTTGTTAAAAGAGAAGGTTTAACCCTCTATCAAGAATAAAAGGAAAAGAGAAAAACTGATAAGTTTTCTTTTAGTCAAGTTGTAGGAAACTTTTGTGCTCAATGTGGATATGACAATGTTCAAGCTCCATCTCGTAGAAAGAAATTTAAGCCTAAACAAATTTGTTACTACACCAAACCTAGGAAGTAATACTATTCAAGGCCCAAGAAATATAGGAAAATCAATAGGCCCAAAAATAAGAATATTGTTTATTAGACTTCTAAGAAGCCAGACCACACCTCAACCAACTGTAGAACTAAATCCAAGATCAATGAAATCTTCAAGGATCAAGAGGATCTTAGATCCAAGTTTACTCAACTTCTTCTTAGTGAAGAGTCTAGTGTTCAATCATCTAAGTCTTCAGATGAACTCATTCAACAAATAGATCAAACCACTAGTGATAGTGTGTCAACTTAAAGTTACAATTGTTCGGAAAGCATGTCACTATTCTCATCTCAACATGATCAGTAGAAACAAAGTTGATAAACAATTTCTACTTGATATCATTGATAAAATAGATGACCCATAGCTCAAAAGAAAATATTTTCTCGACCTTAGGGAAATCATTACTTGTGAACAACAGGTTAGTACCCTAGAGCCTTTCAATCACAATAAAATCTTTGAAAAATACCCTGCTCAAAATCTATTCAAATAGCTGACTACAAAAGAACTTCAAGAAGAATTTAAACTCCTAAAGGCCCAAAGCAAAGGCTTGAAAAACAAGTCGATGATCAACAACTTCAAACCAATGTTAGAATAGAATTGGTAGAAAACTCTAGAAACACTGTTCAAACTGCAAATTAACAGGCTGAAAGCAATGATAGTCAACCATCTCAGCCTTTACCTTTGCCTGATCAACCATTAGATGAAGATGGTTTTATCCATTTGATCAATAGGATTAATTTTGAAAAATGGTATGTCAATATTTTCTTACGCATAGGAAATAGTTTCTTTATCAACACCACTACATTAGTTGATTCTAGTGCAGACCAAAATTGTATTTGGGAAAGAATAATTCCTACCCAATACTATGAGAAGACCTTCAAATGACTTAATAATGCTAATGGTTCTAACCTATATGTTAGGTACAAACTCTCCAATGCTTAAGTATGTAATCAAAACTATTGCTTTCATAATAGTTTTATTCTTGTCAAAACTCTTTCTCAAAACATCATTCTAGAAACCCCATTTTTAACTCAAATCTATCCATTTCAAGTAGACGACAAAGGAATCCACACTGAGGTACTGAGGCTCCGAGAGCGACATCGCACGCATTTGGCAGTGTGCAAGATGAACACCTGGGAGTGACCGAAACATCCCAGTGGGTGTGGCAGCGGCGGCGGAGACATTCGCCAGTGAGCAGGATGAACATTCAAGAATGACTGAAAAATCCCTGCAGGCTTGGTAGAGGCATCAAATGCATTTCGTAGTGCACCGAATGAACTTCTGGGAGGGACCAAAACATCCCTGCAGGTGCTACAGAGGCTTTGGGCACGTTGGACAGTGTGCAAGGTGAACTTTTGAGAGCAACCAGAATGCCCTGTGGGCGTGGCAGAGGCATCGGGCATGTTCGACAGTGCACTGAATGAACTTCCAGGTGCGACCAGAACATCCCCACGGGCGCATTGTGCAGTGCACGAGACAAACTTCCGAGAGCGATCGAAACATCTCCCAGTTGTGGCACAGGCTTTCGGTGCATTGGGTAGTGCACGGGACGAACTTTTGGGAGCGACCAGAAAATTACCACAGGCTCTGCAGAGGAGTCGACGTGTTTGGCAGTGCTTGGGACAAACTTCCTAGAGCGATCGGAGCACCCCCGACAGTGTAGCAGAGGCATCAGGTGCAGTAGCGACCGGAACAACCCTGTGGGCGTGGCAAAAGGGTCGGGTGCGTTCGCTAGTTCTCAAGATGAACTTCCGGGAGCAATTGAAAATCTCTGTGGGCACGGTAGCAGCATTGGATGCATTTAAAAGTGTGCGGGATGAAGTTCTAGGAGCAACCAGAACATCCCCGCGGGTTGGCTGCATTGGGCAGTGTGCGAGATGAACTTCCAGCGAGCATTTTCAAGTTACACCCAGAAGTTCATCCCGTGCACTGCCAAATGCGCTCGAATCTTGTGCTGCGCTGGCAGGGATGTTCTGGTCACTCCCAGAAGTTCATCCCTTACACTGCTAAACGCACCCAACACTACTACCATGCCCATGGGGATGTTCCCATCGCTCTTGGAAGTTCATCCTGCCTGCCCCCGAACGCGCACGATGCCTCTGCCATGCTCGGGTGATGTTCCAGTTGCACACTGCCAAATGCGCATGGCACCACTGCCACACCTGCAGGGACGATCCGATTGCTCCTGGAAGTGTGTCCCATGCATTGCTGAACTCGCCCGATGATGCTACCGTGCCTGTAGCGATGTTACGGTGGCTCCCCAAAGTTCGTCCCATGCACAGCCAAATACACCTGACACCTTAACTGTGCCTAGGGGGATGTTCTAGTCACTCCTGGAAGATCATCCTGTGCACTGTCTAACACACCCAAAGCCTTGGCCATGGCTGCGGGGATTTTGGTCGCTCTCGGAAGTTTGATCCGTGCACTGCTGAACGTGTCCGATGCCGCTGCTGTGCCTGCAAGAATGATCCAGTTGCTCCTGGAAGTTCATCCCATGCACTGCTGAAAGCGCTTGACGAGTCTGTCATGACTGCATGGATGTTCCAGTCACTCTTGGAAGTTCGTCCTGAGCACTGCCGAAAGTGTCCGATGCCTCTGTTGAGCCCGCTGGGATTTTCTGGCCTCTCCTGGAAGTTCACCCCACGCACTGCACAATGTGCCCCAAACCTTTGCCGTATCTGTAGGCATGCTCCAGTCACTCCCGGAAGTTCATCCCCACCACTGCTGAACATGTCCGATGCCTCTGCCGGGCCTGGTTGGATTTTTTGGTCACTCCCGAATTCATCCCACACACTGCCAAATGCACCCAAAGCCACTGCCACGCCTGCAGGGATGTTTCTGTCACTCCTGGAAATTCGACCCATACACTGCCCAACTCGCCCGAAGCATCAGATGTGCCCGCAAGGATGTTCCAGTCGCTACCGGAAGTTCATCCTGCACACTGTTGAACATGTCCGACACCACTGTCGACCCTTTGGGGTTTCCCAGTTGCTGCCAGAAGTTCATCCTGCGCACTGACAAATGCACCCGAAGCCTCTGCCATTCCCGTATGGATGTTCCGGTCCCTCTCGGTACTTTGTCCCGTGCACAGCCAAATGCAGTGGATGCTTTTGCCGAGCCTATCGGGATTTTTCGGTTGTTGCTCCAAGCAGTTCATGCCTTGCACTGCCAAACATACCCCAAGACTCTTCTGTGCTCGCGAGGATGTTCTGGTCACTCTTGGAAGTTCATTTTGCGCACTGATGAACATGCACAATGCCATATTGCACCTGCAGGGATGTTCTGGTCACTCCCAAAAGTTCATCCTGTACACTCTTGAATTTGCCTCATGCCTCTACCAAGCTCATGGGGGTGTCCTAGTCACCCCTAGAATTCATTCCATGCACTGCCAAACACAGCCGATGCCACTGCTCCACTCGTGGGGATGTTCAGGTTGCTCCTGGAAGTTCACCTAGTGTATTGCCAAAGATGCCCCACGTCTCCGCCACAACCGCGGGAATGTTCCGAGCACTCTCCCAAGTTCATCCTGTATACGGCCAAATGCACCCCATGATGCTCCCAGACAAAAATCATGGGGATGCTCCAGTCGTGCCCGGAAGTTTGTTCAGCACACTGTCAAACCCATCTGATGCCTCTGCCACGCCTGCGGTGATGTTAAGTTCACTCCTGGAAGTTGGTCCCGCACACTGCCAAACGCGCTCGATGCTTCAGCTGTGCCCACGGGGATGTTTCGGTCGCTTCGAAAAGTTCATCCAGTGCACTACAAAACGCACTTGACGACGCTGCCGTGCTGCAGAGATGTTTCGGTCGCTCCTAGAAATTTGTCTCGCCCGCTGGCCAATGCGCCCAAAGTCTCTGCCATGACCATGGGGATGTTTCGGTCACACACGGAAGTTCGTCCCGTGCACTGTAGATCCTGTTCGATGCTGTTGCTGTGCCCACCGGGATGTTCCGGTTGCTCCTAAAAGTTCATCTCATGCACTGGGATGTTCTGGTCGCTACCGAAAATTCGTCCCATGCACTGCCAAATGCATCCACGCCTCAGTTGCACCCGTGGGGATGTTCCAGTTGCTCCCAGAAGTTTGTTCCACGCACTGCTGAACGTGTCCGACGCCTATGCTGTGCACTACTGGAAGTTCATCCCACACACTGCTAAACGTGTCTGACACCACTGCTATGCCTGCAGGAACATTTTGGTCACTCTAGGAAGTTCATCCCGGCACTGCCGAACATGTTCGATTGTGCTACTCCCGCGAGGATGTTCTGTTTGCTTAGGAAATTCATCCCATGCACTGCCAAACACATTTGACACCGCTGCCGCACTGTTGAGGACCTTAGGAGGCAAAGGGAGAGTGAAAGAATGTGAGCAAGGCGCCAGGCAGCAAGAGAGGCAGCAACAGGCCAGTAAGTGCACACAACAAGCCTGCACGCAGCAAGCGGTGAAGCATGGTCAGGTTCTGCCTCAGTCCTAAGTGATTACGGAAAACCAAGACAAGAAGAAGACCAGCATTGGCAGCACACACATGAATCAATTCGAGCAGGAGAAGGAGAGTGACGACGTGAAGAGCTCCAGTAGCAGAAGGACGTCTTGGCAAGTTTACCTCAGCAAGGGGACCATGCCAACGAGAAGTCTTGGAGAGAAAGGATGCCACAGCAGAAGTCTAATCCAAGAAGGAAATGGCAAGAAGAAGTCAGTAGTTGTAGGAGATAACATAAGATAAGGACAGAAGGACTTAGTCAAAGTAGGAATTCTTGTCTTAGTAGGAATTCAAGAAAGACCAAGAATCCTTGTAGGATTAGGAAACAATGGGATAAGGTCTATCTTGATAATTTTTTAGATGACTTAGAAAACCTTGTTGACTTAGGAAAACATATCATAAGTGGATAAGGAACCTAAGTACTAGTTGAATTAGGATAAGGCTATCTTAGCACTGTAAATACAGCCCATTATTTATAAGGAGATATGCTTCAAATTTTGTTATTTTCTCATTCAATAATCAAGAATCAAGGTTAGCATTCTTGCCTACTTTCTTGTTTATATTTTTGGTTATCTTTTAAGAGTTGTCTTGAGATAACTTGGGCTTAAGACAAGGTTAAGAGTTATCTTCCTTGCTTAAGAGCTTAGGTTGAAGTCAAGAGTTGTCTTCTTCAACCAAGGCAAGTTGTGATAGGTTTAAGAGTTGTCTTGCCTATCCAACATATCCTTATATATATTAGTTAACCTAAAGGACAACTTAGGGGATGTAAATATAAGAAAAGAACTCAAGAATCGAATGGGACATCAAGTTAAGAAAGATTCTAGTAGGCGTGCTCACCACTAAGGTGTAGAAAAGTTGGGGGAGAAAATCGGGTCTTCAACACGCACCCACAGGGATGTTCTGGTTGCTACTAGAAGTTTGTCCCAAGAACTGCCAAACACATCTGGTGCCTATGCTGAGCCAGCGTGGATGATCTGGTCACTCTAGGAAGTTCATCCTGCCCACTGCCAAGCGTGCCCACAAGGATGCTCTGGTTGCTCCTGGAAGTTCGTCCTGTGCACTCCTGAATGCGCCTAACACCTCTGCTGAGCCCATGGAGATGTTCTGTTCGCTCCTAAAATTTGTCCACGCACTGACGAACATGCCCGACATTACTGCTGCGCCCACAAGAATATTCTGGTCATTCCCTGAAGTTTGCCCCATACACTACCGAATGCGGCCAATGCTTCTGTCGTACCTGCAGATTTGCTTTGGTCGCTCCCGAAAATTCCTCCAGCGGACTGCCCAATGCGCCCAAAGCCTTTACCGTACTTGCAAGGATGTTCGGGTCGCTCTTGGAAGTTCATCCCGTGCACTGCCGAGTGCACCAAATGACACTGCTGCACCCATGGGGATGTTCCAGTCACTCTCGGAAGTTCATCCCCTGCATTGCCAAACGCACCCAAAGCTGCTGCCGCGCTAATGGAGATGTTTCGGTTACTTCCAGAAGAGTGTCCGCTGTACTGGCGAACACACCCAACATCTCTCCCGCCTACACGGGGATGTTCCGGCCACTCCCAAAAGTTCGTTACGAGCATTGCCGAACATATCTGATGCCATTGCTACGCCCACTGGGATGTTCAAGTCACTCCCAAAAGTTCATCCTGCACACTGCCGAACATGTCTGATGGCACTTCCGTGCTCGTGGGGATATTCAGGTAGCTCACAGAAGTTCATCCTGTGAACTGCTGAATGTGCCCAACACAGCTGCCACGCTTGCAGGGATGTTCCGGTCGCTACTGGAAGTTAGTACCGAGCATTGCCGACCACGACCTACGCCTCTGCCACGCCTGCAGGGAGCTTCCGGTCACTCTAGTTGCTCTCGAAAGTTCTTCCCACACGTTGCCGAATGCACTTGATCCCACTCTCATTCCTACAGGGATGTTCTGGACACTCCCTGAAGTTCATCCCAAGCTCTGCGAAACGTGCCCGATGTCTCTGCCTCGCCCGCAAGGATGTTTCGGTCACACCTAGAAGTTTGACCCTGCACTGCCAAACACGTCCAAAGCCTCTACTGGACCCACGGGAATGTTCCAACTGCGCCTGGAAGTTCATCCCGTGCCCTGTCCAACACGCTTGAAGCCTCTGCTGCACCCGCGGGATTGTTCCAATTGCTCCTGGAAGTTCATCCCTAGCACTGCTAAATGTATCTGACACCTCAGCCAACCCCACAAGGATGTTCCCATCGCTCCCGAAAGTTTGTCCAGCACAGTTCCAAATGCGCTCGACACCAATGTCATGCCTGGGGGCATGTTCCTATTGTTCTCGGAAGTTCATCCCGGACAATTTCCTACATGCCCAAAGATTGTCTCCTGCACTGCCGAATGCGCCCAATGCTGCTGAACATGCCTGTGGGACTTTTTTGATTGCTCTCGAAACTTCGTTCCATGCACTGCCAAATGCGCCGAAGCCTCTGCTGTGCCTGTGGAGATGTTCCTGTACCTCCCAAAAGTTCATCCCACATAGTACCAAATGCGCCCAACTCTTCCATCACACCTATCGGGATGTTCTTGTCTTACCTAGAAGTTTGTCCTGGGCACTGCCCAATGTGCCCAAAGCCTCTGTCACACCCGCGGGGATGTTCCGGTCACTCTCAAAAGCTTGTCTCAACTAACCTTCCATACTTGCGGGGATTTTTCAGTCGCTCTTGGAAGCTCATTTTGAGCACTGCCGAATGTGTCCGACACCTCTGCCAAGCCATGGGAATATTCTGGTCACTCTCAAAAGTTCATCCCATGCATGCCCAACCAGTCTGAAGCCTCTATCGCACCCGGGAGGGATGTTCCCATAGCTCCCGAAAGTTCGTCTTGTGCACTTCTGAATGCGCCTGACACCTATGCTGCACCTGCTGGGATTTTCTGGCCGCTCTCAAAACTTTATCCCTTGTACTGCCCAATGCACCCGAAGGCTCTGCCACACCCACAGGGATGTTCTGGTTGCTTTCAGAAGCTTGTCTTGACCACTACCAAATGCTTCCAATGCCTCTGTCAAGCCTGCGGGGATTTTTCAATCGCTCCCAGAAGTTTGTCCCATCCATGGCAAAACATGCATGACACTCTGCTGCACCTGTAACAATGCTCCGGTCCCCCTTGAGAAGTTTGTCATGTGAACTACCAAATGCATCTGATGACTCTGCCACGCCTGCAGTGATGTTCCGGCTGGTCCCAAAAGTTCATCACATGCAATGCCGAATGCACCCAATGCCTCTTCCGTACCCACTGGGATGTCCCAGTCGCACATGGAAGTTCATCCCGTGCATTGTTAATGTGCCTGAAGCCGGTGCTGTGCCTGCCGAGATGCTCTGGTCACTCCTAGAAGTTCATCCTGTACACTGTCCTATGCGCGCGAAGCCTTTGCTAAGCCCATGGGGAAGTACCGATCGCTCCCAAAAGTTCGTGTCATGCACTGCCCAACGCACTCGAAGCCTTTTCCATGCATGTGGCGATGTTTCGATCGCTCCCAGAAGTTCATCCGCTGCACTGCTAAGCATGCATGAATCCTCTATTGTGCCGTAAGGATGTTCCAGTCACTCCCTAAAGTTCGTCCCGCACACTGCCGAATTGTTGGGAACCCAATTTCAACTTTTCTACACCTTATGGGTTAGCACACCTACTGAAAACCTTGCTAACTTATCGTCCCATTTGATTCTTGAGTTCTTTTCTTATATTTACGTCCCTTAAGCCGTCCTTTGGGTTAACTAATATATAAAAGGATATGTTGGATAGGCAAGACAACTCTCAAACCTATCACAACTTGCCTTGGTTGAAGAAGACAACTCTTAACTTCAACTTGAGCTTTTAAGCAAGGAAGACAACTCTTCACCTTGTCTTAAGCCCAAGTTATCTCAAGACAACTTTGCCTCATAAGGTCCTCAACAATCCCCCTTTCTTGGAGACTCACCTTGTCCTCAAGGTGGAAATTAGGGAAACATTGTTGGATATCATCATAATCTTCCCAAACTTGTATGGGTAATGGCAAAGATTGTAGCAATCCTTTGGTCTTGCCATCTTCTAGTTTTATCCATGGGCAAATGTCACAATTGCTGTCTTTCTTTTTGACTTCTACCTTGAATCCTTTCGACCAAAAGAATAGCTTGATCCGCATGTAAGTATGGAACCATCCTAAATGTCCTCCTTCCTGTGAGTTGTGGAAGTGATTCAAGATCTTTCCCTCTTAGTCCCGGTATGTTTGGTACATATACCTGCTGGTTGTGCCAAATATATCCATTCTTAAGGGTGAATTTACTAACCTTAGGGTCGAAATTCTTGATCTTCTCCTTGAGCTCTTGGCTTTGAGGGTCAATCTCTATTGCCTCCTTGATTTCTGTCCATACATTCCACTCTGCTCCGCTGATGGCAGTGAGGCATGCATCATTAGGCTCACATGCTGTCCACAATGCTTGACCTCCATTGCTTCTAGACAATGTGTCTGCCACCTTTGTTTTCCTTGCCAGTTTGTAGATTATTTCATACTCGTATCCCAGCAACTTGACAAGGAACTTTTGCTGCTCTGGGTGTGGTAATTTTTTGCTCCATGAGGCTTCTCAAGGGTTGTTGATCTATAATGATCAGGAATTTCCTCCCAAGAAGGTAAGGTCGCCATACCTTGACTGCATGGATGATGGCCAACATCTCCTTGGTGTATACTGACCATTCCTTCTTCATGGGCCCTAAGACTCTGCTCATGTATGCAATAGGTCTTCCGGCTTGACTCAGGACAGCACCTATTCCATCTTGACATGCGTCAGTGTGAAGCTCGAAGGTTTGGTTGAAGTCAGGCAGTGCTAACACTGGGGTCTCACACATAGCTTGCTTCAACAACTTGAATGCGTCTTCACTCTTCTCTGTCCATAGGAATCCATCCTTCTTCAGCAAATCCATTAATGGTTTTGCTATGGCGCCGTATTTGCGAACAAATCGGCGGTAGTAGCCTGTCAAACCTAGAAATCCTCTAAGTTCTGTGACATTCTTAGGAGTTGGCCATGTTTGCATGGCTCCTATTTTTCATTGGTCTACCTTCACTCCATCTCTGGATATGATGTGACCGAGGTATTCAAGCTCCTCTTGCATGAATGTGCACTTGGATGGCTTGATGACGAATGATTTCTTCTTAACACTTCTAGCACTTTTGCTAAGTGTTCTATGTGATCATCATGGTTCCTGGAATAGACCAAAATGTCATCAAAGAAAACTAAGACAAACCTGCACAAATAAGGTTTGAAGATGTCGTTCATGGCTGCTTGAAAGGTGGAGGGTGCATTGCATAGTCCAAAGGGCATGACTAGGTACTCGTAGTGTCCACTATGAGTCCGAAATGCTGTCTTCTGCACGTCCTCTTCTTTCATGCGTATTTGATGATATCCGCCTTGAGATCCAGCTTGGTAAACAACTTTGCTCCATGTAACTCATCCAGCATATCATCAATTGTTGGGATCGGAAAACAGATCCTTGACAGTTGCTTGGTTGAGTGCCCGTAATCGGTGCAAAACCTCCAAGTTTCGTCTTTCTTTCTAACAAGTAGAATGGGAGAAGAAAAAGGGGAAGTGCTAGGTCGATAATACCTTGCTGTAGCATCTCTTCCACTTGTCTTTTCGATCTCGTTCTTTTGGAAGTGTGCATACCGGTAAGGTGCTACATTAATCGCCTTGGTTTCATCGATTAATGGGATGGCATGGTCGTAATGTCTTGAGGGTGGTAGTCCTTGTGGCTCTCCTAAGACATCTCCGAATTGCTCTAGTAGGTTCCTTACTGCGATGGTATGTCTTTGTGCTGTTCTGCCCTTCATGATGTTCGGCTGTGTTTTCCTCCTTTGTGGCCAAGAGAACTGCAAAACATTGTGCCCTTTTTCTGTATAGTCATTCAAGGGTACTTACCTCACAATGATGCGCTGCATTGGTGGTGGATGCCTCCCACGTGCAGTCCCTTCCCTTCCATTGGAAGTGCATGGCCATGGATTCGTAGTCGAACATTATCTTGCCTATGGTTTTAAGCCAAGCATTGCCTAAAACCACATCAAGGCCTGCCAAGGCTAACACATGCAGTTCTGCCTCTATTTTGACTCCTTGAATCTGCATTGCTACTGCCTGGATAACTTGTGCGCACTTGAGCTTCTGTCTGCTTGCCACTCTTACCTCAAAGGGTGCAATCCTTTTTCGGATGTAGCTGAAGTGTTTTGACTAATTTTGTGTTGATGAAGTTATGGGTAGCTCCACTATCTATCAACACCAAAACATTTTTCCCGTTAATGGTTGCGAACAACCTCATGGCAGTAGGCTTGGTGGTTGCCCCTACTGCATGCAAGTTGATTTTGCCTTCTTCTGCATGATCAGGGAAGTGTTCTGCCTCTGCTTCCTCCTCGCTGTCCATGCGGCTTTCTTGTTCTTCCTCACTGCTTTCCTTGTGTTCTTCATCACTTACCACTTCAATGATGTTGAACAGCCCTTTCTTGCACTTGTGGCCAACTTGCCACTTATCATTGCACCTAAAACATAGGCCTCTTTTTATTCTCCTATTGATTTCTTCAGTGGATATTTGAGGGGTCCTTTTGTTTTTAAAGGGCGTTTGTTTTACTTGATGAGGAGAAACAGCAAAATCCCCATAGGCACAGCTTCCAACACCATGTGTGTCGGTAGTGCATGAGACGAACTCTAGGAACAACTGGAACCATACCTATGGGCGAGGAACCGGTGTCGGGCGCATTCGGCAGCGTGCAGGACGAACTTCGGGGTAGCAACCTGAAACAATCCTGGTGCACAGTAGCAGCACCGGACACATTCCGGCAGTGAGTGGCATTGATCTTCTGGGACGCGACACGGAACATCCTACGGGTGTGGCAGTGACAGCATTCGTGTTCTGCAGAAGCGCGCGGGTGTGAACTTCATGCTGCTCTCGGGGGACGAAGCTTCTAGGAAGAGTACTGGAACATCCCTGCAGGCGCGAAAGAGGTGTTCAGCAGTGCATGTGGGATCACACTTCTAGGAGCAACCGACAAATCCCCATGGGCTTGGTAGAGGTGCATTGAGTGCATTCTGTCATTGTGCGGCACGAACTCCTGAGACTGACAACCACGACATCCCCCAGGCACTGTAGCATGCGTCGGGTGACACATTCGACCATTGTGCACGGACAAACTTCGTGATTGACAGGAACATCCTTGCTGGCATGTGGCAGAGGCTTTGCGCACGTCGGCTGTTTGCAGGATGAACTTCTGGAGTGACCAGTACATCCCTGCGGCATGCTTATGCTTCCTGTGCATTCAGCGCACGTGGGATGAAAGACGTTCCGGGTAGCAGCTGGAACATCCCTAGTGGTCGCTGCAGCGCATTTAGCACGTTGGTAGGGCCTGGGATAACACTTCCAGGAGCAA